>CM031243.1:186004538-186604538 GCA_018340775.1 Taxus wallichiana var. yunnanensis | reverse complement strand
CAATGACCTTACAAACTTGTAAATTTGAAAGTAGCAATCAAGATTACAATAAAAATCATAAAATAATCAAGATATGCTACCATGAGAGAGAAATGCAACAACACATTGAGACACTAGATTTTAAGTGGGAAACCTAATAAGGGAAAAAAACAATGAGGATCAAGTAATATGGAGAAAAAATGTTCTTACAAAAATTACAAAATCATGAAGCATCTACTTCATTTTCAAGAACCCACATCGACTATACAAGTACCCATTGGATTGAATTTGCAAGCACCCGATTATAATGATAGCTCCAAATTTCATGTTTTGAGCTACAAATCAATATTTTATCAGTTTATCTTGAACACATTCTTCTTAGTTTCTCACAACAACATTTGTGATCTCGCTTTTAGTTCATCATCATAAATTATTCACATATTTTATGCACACATAAAGACCCCTTAATCTATGCAACATAAATACCTTTTCATACATAGAAATTTGAATAACCAACTCAAAATACAACATTTAATTTTTTATGTTATATCTATACATCTGACCTTTCACATTCACTTACTACATACAAAAACAAGATACTTTATCTTCACGAATGTTTCTTCAAGTATTGAAAATTATATGACTCATCTCTTTATCTGAAATATTTTGGAATACAAAAGAAGTCTAATCATTTTCTCGACATTTGAATACAACTCATAAAATTCCATTCGGACGCTTCAAATAGGCTTGTAATGTTTCATACATCTCTTCATTATCCAATTACCTAACCTCAACTAGGTTTATTTTGTCCTTTTGCACTTGACAACTTCGTGTAGGAGTTACATACTGAATAAATGTTACATATGCATTAAACCACCCTTTGTAGTCTCATTTTAACTCTAAAAATTTGTAGGAATTCTCAAGTTCTTCATTTTGGGCACACATGAGTTCATTAGGAGTATATAAAGGAAGTATTTTTAGAGCTTCAATCTATATACATACCATCTCAAAGTAGATATAGTTTTAATAGCATATTTCAATGGAAATAAAGACTTTCCACAAAATCTACATCCTTCACCCAGAGTCTTCAAATTTCACCATTCATCACAAATTCTCCACTTTGAGGCACGTAGACAAGACCTATGCAAAGATAGATTACTAGAGTTGTGATCATGAATAATGCACGTGCATATGCTCTCAAATCAAGTTTATGAAGGGTGTTAGAAGGTTCTCATCAACATTGAGGATTTTGGAGATAAAATAAAAGAGATTTAGATTATTTTTGTTACATATTGATCAAGTATAAATTGACAAGCTGCACTCTCTTAGTCAAAAAATACGTGACACTTAATCAAAAAGGAACATTCAACATTCAACATCCTTTAGGATGATAAAAATGAGTAATTCACATTCTATTATGATTAATAGATCACAATTTTACTAAACAACTTCATTTGTAAGCAAAGATAAATTCACAGCTTTCCTTCATGCGTAATGTAGCAAAGATAAATTCAAAGAAATTTATATCATTTTTGGTCTATTATGAATATAAAAACATCCTTCAAGAATAATATGAAGTTTTGTAAATTTTCGAGCTCGTTTTCTTATCTAAGAGCATGACATTATAACAGGTGAGATAAATTCTTCAAATTTTTCTAGTGAGGGTTTGAATCTTAAAACCCTAGCTTGTCAACTAAAAATTTTAACACACTATTATTCATTTTTATACCAAAAAGATCATTCACTCACCTCCATGAGTGAATTCTCTATAAACTCTAGGTATATATTTGTATGAGATATGAAGATATGACCCATGCTTATGAGTTATTGCCTTAGTTCTTTAATGGTACAAACATATCCACATAGTTTTCTAGACAAAGAATTACATGAATCTGTAAAAATTTCTATTTTATCAAGGCTTATCACCATCCTTTAAGTTACCCCATAGCTCATTAGGTTCAATATATTTGATCACTATTAGGCCAATATGCTTAAATGGACTATTTTCTCGAGATAATGTGTAATAGGGGTTTCGATACCTAAAACCCTAGAAAGGATTTTTAGAGACCCAAATCACTTTATCCTTTCATTCTAGGATACTATGAGAGTGTGGTAACTGTATTGAGTGCTTGTAATTCATTTTATAAGGACTTGTGTGCATGAGTTCATTAAGGAGAATCACTATTTTAACTCAATATCGCAACCTTCTTGAAAATTCTACCGTAATAGTTGAAGATAAAAATTTTTATCACTTGAATCAACTTCATAGAGTATAAATTTACTCCAAAAATACATCCTAATCATTTACCAAGTGTAATTGATAATTTTAGGCTTCAATATTAGGTCTAGACATGACTATTTTCTCGAACACCATGACTGGTCCTAGAAATAATAGTTGTCAAGTGGTAGTCAAGGTGAAAGCAACTCCAACTAAATTTTTTAACACATACCTTATTTAAGAAACTTCATGACCAGTTGAAGGACATCATGAACTATCTAGAATGCTAGAATATTCTTCATGAGATACTTAACATACATGTGCAACTAGAATTTTCAACAATTGTCCTTTTTTGTTTTGTATGGTCCTTCTTGTACCTTTACACTTGACTTTTATCGATCCCTATGGAGTCCTTTACATGTAAAAATTATAAAATACACTTTACCAACACATTTTATGTCCATAATAAGAAAAGATCTTATATCACTCAAAGAGAGAGTTATGGAAGACCTTAAACCATCTTAGAAAAATGGTTGGAACTTTTTCATTTCACCTCCTTTTGACTTCAAACCTTTTGCACTAGATTTTTATATCAATTTACTCCAAAAAAATTATTTTATGACTTATTTAGAGATTCCCTATCAATTTAGCACAACTGCTAAGAAATTGAGGTGCTTGTTTTGACCTTCTCAAAAAACTTTCTTGGAAAGAATGGCTTTACAACCACAATTGTAACTTTCTACCCCTAAATATTTGATCTAACCATCAGGACTCACTCCTCTACCCTCTCCAATGGTTGATTTTTCATGATTACCTTAGAATTTCCTTAAACCATCTCATTTTCCTATGAGGTCTAGGCACATTCACACTCTTCATTTACACTAGTTCTCCTTCAAGAAACAAGAAACTTGATTTCTAACTTTTTGTGCCTTTAAGTTCCTTGAACACTAATTCTCCATCCTTCACAAGCTTTGAACACCCATATTATACCTGCAAAACATCATACACTATAGATAACTAGAAATAGACCTTTGCAGACTGGACCTAGTTTGGTTTATTTTCACTATGAACACATAACAATGAATTTGAAAGAACTAAAAGACAATCCTAACACTTATGAAACACCTTTATGGACCCTTTTGAAACATTTAACACTCATACCAAGCATTAAAATATTACTTTAAGACACACCTAATCAATGGATGTGCACACCTTCGACACACTTGATCTCACTTTCATTTGATATATGTATTTAGGAGTTGATATAAACACTAGACATTAAAATGTAGGACTCAGAACACATGAAACCATTCACCATGATGAATTTATGGTAGGAAACCATACACCTTGACCTTAGTGAGGCATTACAATGCAAACACACATGACACTATGACTAAACCACGGGACTACAAGATGAGACATAGGAAAAAAGCTCATGTTTACTCAATCCCATGCTTAAGATTGTTTGAAATGAATGGAATTTTTTTCAAAACCTGTA
This sequence comes from Taxus wallichiana var. yunnanensis, assembly GCA_018340775.1. NCBI lineage: Eukaryota > Viridiplantae > Streptophyta > Pinopsida > Cupressales > Taxaceae > Taxus > Taxus wallichiana. The sequence goes on along the minus strand of CM031243.1, from coordinate 186,600,843 downwards.
ATGTGTAAGAGTAGTAAAATTATATGCCCAAAAGATCCTAGGTGGACTGGAAAGGGATTCCATGTCGGGAACCATCCATCATGTAAGGAGTTGTAAGATATCTACATTCACTTCTAGATACCAAGTGAACATGCATGTGTATATAGAAAAGATAATGACATACTGAGTATCCTTCTAGCATAGTAAGAAAAGTGCAACATGTAAGTAGTATAAGAAAGCAAGAGTAAATACAACCAAGATATGTAAATTTTGTAGGAATCATGATGTGATATGTATGATTTGAAGATGGAAGGATCCAAATTTACCCTGTGGATGTACAAGAAATGACCTACATTTATAAATTCCCCTCATTAGTCAATAATGAACCATATAACAAGATTACGTCATCAAGAAATGAGTTTTCCCCATGTGATTAGATGCTAAAAAAAGATATGTCATGAAGAACAGAGTGTGAAGTGTGTAATGTGAGGTTCAAGGATGTAGTGTTCCCTCAGGGAGTAGAGTGTGAACCATAACACAAGAGTTTTTCATAAGGTAATTATGGTACAATGTGTATACCAGCTTAAGTGAGTGTGTTAGAAAATGTATACATGGATCATGGAGAGTGAAGTGGAAGAGTAGACACTAGAGACAATTGATAGTACTAGAAGGGGGAAGAGAGCGTGATGCTCCCAAGTGTACAAGTAATTGAGATCTATGTGATGAGGTGATAAGGAGCATGACATGAGTCATAAGTAATCATAGGGTTGCCATAATGGTGGGTAGGAGCAAGCTTATAACCAGTGTTGGGATTTGGGGTGATATGGTTGCATATATCTAACACTCAAATGTGAAATGTGTGATTTTTATCCATATAAATGTTTCAATTTTTGAGAATGTTAATATTTGTCTACTTCACACTCTACCTACTAGAAGTTCTAAATGAATTGAAATTCTCAATGATCAACAAAGTTCATCTTCTAAAAATAATGTTGATAGTATGTTTTTGTTCTTCAAATATTTTTCTATTTCTTTCTTTCCAAATGGCCCAAAGGGTATGTGGGAAGATGATGTCCTATAGAAACATCATTGATTTACATTTAGTGTAAAAAAACCATTATGACTAGAAGTCTTCAAGATATAAAGGAAGAGCCCATTTTATCACTAATGTTTCAAATATGAGACCCCACAAAGGTAATAGAAAAGTGGAAATGTATAAATAAATGATTAACATTTACTTACTTGACTTTGCACATAATACATATATTGGGGATAATTTTCCCCTTCTTCTTATGTCTTCTGTGGTGAGAATTTAATTTTTGACAATCAACTAATAAAAGAAGTTAATTTTGGGGGTGAGTTCCTTAATCCACAATTTTTTGAATGAATTAAAGAATACTAATTTTGACTTTGGTTATTATCTCCCGATTAAATGTTGTAAATTACATTGAATGAGTCATCCTATATAAGTTCATCCACAATATTATTATGAGGCATGTATATGTGGGATATCATATTCTATAGAAAATCCAAATTAACTTTATCACTATTATTGATTCCTTCTATAAGGATTATTTTCCAATATTTTTTTCATCCATGTAGCTGATGTACTTATAAGTTTAGTCACCATATTTCTACTTGATTTGAGAAAATTTTTATTGCAAGAGCTCTCTTTTCTATTGATTTATCTCAAAGTTGATTTTATCTTCCCAAAAAGAAAATTTTCACCCTTGCCTTACTCCCATCTAGAGCCTTTAGTAATCAAGACTCGGGTTTTAGTCAAAGAGTTCCAAAATAAAAACCTTTAGGAGCTCTTTAGAATTTATAAAATCTCCAATATATACTTTGTTTAAGTATTTTCTTTTAATAATGTTATACAAAGTAAGGTTTTCCTTCAAAATCATCCATCCAATTTAAGCAAGAAGATATTTATTCATATTCTTAATATTCTTTAATGCCCAACCCCCTTCATTCTTTAGTTTACATACCTTATTCCAGAAACTAGCGAAGTTTTGTATTTCCACTCCTTCCCAAAGGAAATATTTCTATATTTCATCAATTTTATCCATAATATATTGAGTAATTCTAAATGGATATATAAGATATATGGGTATATTTTTCAAAGTAGTCTTTATCATAGTTTGTTTGGCCGCAATTGAAAGCATAAACCTTTTCCAACCAGCAATATTTAATCACAATATATCAATGAGAGTGATTTATAGATTTATAGCTATCAATCCATCAAGAGAGGGATTCCCAAATAGGTGGAGGGGAGATATTTGATTTTGCAACGCAAAATCTTAGCAATATTTTTTTTATGAATCCAAGGGGTGTTGATGAAAAACATAGAGCTATTTTTGTATAACTTATGAGTTGGCACTCAAGCATCTTCATTTTGAGAAAACAAAAATTTGAAGTGCTTAGCTTCAAAAATAGAAGATATGGCTAACAAGATAGTGTCATCTGCAAACTTCTAGTGTGAGTGTCTAATTGATTCATAGAATCTATCATTTCATTGAGAATAATATAGGAAGTGAAGAAAAATTATTTCTACCACTAATTTTGAACATTGTTTTCCTAAGAGTCTCATATCAATCAATTGTATCAAATATGATGAGTTCATTAGGTAATCCAAAATAAGACACAAAAATAAATTAATGTGATATTATTTTAAGAAAGAATGATACATATAATAGTAATTACATCATTACTAAGATTAGAAATATATTTCACATGCATTTAATACAAATATACATGTAAATATTAGGAAGAAAAAAATAAATAAGGATCTATATAATCCATCACATGATATATTCTATTTATTTAACACCCATAGCATAAAAGTAAATTATTAGATATCATGTGTTTATATAAACTATACAAAAATAATCACACGAGTAATAAAATGAATAAATAGTATAAAATATATATTTGAATGATAAAATACATATATATAGAGTATTAATTACAAATATTAATAAAATTTGCAACCATACATTTGATTTAATGTCAATTGAATTACTTAAATTAAATTTTACAAGAACTATTGTACCTATTTTTATACAAATTCAAGTATACAATAAGACACAAGAAATAAAGCATATGCAATATATAACTCTAAGAAAAAAATATATATAGGAGGACTTAACTAATTTTCGAGTGAACAGAAGTGATATGGGTAGATGAAATATCAAACAATTTGATAGGAGTGTCACAAAGGCTTGCTAGAGGTTATGAACTATGAAAATGCACATCATAGGAGAACTGGTGGGAGGGCATGAGTGTCTAGGAAATATTGTTTGGATCAGGGCAAATGGTGTCAAAGGAGATACTGGAGATCACAGATTGTATAGAATAGAGAATGTTTTCTATCCTTTCCTTTTTGTCACAATGGATTCACTATTTTATATGTGACTATAAATGTAACCTTAAAGAAATAATTTCACCTAAACATACCCAAAAACCACATCAAACATAAAAAGGAAAATGTAGAATGGGGTGTCATACGACTCTGAAAGTCACCTAAAGAGTGAACTTACAACCGAGTATTGCAAAAGTACATCTCGGACTCCATGTAGTTCTTGTGTGTGTGTATAGATATAGAATGTAGAATATGCATATCATATGTGGGATGGAATAGAATAAACATCCCCTCCTATATTGTGTATGTAGAAGTGATGTAACCCTTATCCCTTATATGAGTGCTAGATGGATGCCTTTGATACTCTTGTGCCTTTTAATGTAAGCTTAGGTGGTAGTATGTAATTCTTAGCACTTGTTCTCTTTTTTTGAAAACATAATTGTCTATTTATATGATTACCTTGCTTGAATTTAGTAATTGACAAATGGAAGGCCAATCCAAGTAGTAAAAAGTAAATAAGAAGAAAAAAGCATCCAAAAGGATAAGAAAAAGGTAAATAGGGATAGGAGCGCCCAGAGACTAGGAGTGCATGTTGATAGTGTCCCAACAGGGCTCTAGTATCTAAGGCCATAGAAAGATAAAAAACTTAAATTTAGGCAAGAGTGAAAGATGTATGAAGCCAATAAAATTTAGAACGCAAAGAAAAATGGAAAAGGGAGATGTCAATTACTATTTTTCTTACTTATGAATCTTGTAAATGCTAGCATGATTTTATGAACTAGAAATGTACCCAAGTGCTTATATTTTATCTAATTTTCCCCCAATTTATATTTTTTATTGAATACTCGATAACATAAATTAGATAGAAGATGTGTACCATATGATCATGTAGAGAGTGTGACGAGTAGCATGCAGAATTAACAAGTGAAATGTGAAGTGATCACAAAGTGAAGTGTGGAGACTAATAAAAAGGGAATTGGACCCTAGGTATGAAGTGCATGCATAGTTTGTACCTATTTTTATTCTTATATTTTTTTATGTAGGCCACTCGTTATTGTTTATTAAGGACAAACCTACAAAAGAAGAGAGAAATAATAGTCAAATTTCTATATATGAAAAATTTGTATAAAGCATCTATAATTATGTAAAATTGTGAAAATATGTAAAATGAAATTGTGAAGCTGATGTATAAGAGTAAAAAGGATAGAAAGATGTTCTAAAATTTTGTGAAGGGTGATTTTTAGGGAAATCTTAAGAAAAGAGTGATTTTTTTGGGTGATATCACACAAAATGTGGTTTTTTTTTGGGCGATCTCACACCAAGTGTGAGTTTTTAGGTAATATCATACCATGGGAGAAGAGTGTTGGACCGAGAGATCTAGTTTTATTTTCCTTTCATGTCTACTTTCTGAATGAGCACCACTATAGATTGTACGTCCCTTGTTGTTCCATAATGTTTTGTATTATTCCACATTGTAACTTATTGTAGGAGATATTATGTGTCAATGTATTTAGAGGTAAGTTCCTATTACTAGAGAAGTGTGTTGTAAATTTATACAGATCTGTGTTGAATCTGAAAAAGATTCCTATTTCTTCCGTCAGACATTAGTTCCTGTGGGTGTAAAAAACCCGAACCTGTGAGCTAGTGTCTGGATTTCGGCACTAGTTTTTATATTGTGTATTACGTATTACATCTGATTCAATACTATTCCATGACTATATGCATGTGTTTTATCTATATTGTGTTGATTTGAATTGTAGCTCTCGGTTGTTTTAGGAGTCATTTTCCGCCCTATATATGCCCTCTCTTGTTTGGGGTGCAAGAAACAACTATATGAGAATGTGACCTAAAGGATAGAACCTGATGTTGATCTAAAATGGATACCTTTAGAGGGTAGGGGATGTGCATGGTAGAAACTAAGGAACATGTAAAAAAAGTAGGCTAGTACAAGTGTTAGTAGTAAAAGTAGCCATCATGCAATAGGGAACAATGTAACAATCAAGTGTGTAAAAATATGGAATGTGAAAAGTGGATTTCAAACATGGAAATCACTCACAATGTCACAAGAAAATCAAGCCAAAAGTGGAAAAATTATAACATGATCATACAAGACATATGGCATAACTCACAAAATAACATATAATAACATAAAAGATCAAGAAAATGTATCAAATAACCATGGTTGTATATAGTCCTGCAAGGTAAATGAGAAGTAAAGTAAATGAGGAGCCTATCACCTTGTTAAAAAGATAAATAATATGTCAAATCATGTATATACGATTGAGAATTAAAGTAACTATAATGCGAAGTAGTGAAAAATCTACCAATATAACAAATAATGTGTGAGAGTAGTAAAAGAAAATGCCCCGTGAGCGCGTCAACATGAATGGAAAGGGATTCAATGTCGAGAAATTATGTATCGTGTAAGGAGCTATAAGAGATCTGCATTCACTTCCAGAGACCAAGTGAATGCATGTATACATAGAAAAATATAATGACATACTTGAGTATCCATCTAGTATAGTAAGAAAAGTGCCACATGTAAGTAATATAATTAAGAAAGAGTAAATACAACTAAGATATAAAAATGTTGTATGCATGTGATGGTGTGATGTGCTATATTTTATGATTGAATTATTCATGTTCCCCTAGTGGATGTGCATGAAATTAGGTTCATTTATAAATACCCCCTTAGGAGTCAAGAATGAACCATATAAAAAGAGTGTGTCATAGGAAATGAGTATTTTGTGTGTGAGTAGATGATAAAATATATATGTTATGAAGAATAGAGCATGAAATGTGTAATGTGAGGTTCAAGTATGTAGTGTGATCTCAATAGTTGAGTGTGAACCATAGTATGAGAGTACACCATATGGTAATCACAATATAATGTGTGTACCATCAGTGAGTATGCTAGAATATGTAGACATGGAGTGCAGAGTGTGAAGTGGAAGAGTATACACTATCTAGATATAATTGATAATAATAGAAGGGGGTAAGAGAGCATGATGCCCCAAAGTGTGCGAGTAAATGGAGATCTATGTGATAGGGTAAGAATGAACATGTAATGGGTCATAAGAAAGCATATGGTTGTCACAATGGTAGGTAGGAACAAGACTAGGACCAATTCTAGCTTATGGGTTGAAAGGAGGAAGGTTAAAGAGATCATCTAGAGTTTATTAGTCTAGATTAGTGAGTAGTTACTTATTTGGAATATGTAACATTGTGGAAAAGTTTATAGGAGGAAGGGAAAAAGGATAAATTTTTAGAGGTGGTTGCTTAGTTTGAATTGGTAGCACTTTAGAAGACTTGATAGGAGGGGATATAGGATAAATTTTGAGAGGTGGTTTTTTAGTTAAAATGGATTGGATAGGAGGATCTTGAATGACGAAGAAGGAAATTTTGTAACCATTGAATGCTTCTCATTAGGCATAGAGGGATTGGATTTGGAAGCCCATTGGGATTTAGTAATTGAAGATGAACATGTGATAGAATATTTTGTATAAAATGATATTAAACCACAATGCTCAAGGTGCTTAATTAGTTATTTTAAAGCATAGTATTCATTGTCATGATGTCCATTAAGTCTATGATAATTAAAAAAATGGGAGACTTTGGTATTCGGTAAGATGATAAGAGGGTAGAATGGGTGGGTGGAAAGTTGATCAACCGGTGAGTGAGGATATGGAAGAATATCATGTTTCTTACCATTTAGATCAATCTTGAGAGGTGCTAGTAGCGGTAAGAGTTGGGGTTCACTTATATGAGCACATGTAAAAGACATTGGATAAGGATGAGGTGTAGAAGAAGAACTAACATGGGCCTTAAGATGTTGGATTTCATCTTTAATAGATGTAATTGTGGTTTCCATAGCTTGAAATTTGTCTTGAAAAGCATGGTGTAAATCTTAAATTGATGATAAGATGGAATGATTGGAAGGAGTGTTAGGACCGATATGGTCATCGAAATATAATTAAAAATGGAACTTACTTACGCAGTAGAGTATTATGAGGGAGATACATAGGGTCTAGGGGTTTTTAGAGAACATCTTTACAAGATGGGTGTAGTTGAAGTAATTGATGCAAGGAGACTTTAAGAGCCATGAGAGAATATTGGAGAGAATAAGGATCCAAATTTTTGATCACAAGTGGGCTTACCCAAATGATTTAATAAAAATCAAATTAATTAAATCTTATTTTTAGATTAACTATTGTACCTAATGATATAAAAATGCTAGTATACAATAAGACACAAGTAATAAAGCATACATAATATATAACCCTAAGAAATAACTGGAGATAGGAGGAATAAGTATATCTTCCATAGACAAAAAGGAGTACTTTCCTCCAATTCCATAATTCAAATATTTAAAAATGTAAAGAATCCTATAAGGCATGGAAAATACATAAAAAGTATCTTCATAGGTATATGAGTATAATGGTCTACTCGAAATTCAAGGAAGGTGTATTCTCTAGGTTGAGAGGTAATATCATGAAGGGAGAACTAGTTAGTCGGGTTATGGAACAAAATGAAATGTGATAAAATATTAAATGGAAGGTAGTTAGAACTAACTCCTCACTCGGATGGAGGATGAAACATTGGAAGTCGAGGATGAACTATGGAATTTTGTGTGAATATACAGCTTTAAGATGAGAAGCTCCATTTTTGCATAAAGACTGTGTAAACTTGCTTTATTCAAGTCTCATAGTTTTAATTTGTTGATGCTCAATTTTTTATGAAACTCCATCTCAGTAATATCTTAAGAATGCTTGGTAACCATTCAAAAGGTATGTTAAATTTAGAATAATGTATTTTTGATTTCTTGGGTTGGAAAGATAACTTGTAACTTGTGACAATGAATTTATACTCTTGCATTAATTCTTTGGTGTTTTGTAACTGAGAAATTGATCATAAAGTCCCCTAGAAATTGATATGTGAATGGATATTATTATTTGGTTTGAAGAATGATCCATTACTCTGAGTTTGTAAGAAACTACTGATTATGTAACCGTAGGTTTACATTGGGTTTACAAGTATTTTGTGTGGAATCTTTGGACTGCGATCCAATAAAGGAGTTTTTTTAATTATGAACAAGGGAAATGGTGAATTATAAGGAAGCTTGTAAAGTGTGAGGGCCTAGTAGGTGAATGCTAGGAAAACTAACTAGTTACTGAATTGCATGAAGGAGAAAATACTTGACTCTATATTGTTACGAGTAAGGAATAATTATTAACTTTGAAGGTTTAGAAAATGGTAAGGCTCTAATAAAAAGGAGAATACATGCATATAGTTGATACAATCATCCAAGATAAGTTTTAAGTTTTGAGATAAGATACAATCGAAGTTAGGACAACAAGTTGTCTCTTGAGTTCTTTCAGCATGTACATAAAAAATCGCTAGGGAAAGCTAGTTGGTGCCCCAAATCTAAGAAATAAGTTATGAAATTTTTGTAGAATAATTATTGGGGAGGTAATTAAAGATATTTAGGAAGATTTTAATAGTTCCATCTCTCGAAAGAAGAAGATTTATTTATCAGTTTCTCATAGGACTATAGACATATTCTATAAACCTAACATGAAGACCTTTTTTACTCGGAGACACGGATTCATTCTTGGAGTTAAGTCACAAATTTATAGGAAATAAATAGGATCTTAAAGCGTGCTTAAAAACTTCTATTTTGTGACTTGAAATTTCTAACACACAAAGATATAGTTAGCGCTTTCTGCAAAATACCTAGAGATGGTTTGAAGGTAAAAATTTGTAAAGGAAATCTGTTATCCAAATGTCTCTCCTAGCAATTTGGGTAACTAACATACACATTTTTGCTCTAGGTTATTCATTATAATGTTGCATGCACTCAAGATCACTTGGTACATTCCCTTGGTCATAGTTTCCCTACATGTCCCTTTCCTTTCTCTCCTTCCACTTTTCCATTGTGCCCATCTTCTATGCATTTGCCTTCTTCCTAGTTAGTTTCTTCCTTCCCACATGTCCTAGACTTGCTCCAATTAGATAATTGCTTTACTTCCCTCACATGCCATGCTCATTACTTTGTAATAGTTACACCTTGACCATACGTTGTATGCTCATAAGTTTTCCTCACTTCCCAAAGATGCATCACTCGCGCCCCCTCTCGTGCCTTCCTCTATTTTCTTCGTGCGCCATTCCCTCACACCCTTCTATGCCAGGTCATCTTTTGACATGCTTGATTGTGTTGTGTGCAACTAGTCAAGTGTTCCAACAGGGTGCCAAATCTTTACAATAAATCAGCAAGTGACACGTGCTAGAAACGATGATTATTCACACGGTGGCAATCATTTCATCCAATCTGCACATGCCACATGTTTTTCATACCCCGACGATTCGACATCTTCTTACATACGTATCTTCTCGCTATAGATCTCGGATCGGTGTGTGCCTAGACTTGTCAGAGAGCTGCTGACATTAGCTATAGTGCCAGAAATTCAAATTCAAATTTTGGCAGATCTGGTAGGTAAGAAATGGGAAAATGTCTTTCTCGAGGCATTAATGAGCAGATCTGATTTCAAACCACCCGATTTGATATGACCCACCTCTTCACGAGATCTCCGGTGGATTTTTAGGTGTTGAATGCTTCTTGTTGGTGGTTATGATTTAAATTTGTATTTTCCCTCCTTCGTCCCTTCTTCCTCCATGGATTTATCTATTAATGTAAGAGCAAGGCTCATTTGTTATGTTGGACACTCTGGATCCTTAAGCATTTTGCTAAGGACTCCATTTTTGTATTTTGAGTTATAAACCTCTATGTTTGGCTCTTGCATGTGGATATCAGCCTCCTTCATCATTGTAACAGCTCTATGCATTTCTAGAAGTAATCGAAGCATCATTTTGTGATTATTCTTTGTCCTAACATGTTTGCATTCCTTCTTCTTGCCTTTTCTTTTACATTGTGTGTTGGTTGTGCTATTTCAGGTCCCTTGCAGTTCCATATTTAGTTGTGTTCCATGAAAATGATTTGGTGAATATGTGTTCCACTGTGCTACTTATGCTTAGCCTCCTTTCACACATTTTTCTTCGTTCTCGCTCTGAAAAGATAGTGTTCATCCCTCTTTTATGATACTATTTCCTTTTAGTGTAGTTTCCTTTCATGTTATTCTTCTACCCCTTGTCCCTTGACATTATTAGCTTATTTTCCCCTATTCACTACTAGGAGTAGTAGTAGTAGTAGAAATAGATAGAGGAACCAACCTTCTTCAAAGATTTGTCCCAAGCTCACAAGGTCCCACAACTTGGGGATGGTTCCATTTTCATCTCAAACACCTCAAAGCACTTCCAAGATCTCGAGACATGGGTGTATGTTTGAGAAACCAACAGCTTTTGCACACCCGGTGGGACCAACATTGGAAGCTCAAATTTCATATCTCTAATTTTTGGTGTGTGGACTTAGTATTTCAGCCTTTGGAGGATCATTTCAACACATCTGGTGACTCCCAATATTTTAAAGATCTCTGTTTTAGCAGTCCTCATCACATTTCATGAGAAGAATGCATACAAGAAGAAGTGCAACAACTAAAGATTCTTTTGAGTACCTCTAGCTATCTTCAAGAAGAGTTCATTCAAGAAATCACGTGTACACATCTCTATCTCCTGCGCGTTGCACCCACTCAACTCCTCCTTAGAAGAAATAGCCTACACACCATACAATGACACATTAACAACCTCCTCCATTAAGAAAATTTGTAAACTTTGTTGGAGGGAGTCCCTTATTACTGGCTGCAACATGATTTGTCAAATGACATACTCAAGATTATTCCATACTTTACTTGTGATAATCAAGTCACCCCCTCAGGAGCATATCCAAGATATAGCAAACGTGTTTTCACTCTATCTGATCACACATGATGATATAACAATCAGGCTACTTGCAGCCTCGTTCAAAGGTAAAACAATTCAATGGTATTGAGGCTTGAGACTTGGATCAATTACCACTTGGGATGAGCTGGGAACAACTCTTTACAACTACTTTGACGATAAGTCGATAACTTATCTCGGTGGAGAAACCGATAACAACAAAGAGGGTGCCCAATGAGTAGATGACTGATTTCAACATCAAATTTCAAAAGACTTGGGATAGAATCCCTCTCATGGTAAGACCTACAACTCAACATGATTTCATGTATTATTTGAAGGTACTCAATAGAGACATTTCAGTTATGATCCAATCCATGGGAGGTTGGACTTTACTAGATGCTTATAGTATTGCAGTAAGGGCAGAAAATACTTTTATTTAGGCTAGAAAGATGGCACCTAGACCGCCTATGCCATTGTTCCAAGAAATTTCACAAGTGCCTCATCCTTCTTCGTGGCCCCTATTCCTATCCCCGAGTAAAGCACATAGCCGATTGCCTTAACATTCTACTCTCAAGCGTAGAAGAAGGAGGATAAAGAATTGAAGGCCTTGATCATAAATTTATCAAACAAGGTCATATCATTAGAAAAGTAATAGGTGCAAGCCTATAGAGGAAATTCCAATCAAGTGCATATCCAAATCAATCAGCCTTGGAGGAATAAATATGGAAATCAAAGATACACACCCAACCAACATAATGATAGATGGAAGCCTAATACACATCCGCCCTTGTAATTTTTTCCTCCAACATATTCTCTTCCAAAGACCTAAGATGCAGTCGGTGCACTTGTTCGCTCGAAACAACTTGGCACAAGCGTCAGAATGGTGCTTCCCTTGCAACATGCCTCATATTCAATATCATTGTGCTAATATTGTGCACACCTAAGCCTTCATGATCTATAATTCTTTAGCCCATGAGCCTTCAACAAGTGCCCATGAAGTAGATAATCCAAAAAGACTAGAATTTCCTCTCGGAGACAAATTTGATGTTCTTTGGCGTGCATAACTTCGTAATCAACCAAGCTGCACGTAAGATACAAACCGACCACACACCCAAGTTGTGGACAACACAAGATATAAGAAAATAATTGTTGTTGCAGGCTCACAGCACCCCTGGACGCACATCAGGCTTCTAGGTTGATGTTTCAGGCATCCAGTGTGATTGCACAACATGGAAACCTCTCTCCAAGTGTGGGACTTGTGAAACTGAGAGAGGAATCTCCAGATTAGAGGCTGGTTCCTCAAAATCCTCTGATTAGATCTAATGCTTGCACAACTACAGAGGTTCAGATCCTAATCCTACTCTAAATTGCAAGGAGACAGGGATAGAAGTGCAAAAATGAAACTAACTAAAGATGGTGATGCACCAAAAGGAGTGGTGAAACAATTTTGTCATGCAAATGGACACAAAATAAATATTGCAACATACAACATACACAGGCTGATAAGATATAATTTAGGGTTTGAAATGAAGCAAATAATACAAACAAAGGATCAAACCATTCACAAAGCTTGCATTATTGTTTCCAATGTCAAAACCATCGCATTACAACCTCGAGAGGTAAAAATCCTGTTACAGCCTTTGAAGAGGTCTCGATTCTTGCAATAATCACTGCTGGAGGTGAAAGAAGAAGATTTTCTATGCCAAAAAGTGTTCCCCTTTGAAAATGAGCCAAAATCAAGCGCGCTTACATTGCATGGGTTGAGCCCAAGAGACAAAACATACAAAAACATGAGAGTCCATTACTCCTTGATCACGCAGATGCATTAAAACCGCATGGGGGCATTACAAACCCATACCCCTGCCATTTTTGACCAGTTTGGAGGAGAATGTGACCCATTCTATATTAAATTCGGTCCACCGAAATGTCACTTCGCCATGAACACATGCGTCGAGCCGTTTCTTAACTTTATCTCTCTAGACCGAACCAATAATCAAGATTGACTCTAGAATCATGTAGAGAATTTCATAAGCTTTCCGTTGATATAATGAACGTGTAAATCCAAGCTCGGATCGAAAGATATGGCGATCTGAAGATTTATGGCACAAAACAGGCAAAAATGGATTTTGAATTTTTCCCTGTGCTCTGCCACCTAGATGACACGTGTCAAACTCTGATTGGATGCGTAATTCTCTCTCCTTCCCTGTCCCAGGTTTTCCTTGAAATTTTTTCCTTTTTTGTGATTTTGGAACATTTTCCACTTTTCCCCGCGCCCCGCCACTGGGACGCATGGCATGATCTGATTGGAGGACAGGGGTGTGGGGTCATCCTTTACTTTTTAGTTTTTTGCCAAAACTCTTGCCAAATTCTCTAATTCCTCCCCAAGCTCCGCACTCCCCTTCTCCTTAGGACACATGTCCTCCTCTCGATTGGCTTGGGCCAGCACTTCAAACCTTGCAATTTGAAATTTTGGACGTTTTCCCTTGTGACACATGGCGTTGCCTAATTCTTCTGCGAGCGAGCCGGATTTTCACATCCACCACATCCTTTTGGCCCAGCTTGTCCCTACATGGCATCTGGGACAAAAACTTCCGATCTGCCCGATTTGGGCTTCCCTATCCCTCTTTCGGTTGATGACATGTGGCGTGATTTGATTGGCTCTCGCTTCTTCGGCCCTCTGCGTCCCATGCGTCCCTTTGTCCCAACCGCTCCAAAGGCACGAAAGTTCTCCTTTTTGGCCGATCCGGCGGTTTGCGTCCTCGCGGCCCAGATGTCCTAGACTGTTCCGCTCAGCAGTTAGTCAATTTTTCTTTGACCTTCGGCCGGTTCACCTTTCCGCGTCCCGCGCATCCTCACGGCCCAGATGTCCCTATGCTCTGCTGACCGCCTAGCGGCCTTTCGGCCGATTCATGCCCCAACATCCCAACTGTCCCAAGGGATGCCTGGACCAGGACTTAGCCAATTTTCATGATTTTTCCTGGCCCAAGCTTTTTTTTTTTTGCGACTTTTTCACCTTTTCTTAGAACTTGCTCCTTTCTTCTTGGACAGGGGAGTTATAAAAAATCCGAGGGGACCCTAGAAACATGATTTTTTGCCTTGCATCAATCTATTTTCCTGGGACTTGAGTATTCTAATGCATGTTATAAAATTTACCATGGGGGTTGAATTTTGGATAACAATAATGTTAGAGTCAGGCGCGCAGGTTACAACCCTGGAAATGCAAGAAAATCCTCATAAGAAGAAGGAAGTAGATAAGGTATCTTGTAGCAAAAGTGATCAAATACCTATATAGGAGGCCCCACGTAAAGCTCCTTCAAACAACACGTTCCCCTCCTTTTATAGGTCAAGCCTCTACTTCATCTAAAATTCAAAGCTTCGTGCTCGAGTAGTTGAGAAGGGATGTTGTTACCCAAATGTACAAGATGGGGGCATTCCATTTATCATTTTTACTAGATTAAGACAACAAACATAAATGTCACAATGTGGGATGCCCTAACCATTCCATCGGATCTATTACATGAAGTCAGAGACAACTCCCGCATGTTGATCTAGTTATACAAATTCCACATGCTTCTATCTAAATATTCTAAGAAGAGGAGAAAAAGTAAGTAAAGTTGTTAAACCACACCCTTTTATATGTCATTAATTATAGGTAAACACCTAGTGCATAACTACATGATTGACTTGGGTGCTAATACTTTTGTTATGCCTAAGAAAATAGTTGATGTCTTAGATCTGAAATATAGCCCTTTATCTAAAGTAGTATTGCAACTTGATGGATCAATTGTTACAACCTTAGGAGTCATCAAGGATCTTGAGTTAACCCTCCATGTATGTCCAAGCCTCACTATTACTCAAGATGTGTCAATCATTGACCCACCTTCTTTGTTTTCCCTATGTCTATCTAGAGAATTTACTGCTAAAGTGGGTGGTTACTTGTCTTTTGATTGGTCTCATATGTTACTCAAGACAAGGTATGGTACCCAATTTACCATACAAGATGAGCCTATATTTTTTTATCATGTAGATTCATACGTCCCATCTTCTCTCCAAGCCAATTTGTTTGATCTAAGAAGAAAAAACATTAGTTCATGAAGAGCATTCTCTTCCACACCTGTTCCTAACCTCGGTGCTTAATGAATGGGCATAAAGACACCATAAATTTGACCCCTATGTTGAGGAACTAGAATATTATGAAACTAGGCTTGGTACTTATTACATTCTAGAAGAAAATGCTATGCTGCCATGCACGTTCAAGAAAGAAAAAGTTCAAAATGGTCTATGGAAGTTGTACTTTGATGGATCCAAAAGTAGAAATAGTGTGGGAGCAGCAGTAGTTCTCATTTCCCCTAAGGATGAGAAATTATTCTTCGCGCACAGGATACAGTTTGCATGCTATAATAATGTGGCAGAATATGAAGCACTAGTGCAAGGATTACTCATTACTAAGAAGAAGAAAATTAAGGCACTACAGATCTCTATGGACACAAAATTGATCATCCACCAGGTTACCAACAAATGCTAGAAAAATAATAACCTTCTCAAAGATTATAAATATAGAGTTTGGGACTTCCTTGAGAGATTTGATGCTCTTAATATACAGGTGGTTCCACGCGGAATGAATAAGGAAGCTGACTAGATGGCCATGCTAGGATCATAGTTCTCTCCTGTTGAGGAATTTATCTAAGGAAACACTCAACACATCAATATGGTGATCAGGCCATCCATTCTAGATAACAAAACCAACTAGAAAGTGTCTGATAATGATGCGCATATCATCCATTTTATCTAGAATGAAATTGAATTCTCATCAAGTATGCAAGCTGACTTGCATGATAACTATGGTGTCCAAGTGATACAACTAAAGAAAAATAAGTTGCCTAAAGGGATGGTCACATTAGAGAAAATGTTTCTCCATGATGATGAGTTCAAGGGTGAAGAAAGGTACATGTGCACCACACAAGAAGACTTCTCCTCTGTCACCATTGCATGTGGGAAAGAGTTGTTGCTTAGTAGGACTTGTGCGCATGCTAAAAAGTAGGCCTTCATTTCTCTCTGTCAAAATTACAGTGATATCTTCTCATAGGAATATGAAGACCTCAAAGGTTTTGATCCAAGTGTTTCTCTACACTCCATTAACCTTGATCTTGGTATCAAGCATGTTAGAAAAAAGTAGCAACCAGACAATCCAAAAATAGAACCCCTCATGAGGAAGGAATTATCTAAACTCATAGAGGCAAAAATTATTTTTAATATCAAATACTCTACCTGGGTCACAAATCTGGTTCTGATGCTCAAGAAGAATGGTGAAATAAGACGTTGTGTTGATTTAAAAGACTTGAATAAGGCATCTCTTAAGGATCATTATCATTTTCCTTCAATGGAGTAGATTCTGACTGTGGCTGGTGCACAAATATTCTCCATGCTAGATGGGTATTTAGGTTTATACCAGATCTTGGTCAAGGAAGAGGATCAATTCAAAACGACATTTATAACCAAGTGGGGAACATATACATGTCAGAAAATCCCCTTTGGTTTGTGAAATGTGGGTGCCACATTTTAGTGTGCTATGGATACCGCCTTCAAAAGATATATCAATGAGTTCATCCTAGTTTACCTTGATGACATAAAAGTCTTCTCAAAGTAGATCATGGATCATATGGCACACCTGGAAAACATATTTGAGAGATGTAGAGAATTTGGGGTATCTCTTAACCCTAAGAAGTGAAATTTTGCAGTGGCACAGGGAAAGATTTTGGGCCACATAGTTTTAAAGGATGGCATCATAATTGATCTTGAGTGTGTTCATCCATTCCATCCTTTTCCTCGGCACATGAAAAGGCCCTATAGTCCTTGATCTTAAAATCAAATTTAACTAGCAATTGTGCACACACATTTCTTACCTTTGTATTGATTTTCGATGTAAAAATTGAGAATTATATCCTTTTGTATTTTTAATAAAAGAATTTAAACTAAAAGTACTATGTAAAAATAGAAGATAAAGAGATGAATCACCAACACTTTGACACAAGAATTGATAACGGAGTTCGACACTTGTGGTCTACATCTCTAGGTCCGATTGAATGGGACCGATCTATAAAAATCTTGAAAATAAATCTTTACAAATATTTCTACAAGAATATGATCTTCTCATCATGTTCCTCTACCAAAAATAACAGTAGTCACTTTTTACTTCATCTCAAAATTCCCTCCCTAGCTCAAGTTATGAGCATTTCAATATTTTACACAGACCTGAATGCTCTTCAAATACAATAACACTCCTTATATAATGTTTCCCAAGAAGTGTCGCAGAGTGGTCAAAGCCCTTATATTTTACCATGGAGACCACGGTTCAAATCCCCCCCATATCTCCACTTCCTTCTCCTTATGCGGATTTCAAGAGGTTTATCCCACATTGTGGGTGCGTGAATGAAGGGAGGTATTTAATAATGCAAAGGGGGCACTTTTGTATTGGCTTTTGAGCCACCTTAGCCACTTGGGATGTGGGCGCATTTTTGGTTGGATAAGGATGCACATGCATGCATTGACATAGTTTTAGGCACCTTGTTTAATAATGATTGTGGAGGTTGAAATTAAATGCGTGGAATATGGAGGTAGTTAAATAATGTGTGGAACATGGAATATGGAATATGGAATTGGTTAAAATGCATGGAATATGGAATTGGTCTTTGGTTTAATATGCACTTATCAATTAGTCCCACATGCATAGAAAAAATGCAATCAGAGGCATATATATACACAAGTTGGTATAATGATAATATGAGAAGGAGGCCAATACCCTCCATAATCAAGTGTGTTGAACCTGGCTGAGGGCCCCCAGCCAGTAAATAGCGGGGTCCATTTGTCCATAAACGAGTGTCCAAGATCGGTGTTCCAAAAACCACTTTTTTCTGTCACAAAAATTGTCCACGTGTCACAATATGATTGAAACACTTGGCAAGCATGCACACGTCCAACTCTGCACAAAACTCCAAATTTTGCCAGTTGCCCGAAAATTTCAGCGGGCTATAACTTTTGCAAACGAGCTCCGTTTACTGCAAACAAGATATCGACGGAATCATATAATTTTTCTCCATGCTTTAAAAATGAATGTAACTTATTATGAGAATATCTTAGATCGGTGTTTCTCTATGAGGATCCTCCTGATCAGTCCTTCCTTCGCAAGATCAATTTTGTTAGGCATTTTATCCCTAATTTTGTAGGACTGGTTCAGCCCATCACCTTGATGCTCAAAAAGGAAAAATCCTTTAGATGGATAGTATAAGGAAGAGAAAGCTTCAACAAAATAAAGCAAGAATTTTCTTCCAATCCAACACTCATTAATCCAAATTATTCAAAGGATTTCATCCTTTATGCTTATGGCACTGATGGAAGTGTGGTTGTTGTCTTAACACAAGAAAATGAACAAGGGCTAGAACAACCAGTGGCTTTCTTCAACCAGATGTTGAAGGATTATGAGTTAAAATATAGTCACATAGAGAAAAAGGTCTTCACCATCATGTGCATGCTCAAGAATTTCAAAAGTATGATCAACACCAATCATAGCAGGGGTGTTAGTCTCCCACACTTCTATCAAATATTTAATCATGGGAGAAGAAATAACTTAGAAAAGAGCATGATGGGTGACCAAAATCATGGAATATGATGTGAATATTAAGGCCAAAAATCTAGTAAGAGGTATTATGCTCTATAAGAAGATTGTTGAGGATGCGTGGACTGGACCTGAAGCTTCATTATTTTTGGATGAAGACCTTCTACTGCATGCAGAGCTTGAACATAATACGACTCACAGTGCGTGAGACTGAATGAAGGAAATGATCACATTCCTTTCCAAGGGTGCTTATCCTCCTAGTTTAGACTAAGGAAAAAAAGATATCCGAGGTTACAATCTATCCCTTATGTGTTGATTGACGGACTTCTCTTCAAAATAAATCTTGATGGTGTGTGGTTAAGATGTATCAACATCGCATAAACTAATAAAGTGTTAGCAGAATTTCACAATGGATTCTCTAGTGGAAACTTCTCTACCAAAACTACAACAATCAAGATCATAATGGTAGGTATCTTCTAGCCTACCCTATTTACAGATGCATATAGGTGGGTCATAAAATGCAAGGAATGCACTTTCTTTGCAAGAAATAAAAAAGTGGTAGCGCTTCCTCTCTGACCAATCTAAGTGGATGAGCCTTTTGCGTAATGGGGTCTAGATTTCATAGGCATGATCAATCTACCTTCACGCACTGGACATAAATGGGTGTTGACAGCTACAGATTATTTCACCAAATGGATAGATGCTATTGTGCTTAAGGAATCAACTGAGGCAGTCATACTTGACTGCCTCGAAGGTATAGTTACAAGGTTTGGTGTTCCTCAAACCATTATCTTTGATAATGCAAAGTACTTCCTTGGTAATTAAATCATTGATTAGGCTCTAATTATAGTCATTTACCCAAGAATTCTTCCAACTATTAACCTCAGGGAAACGGTCTAGCAGAATCAACAAACAAGAACCTGATTAGAATCATGAAGTGTATAATGAACATCAACCAAAGACAATGGCATACAAAAGTCTTGCACGCGCTCTAGGAAGATAGAATCATAGTAAAAAATGCAATAGGAACTTCACCTTATAAGCTTGTCTGTGGCAAGGAAGCCACCCTTCCTTTGATACTAGAGCTGAATTCATTAGTGCTTGCCCAGTAGCTAGAATTTGAAAGCAAAAACCAAAGAGAAATCAGAATGGCATAGCTGGTTAATCTTGAAGAACTCAAGAACTCGCCAGGATTGAACTAGAATAGCATCAACGAGCAACAAATAAATGGTTTGATAGAAAGGATAGGCCTTAAGATTTCAAAGTTGGGGACTTGGTTCTAAAATGGGATGTTGACAGAGCTAAACCAGGGTGTCATTCAAATTTTGATGCACTTTAGAGTGGCCCATACATCATCAGTTCTTGCAAAGAAGCTAACTCTTTCAAGTTAACTCATCTTGATGGAGGCGCGCTATAAATCCTAGTAAATGAGATATATCTCAAACCCTTCCATTAATTTTGTTGCATCATGTTGTATATATTAGAGTAGTTTCAATTTCTCTAAGTGCGCTATGTGCACAAATTTTTTTGTACATACTTATTTCTTGTCACGTGCTTCCCGTGCATGCTCTTTTGCTCCTTCCAGAACACGCTCTCTCAATAGTTTCAAGATTTAGAACAGAGTCAAGAAATGATCTTCAAGTGACTACAAGGGTAGCTTCATGATTACATAAGTGGAATCCATGCCCAATGGATGCTTCAAGATACTGATCTCCTTCATCTAGCAGGTAGATGGCCCCGAAAGTCACCAAAACTATTATCCAAATATCTCTCCTAGCAATTTGGGTAACTCACATACACATTCTAGCTCTAGGTTATTCATTACAATGTTACGCGCACTCAAGATCACTTGGCACATTCCCTTGGTCACGTTTCCCTGCATGCCCCTTTCCTTTCTCTCCTTCCACTTTTCCCTTGCACCCATCTTCTATGCATTCACCTTATTCCTAGTTAGTTTCTTCCCTTCCCACGAGTCCTAGAATTTCTCCAATAAGCTAAGTCCCCGACTTCCCTCGTGTGACACACTCATTACTTTATAATATTTATGCCTTAACCATGCATTCTATGCTCACCATTTTTCCTCACTTCCCTGTGTGCATCATGCGCACTCCCTCGTGCCTTCCTCCATTTTCTCCATGCGCCCTTCCCTCATGCCCTTCTATTGTAGGTCATCTTTTGACATGCTTGATTGTGTCACGTGTAACCATTTAAGTGTGCCAACAAGGTACAAAATCTTTGCAATAAATCAACAAGTGAAACATGGTAGAAATGACAAGTATTTGCATAGTTGGCCATCATTTCAGCCAATCCACACGCGCCATATGTTTTGCATGCACCGACGACTCTGACATCTTCTGATAGTTATATCTTCTACTACATAGCTCAAATCAGTGCACACCTAGACTTGTCAGAGAGATGCTGACATAATCTATAGTTCCAAAAGTTCAAATTCAAATTTTGGTGGATCTGATAGGTAAGAAATGGGAAAACATGTTTCTAAGAATTAATGATTAGATTTGATTGCTCCAACCACCCAATTTGATATGATCTGCCCTCTTCACAGATCTCTACGTGGATTTGTAGGCATTGAATGCTTCTTGTTGGTGGTTGTGTTTCAAATTCAGATTTTCCCTCCTTTGTCCCTTCTTCTTCCATGGATTCATCTATAAATGTAAGAGTAAGGCTCATTTGTTATGTTGGACACTCTGGATCCTTACGTGATTTGCTAAGGACTCCATTTTTTTGTATTTTGAGTTGCAAACCTCTATGTTTGGCTCTTGCATGTGGATATCAGCCTCCTTCATCATTGTAATAGCTTTGTGCATTTTTGTAAGTAATCAAAGCATCTTTTTGTGACTATTCTCTATCCTAACGTGTTTGCATTACTTCTTCTTTCCTTTTCTTTTACGTTTTGTGTTAGTTGTGCTATTTCAGGTCCCTTGTAGTTCCATATTTAGTTGTGTTCCATGAAAATATTATAGTGAATACGTGTTCCACTATGCTACTCATTCGTAGCCTCCTTTCATGAATTTACCTTTATTCTCACTTAGAATAGATAGTTTTCATCCCTTTCTCTAGTGCTATCACCTTTTAGTTTAGTTTCCTTTCATTTTATTATTCTACCCCAGGTCCCTTGACATTATTATCTTAGTTTCCCCTTTTAGCACTAGGAGTAGCAGTAGTAGTAGAAATAGATAGAGGAACCATCCTTCTTCTGGAGATCTGTCCCAAGCTCGCAAGGTCCCACAACTTGGGGACAGTTCCATTGTGGTCTCAAACACCTCAGCCCTTCCAAGATCTGAGACGTGGGTGCACATTTGCATAACCAACAGAAACTAAGAAGATTTGGATAAGGAGTTAAAGCTTTCTAATTTTTGATCATATTAATATAGTCAAATGAGAAGCAATAAAGATTATAGACACTTTTGTGTAACTATGGAAGCATAATTGCATGATTGAAGGAGTCAACTCTACCTTAAGGTACTTACAAGGATAGTTTTAACAAAAGAGTAGCGAATTAAGTAATTTTCCAAACACGAGGTCATAAATGAATTGTCTTCATGTTATAGGGAGTATTGAGTCAAGGAAAACCTAGTGTCATGGTAAATTAAAGCATAAAAGGATCAAAGGTTACTTGAATCACGAGAGAGACTAGTGAATGACATTGATGGCCAATAACATTAGAAGTTTAATTTCTTTTTTGAAAACTAGATAATGAATGTGGTGGCATAAAATAGACTGATCTAAATAGATTTTGAGCCTCATAAGGCCATTTAATGTGGAAAAGGTTATATATTTCAAGTTTAGATCCTTCAAGACTATTGTCAAGATTTTCAAAATCTCTAAACCAAGGAACTCCTTTAAATGAAAGTAATCATATCTTAATAAAAGCATGAAATTAGTATAATTACTACATCATTTTTGTATCGAGTAGGAATTAAATCTTGACTGATTTGTAACATTGCATTGGAAGTGTGCAAGTTGTTTGTACGTGATAGGTTATTGAGAAAGGAGAAGAAAAAGAGTAAAATGGATAGGAAGACATAATAAGAGGATTATTGATGTTGATAAGAAAAGGGAAGAGATAGAGTGAGAGAGAAAAGAAGGAAAGAGAAGCAAAGAGAAGAGAAAAGCAAAACAACAAGAGATATGGTTTGAACATGAACTAAAAACATTGAAAAGGATGTGGGTAAGTTAGAAGAATTTCTAAGAATGGAAGAAGAAGAAAATAATAAGATTGGGTATGTGATGAACAAGAAGGTCAAATGGCCTATAGATATATTAATGAGAAGAATAGAAATAATGAGAGTGAAAGAGAGAGAAAGAGAGATGAATATGAGGAATAAAGTATCTAAAAATGGTGCATTCTTGAAGATATTTTGATTTGTTATTTTGCTATTTAATACTCTATTTCAGTTTTTAAACACAAGTATGAATAACATGTGGCATAAAATCAGAGTAAAGGAAAGAAATATTACAAGGAATGGATCCAGAAAAACATCCATGAAATAAAATGGGAGTAATGAAGATAGAATGTAGGTTGAAGAAGGCTTGGATCAACTAAACAATGAAGAAAATGAGGAAGATATGGTATTTCAAGATGCTTTAGACAATGTACAAATAGATGATGATTAGAAAGAATGGCTAAGAAAGAATAATACAAGAAAATACTACATATGCAAGGTGATGGAATCAATAAACACGACAATGAAGTGGTAAATGCACCATTTAAATTTGATTCTAATCAAGAAAATAAGGATGAAAATGCTAGTACATAGGTGGGTGCAAGAAACAAAATTGTTAAGAGAACAAGCCAAACATTTGATCATTGGTATAGATTTCCTACATGGCTCAAGAAGTCATAAAAGAGAAAAAAATGAAGAAGAACATAAGCAAGTGAATGAAAAGAAGAAGGGACCAGAGCTCATGTATAAAAATCCATGCACAATAAGACAAGACAAGTGTGAAAAAATAAGAGTGTAATACAAGAAGGAAAATATTAAAGGAAGAAAGAGATGACAAGATGGAATATGCAGTAGTAGAGGAAAAGTATCAGATTTGTGAAGAGAAGAAGGAGTCTCCAAGGCAAGAGAAGGATGAAATTGATAAAGTGAAAGAAGAAAGAGAAGAAGAAAGGAGTGATAAAGTGATTGTAAAAAAGAGAAAGGACTATTAGAGGAAGAATCAGATGATAAAGATGAAGAGGAAGAGGATAATCATGATGGATGGATGTACACAGCTCAAGAAGATGAGAGATGGAAAAAGCAAGAGGATAAGAATCAAGATAAAATGCGTTTTGTATAGAGGAAATTCACTTCATTAGCAAGGTAAAGAAGGATTATGAAGAAGTCATAAATGAATATGAAAAGGAGTAGATCATGAGGAATTAGGAAGAGGAACTCAAGCCTCCTAATTTTCAATCTAATATTGACTTGGACTATGATTGTGTATGTGTAAATGAAGTACATGAAGGATAAGAAATTTTAAGAGGCATGCAAGAGCTAAAAGAGAAAGAATAGATCCAAAGAAAGTGTAGAGAGAAAGAAAAACAAATGAATAAGAAAATGTTACTAAAGCATATCAAGGAAAACCAATAAAAAGAACATGCTAAGCAACTCAAAAATTAGAAGACAAGGAAGAAACAAGCCAAACAATGAGTTGGAAGCTCAATGTTTTTTTCTACCCTTGAGAGTATGATGTAGGGGCATCAAATTTAAGGTATCTATCTTGGGTTCCTAAACATCATTGGATCTTATAGGAATACAATGCGGTTCATAATAAGTCAAGCTATCCTCCATGGAAACAAAGGAGTACTTTCCCTCCAAGTTCATGATTCAAATATTTGAAATTGTAAAGAAGCCTACAAGGTATGGTAAAAACATAAAACTTTTTTATTTGAAATTATAGATGCTATTAGGGTCTATTAAAGTGTTAGTCATGTTGTAAAAGGCTTCTTAGGGGTATATGAGTATTATGGTCTACTCAAAATGCAAGGAAAGTGTATTTTCTAGGTTGAGAGGTAATATCATAAAGGGAGAAATTGTTAGTTAGGGTTAAGGAAAAACATAAAATGTGATTAAAATATCGAATGGAATGTAGTTAGGAATAATTTCTCGAGGATGGAGGATGGAATATTGGAAGTCGGAGGATGAACTATGAAATTTTGTGTGAATATACAGCTTTAAGATGAGAAGCTCTAATTTTTCATGAAGACCATGTAAACTTACTTTATTCAAGCCTCATAGTTTTAATTTGTTAGTGCTAAATTTGGTATGAAACTCCATCGCATTAATATCTTAAGAATTCTTGGTAACCATTTAAAAGGTATGCTGAATTTGGAATAATGTATGTTTGTTTTCATGGTTTGGAAAGGTAACTTGTAACTCCGTGACGGTGAATTTATACTCTTTCATTAATCCTTAGGTGTTTTATAACTAAGAACTTGATCCCAAAGTCCCTTAGAAATTTATAGGTGCATGGATGTTATTATCTTGTTTCAAGAAAGATCTGCTACTCGATTATGCAAGAAACGACTTGATTGTGTAACTATAGGTTTACATTGGGTTTGCAAGAATTTTGTGTGAAATATTTAGATTAGGATCCAATAAAGGATGTTTCTTTGCTGAAGAACAAGGGAAATGATAAATACTAAGAAATATTGAGAATATTTAGGGCCTAGTAGGTGAATTATAGGAAAACTAACTATTTACAAACTTATATGGAGGAGAAAATAATGAGTCTACCATGTTTTGAGTAAGGAATAATTATTAACTTTGAAGATATAGTGAATGGTAAGGCTATAATACAAGGGATAATATGTGCATATAGGTGATATAGTCATCCGTAAAAAGTTTGAATTTTTGAGACAAGATATAGTGGAAATGAGGACAACATGTTTCCTCTCGGGTTCTTACGGGCATGTACGGCAAGAAAAATTGATAGGGAAAGCTAGTTGGTGCCCCAAATCTAAGAAATAAGTTATGAAATTTTGTAGAAATATTCTTTGGGAGGTCCTCAAATATATTTAGGAAGAATTTTATAGTTTCATCGATGAAAGAGGAATATTTCTTTATCGGTATCTCGAGGATTCTAGACATAGTCTATGAACCTAGCATGAGGTCCTATTTTCACAAAGAGACCAAGCGTCATTCTTAGAGTTAAGCAATGAAATTTATAGGAAATAGCTAGGTTCTTAAATGGTGATTAAAAATTATATTTTTTTCTTGAAATCTCTAACACATGAAGCTATAGTTTATAGTTGCTGCAAATGCACTCCATAAAGGGTTTGAAGGAAAAAATTGTAAAAAGAAAACTAACAAGAGTTGGATAAATATTTGAATCTTGAGAATTTTGGAGCATGTTTATATAGTCAAATGATACCCAATAAATATTTCCAAGCCTTCAGTATAACTAGGGAAGCATAATTGCATGATTGAAGGAAACAACTCTACCTTAAGGGACTTATAAGGATAATTTAAACAAAAGAGTATTGAATTAAGTAATTTTCCAATCTTGAGGGCTTGAATGGATTTTCTTCATGCTATATGGAGTATTGAGTCAAGGAAAACTTGGTGTCATGGTCAGTTAAAGCATAAAAGGATCAAAGGTTTCTTGAATCACAAAGAGACTAGTGAATGACATTTATGGCCAATACGATGAGAAGTTGAATCTCTTATTTCCAAAATAGATAATGAATATGGTGGCATAAAATAGACTTATCTAAATAGATTATTGATCCTAATAAGGTCATCTAAGTTGGAAAAGTTAATATATTGCAAGTTTAGATCCTTCAAGGCTATTGTCAAGATTTTCAAAACCTCCAAAACAAGGAAATCCATTGAATGAAAGTAATCATATCTTGATGAAAGAACACAATTAGTATAATAACTTCATCATTTTTGTATCAGAGCAATAATTGAATCTTGACTAATTTCTAACATTTTATTGGAAGTGTACAAGTTTTGTGTATGTGATAGGTTATTGAGAAAGGAGAAGAAAAGGAGTAAAATGGATAGGGAAGAGTTGGAAAGAGGATTAATGATGTTGATAAGCAAAGGGAAGAGGAAAAGTGAGAGAGAAAAGAAGTAAAGAGAGAATCACATAAGAGAAAAGGAAAAACAAAAAGAGATATGGTTTTACCAAGAACTAAAAGAATTGAAAAAGGATGTGGGAAAGTTAGAAGAATTTCTAAGAATGGAAGAAGAAGAAAATAATATGATTGGGTATGTGATGAAGAAGAAGGTCAAATGGCCTATAGAGATGCTAATGAGAAGAAGACAGAGAATGAGAGCTTTGGAGAGAGAAAGAGAGATGAAGAAGAAGAAGAAAGTATCTAGAAATGATGCATTCTTGAAGATGTTTTGGTTTGTTATTTTTCTATTTAATGCTATGTTTCAATTTTTCAACACAGGTATGAAGAACATGAGGGATAAAATTAGATTAAAGGAAAGAAATATTACAAGAAATGGATCTAGAAAATCATCCATGAAAGAAAATGAGAGTAATGAAGAGAGAATGCACGTTGAAGAAGGATTGGATCAGCTAGACAGTGAAGAAAATGAGGAAGATATGGTGTTTCAAGATGCTTTGGACAATGTACCAAGAAAAGATGATAAGAAAGAATGGCTAATCAAGAAGAATACAAGAAAATATTACAATTAAGGTGATGGAATGAAGAAATAAGATAATGAAGAGGTAAATGCACCTTTGAAATCTGATTCTAAGCAAGCAAATATGGATTAGAATGCTAGTAAATTGGTGGGTGATAGAAAGAAAATTTTTAAGAGAACAAGCCAAGCATTTTATCATGGGTATGTATTTCCTAAATGGCTCAAGAAAGAAAGAAAGAGAATAAAAGAAGTTGAACCTAAGATAGTGAATGAAAAGAAGATATAAACAAAGCTCATGAATACAAAACCCATGCACAAGAAG
This sequence comes from Taxus wallichiana var. yunnanensis, assembly GCA_018340775.1. NCBI lineage: Eukaryota > Viridiplantae > Streptophyta > Pinopsida > Cupressales > Taxaceae > Taxus > Taxus wallichiana. The sequence goes on along the minus strand of CM031243.1, from coordinate 186,573,130 downwards.
ACAAGACAAGTGTGGTAAAAGAAAAGTGTAATACAAGAAGGAAAATATGAAAGGAAGAAGGATATGACAAATATGGAACATGCAGTAGTAGGCGAAAAGTTTCACATTTGTGAAGAGATAAAGTTGACTCCAACGTAAGAGAAGGATGGAATTGATAAAGTGAAGAGGAAAGAGTAGACTAAAAGAATGATAAAGTCCTTGTAAACAAAGAGAAGGGATTATTAGAGGAAGAATCAGATGATAAAGACGATGAGGAAGAGGATATTCATGATGGATGGATGTACATAGCTCAAGAAAATGAGATATGGAAAGAGAAAGAGGATAAGACTCAAGATAAAATACATTTTTGTATAGAAGACATTCACTTCATAAACAAGGTCAAAAAGGCTTATGAAGAAGGCATAAATGAAGATGAAAAGGAGAAGATCATGAGGAACATGGAAGAGAAACTCAAGACTCCTAGTTTTCAATCTAATATTGATTTAGACTGAGATTATGAAGGTGTAAATGATGTACATGAAGGAGAAGAACTTTTAAGAGGCATGCAAGAGCTAAAATATAAAGAAGAGATCCAAAGAAAGTGTAGAGATAAGGAAACACAAATGAAGAAGAATATATTACTCAAGAATATCAAGGAAAACTAATACAAATAACATGTTTAGCTACTCAAAAATTGGAATAAAAGGAAGAAGATAATCAAGCAATGAGCTGGAAGCTCAATTTTTTTCTACCATTGATAGTATGATGTAGGGTTATCAAATTCAAGACATCTATCAAGGAAAACTAATACAAATAACAGGTTGAACTACTCAAAAATTGGAAGACAAGGAAGAAGACAAGCCAAGATATGAGCTGGAAGCTCAATTTTTCTACCCTTGAGAGTATGATGCGAGTTATCACTTTAAGGTATCTATCTTGGGTTCCAAACAATCATTGGAGCTTGTAGGAAGACCATGGGGTTGATAATAAGTCATTATATCCTTCATGGAAACAAAGGATTACTTTCCTCCAAGTTCATAATTCAAATATATTAAATAGTAAATAAGCCTACAAGGCATGGGAAAAACATAGAAATTTTTGATTAGGAATTCAAGATGTTGTTAGGGCCTATTAAAGTGTTAGTCATGTTGTAAAAGGCTCTTCATGGGTATATGAGTATAATGGTCTACTCAAATTGTAAGTGTATTCTCTAGATTGAGAGGTAATATCATGAAGGGAGAACTAGTTAATTAGGGTTATGGAAAAACATGAAATGCGATTGAAGATTGAATGGAAGGTAGTTAGGACTAACTCAAGGATAGAGGATGGAAGAGTAGAAGTTAGAGGATGAACTATGGAATTTTGTGTGAATATATAGTTTAAGATGAGAAGCATTGATTTTTGGATGGAGACTGCGTAATTTTTTTATACAAGTCTCATAGTTTTAATTTGTTGATGCTCAATTTGGTATCAAACTCTGTATCAGTAACATCTCAAGAATGCTTGGTAACCATTCAAAAGGTATGTTTAATTTAGAATAATGTGTGTTTGATTTCTTGGGTTGGAAAGGTAACTTGTAACATGTGATAGTGAATTTATACTTTTGCATTAATCCTTTGATGTTTTGTAACTAAGAACTTGATCTTGAATTCCCTTGAAATTTATAGCTGCATGGATGCTATTATTTGGTTTGAAGAATGATCCACTACTTTGAGTTTGTAAGAAATTATGGATTGTGTAACTGTAGGTTTACATTGGGTGTACAAGTATTTTGTGTGTGATCCAATAAAGGAGTTTTTTTAATTATGAACAAGGGAAATGGTGAATGCTAATAAATCTTGTAAAGTGTGAGGGCCTAGTAGGTCAATGTTAGGAATACTAACTAGTTACAAATGTGCATGAAGGAGAAAATACCGAGTCTATCTTGTTTTGAGTAAGGAATAATTTTTAACTTTGAAGGTTTAGTGAATGGTAAGGATATAATACAAAGGATAATACATGCATATAGGTGATACATTCATATAGTATAAGTTTTAATTTTTAAGAGAACAAGCCAAGCATTTTATCATGGGTATGTATTTCCTAAATGGCTCAAGAAAGAAAGAAAGAGAATAAATGAAGAAGAACCTAAGATAGTGAATGAAAAGAAGATATAAACAAAGCTCATGAATACAAAACCCATGCACAAGAAGACAAGACAAGTGTGGTAAAAGAAAAGTGTAATACAAGAAGGAAAATATGAAAGGAAGAAGGATATGACAAATATGGAACATGCGGTAGTAGGCGAAAAGTTTCACATTTGTGAAGAGATAAAGTTGACTCCAACGTAAGAGAAGGATGGAATTGATAAAGTGAAGAGGAAAGAGTAGACTAAAAGAATGATAAAGTCCTTGTAAACAAAGAGAAGGGATTATTAGAGGAAGAATCAGATGATAAAGACGATGAGGAAGAGGATATTCATGATGGATGGATGTACATAGCTCAAGAAAATGAGATATGGAAAGAGAAAGAGGATAAGACTCAAGATAAAATACGCTTTTGTATAGAAGACATTCACTTCATAAACAAGGTCAAAAAGGCTTATGAAGAAGGCATAAATGAAGATGAAAAGGAGAAGATCATGAGGAACATGGAAGAGAAACTCAAGACTCCTAGTTTTCAATCTAATATTGATTTAGACTGAGATTATGAAGGTGTAAATGATGTACATGAAGGAGAAGAACTTTTAAGAGGCATGCAAGAGCTAAAATATAAAGAAGAGATCCAAAGAAAGTGTAGAGATAAGGAAACACAAATGAAGAAGAATATATTACTCAAGAATATCAAGGAAAACTAATACAAATAACATGTTTAGCTACTCAAAAATTGGAATAAAAGGAAGAAGATAATCCAAGCAATGAGCTGGAAGCTCAATTTTTTTCTACCATTGATAGTATGATGTAGGGTTATCAAATTCAAGACATCTATCAAGGAAAACTAATACAAATAACAGGTTGAACTACTCAAAAATTGGAAGACAAGGAAGAAGACAAGCAAAGAAATGAGCTAAAAGCTCAATTTTTTTCCCTTGAGAGTATGATGCGAGTTATCACTTTAAGGTATCTATCTTGGGTTCCAAACAATCATTGGAGCTTATAGGAAGACCATGGGGTTGATAATAAGTCATTATATCCTTCATGGAAATAAAGGATTACTTTCCCTCCAAGTTCATAATTCAAATATATTAAATAGTAAATAAGCCTACAAGGCATGGGAAAAACATAGAAATTTTTGATTAGGAATTCAAGATGTTGTTAGGGCCTATTAAAGTGTTAGTCATGTTGTAAAAGGCTCTTCATGGGTATATGAGTATAATGGTCTACTCAAATTGTAAGTGTATTCTCTAGATTGAGAGGTAATATCATGAAGGAGAACTAGTTAATTAGGGTTATGGAAAAACATGAAATGCGATTGAAGATTGAATGGAAGGTAGTTAGGACTAACTCAAGGATAGAGGATGGAAGAGTAGAAGTCGAGGATGAACTATGGAATTTTGTGTGAATATATAGTTTAAGATGAGAAGCATTGATTTTGGATGGAGACTGCGTAATTTTTTTATACAAGTCTCATAGTTTTAATTTGTTGATGCTCAATTTGGTATCAAACTCGTATCGAGTAACATCTCAAGAATGCTTGGTAACCATTCAAAAGGTATGTTTAATTTAGAATAATGTGTGTTTGATTTCTTGGGTTGGAAAGGTAACTTGTAACATGTGATAGTGAATTTATACTTTTGCATTAATCCTTTGATGTTTTGTAACTAAGAACTTGATCTTGAATTCCCTTGGAAATTTATAGGTGCATGGATGCTATTATTTGGTTTGAAGAATGATCCACTACTTTGAGTTTGTAAGAAATTATGGATTGTGTAATCGTAGGTTTACATTGGGTGTACAAGTATTTTGTGTGTGATCCAATAAAGGAGTTTTTTTAATTATGAACAAGGGAAATGGTGAATGCTAATAAATCTTGTAAAGTGTGAGGGCCTAGTAGGTCAATGTTAGGAATACTAACTAGTTACAAATGTGCATGAAGGAGAAAATACCGAGTCTATCTTGTTTTGAGTAAGGAATAATTTTTAACTTTGAAGGTTTAGTGAATGGTAAGGATATAATACAAAGGATAATACATGCATATAGGTGATACATTCATATAGTATAAGTTTTAATTTTTGATACAAGATACAATCAAAGTTAGGATAACAAGATGTCTCTCGAGTTCTTCTAGTCATGTACAGTAAAAACTTACTAGGGAAACCTAGTTGGTGCCCCATATCTAAGAAATAAGTTATGAAATTTTGTATAAATATTCTTGGGGAGGTTTTCAAAGAGATTTAGGAATAATTTTATAGTTCCATCGGTGAAAGAGGAAGATTTATTTATTAGTTTCTCAAAGGACTATAGTATGAGTCTATACACCTAGCATGAGGAACTTTTTAAAAAAGAAACTAAGATTCATTCTTGTAGTTAAGCCATGGAATTTCTATTAAATAACTTGAGATTAAAGTGTTCTTAAAAACTTCTATTTTGTGCCTTGAAATCTCTAAAAATGAAGCTATAGTTTATAGTTTCTTGTAATGACCCTACAAAGGGTTTAAAGGAAAAAATTACAAAAAGGAAACTAAGAAGAGTTGGATAAGGAGTTGAACCTTGAGAATTTTAGAGCATGTTAATATAGTCAAATGAGAACCAATAAATATTTTAGAGCCTTTTGTGTAACTAGGGTTAGATAATTGGATGATTGAAGGCAATAACTCTTCCTTAAGAGACTTATAAGGACAATTTTAACAAAAGAGTAATGAATTAAGTAATTTTCGAATCTCGGGGGCTGGATGGATTGTATTCATGTTATATGGAGTATTGGAGTCAAGGAAAACTTGGTTTAATGGTTAGTTAAAGCATAAAAATATTAAAGGTTGCTTGAATCACAAAGAGACTAGTGAATGACATTGATGGTGAATACGATGAGAAGTTTAATTTCGGTTTCTAAACTAAATAATGAATGTGGTGGCATAAAATAGACTAATATAAATAGATTATTAAGCCTAATAAGGCCATATTAGGTTGAAAAGGTTATATATTGCAGCTTTAGAGCCTTCAAGGCTATTCTCAATATTTTCAAAACCTCCAAAACAAGGCAATCCTTTGAATGAAATTAATCATATTTTGATGAAAACATGAAATTAGTCTAAATACTACATCATTAAAAAGGAACATGTGCACCTAATCCGTGATGAGACAAAAGGGTGTAGAAATGATATACTATAAATTTTGGTGAAGTGTGATTATTTTGGGAGATCTCATGTCACTTTGTGGCCAAAAAAGTGTAGGGAGAAAGTTGTGTGCGTGTTATTTTCCAACCTTTAACGGCTTCCCGAGAATGTGAAAAGATCTTTGTACTACCTGGTTTTTTAGGTGATGTGTTGCCTTTTACCAAAGTAGTGTAGGGAGGAAAGTACGTTGTATCCTCCAACCTGTAACTTCTTCCCAAAATGCTAAGGACAACCTATCCTATAAAATCCACTCTATATGGGGTTTTGTAGAATGGTCCGAACCCACTCGATGTATAACCCATTGTGTCAAGGATGGAAACCGAACTAAACCGTATTGGATTAGAGCGCTATGTAATGTATAAAACCCTAAATGATTCCTCTGCTCTTTAGGGGCATATGTGACGAAACAGAAAGGAGGATGCAGCCCCAAAAGTGGACTGATTACGTAAATCATTTCTGCAGGGGGAAGGGAATGTGCTTGGTAGAAACCAAGCCACTGCATAAAAGTTGCTAGAGACAAGTGTTATTACAAACAAGCATGCATATAGAAGACAAGTGTAAACTATGCAGAGAAGTAAGTAAGCAAAATTATAAAGTAAACACCCAAGAAGACAATCATAGACCATGAAAAGTGGTTTAAAAACATGGGACACCACTCATGATGTCATAAGAAACTCAAGGCCATAGTGGATGCATAAAAACAAACAAGTGTGCACACTAAACAAAGGGAAAGACCCGCATACAATAGTAAGAAAGAGACAATCAAGAGTAAAAAAAAAGACAAATAGATTGGTAGTAATTAATATTACAAACAAATATTGCACATGAAGCACCTATTAGCATGTTAGAAAGATAGCCAATATTTAAAAATCATGTATAACCAAGTGAAGTAAATTACTAAGTAAAAATAAAATAATAGCACATGTAATAGACATGTGTGGATTCCCATAACCATTGTGGGTCTCGTAGTAGCCAAGAATCCATGTTGCGTGTAAGATATTTGTATCTATGATCACATCTAAAGAAGGATGTGAACATGCATGTGTGTATGGTAAAGATAATGACATACAATAAATCTATCTAGCATGTGTAATAAAGAAAACATGTACAAGTAAATATAAGCAAGAGTAAAAGTAACCAAGATATGCAAGATGTTGTGGATGGATGGAATGGTATGGAATGCAAGATGGATGATTGGATCCACATACCCACAAAGTGAATGGAAGTGTATGCGGTGAGGTTCATTTGTATTCCCCCCTTAGTAGTCAAGAATAAACCATAAATGAGAGTGTGTCATCGAGAAATAGTTGAATTTTGTGTTTTTCTAACATGTTGTGATGATCGTGTATGTGCGTTGATGATATGTAACCTAGAGATGATGTATGCATGAGCCTATAGTCGAATCGTATATCACGACAAGATGAGCATACAAGTGATGATTTAGCCTAAAGCATATATCACTACAAGATGAATAGAGGGAGTGGTTATGTAGCGTAAAGCATATACTACTACAAGATGATGGAGTAGGTGACCATTTTGATTATAACGTATACCATCAACCTAGGAATGTTGCATGATAGAAGGATGAATGTGTGAGTGTGATAAAGTCTATTTTATTTGTAAACCCTCGGTAGTCAAATATGGACTGAGGATCTAGAGTACCTCATAGGGTAATGATTTCAACACGTAGAAGAAGATATAGGATGTGCGATGATGATTATAGACAACCATGTGATGAGAAAAATGTATAAATATATGATGTATAGAATGCAATGTAAGATGTATAGATAGCCTAATAGTGTGAAATTCACACTATGTAGTATGTAGGATAATGGAGGACATAGTTCTAAACTCATAGACAATAGGAGTATGAGACATATGTGATGGATACTAGTATGGTGTGTAGAATATGTATGATGTGCAGATATGCAATGGTCAAAATGATGCAAACTAAATATGGCATGTAGGGTGTAAGACATATGTCATGATATGTGTGAAGAGATGCAATGTGTAATACATTATGCAATATGTGGGGTTCATTTGGGGTATGCCGTCAATAGTAGAGTTTGAACCAAATCACAAGAGTGTTTCATTAATCGGTGAGGTGAAAAGAGTCACCTACCAAAGACCAAGTTTGTGTGAATAATTAGAAACATGTTGGGAAAAATTAATAGTAGGACCATGCGATGGTGGTGGAATTTTAATGTGTCTTGACCACTAGTAGCAGAAGCAATTATTTTGACAAAACTGATTGGTCTGATTGATGATGTTGTAGAAGACTTGTTAGAAGATCAAATTGCACTAAGTGTTAAAGGAGGCTACTTATATTGAATTGGAAATGTCACAAATAGCTTCATGGAGGTTGATTAAGATGAATTTTGAGAGGAGGTTTTTTAGGTTGACTTGGTAATATTGTAGATGATTTAGTGGGAGGAGGTGATGGAGAACAAATATTAGAGGCGATGGCATAGTTTAATTTGGTAATGCCATAGATATCTTGAGTGGAAGAGAAGTGGGACCATCCCTAAGAGGAGGCCGAAAAGGTGAAACTTGAATAGCCGAAGAAGGAACCTTAGAAGTAATAGGATGATGCTCATTAGATGTATAAGGGGCAGATTTAGGAGCCCGTGTGGATGTAGAATTTGTAGATGGGCATGCAACAAAATGTTGGGCATTGAATGAGATAAATCCTGGACACTAAAGATGTTTTATTCTTTGTTGTAAAGCATAGAAATCATTTTTCGTTATGTTTTTTATCTAGTGATAATTGCAATACGAACGACCTTGCTATTTTGCAAGTTGATAAGGAGGATATAAATGTGTAGGTGGAAAAGTGATCAATTTACGACTAAGGAGCTCAAGAAGAAGCTCATCTTTCTTTTATCACAATCAAAGGAGATAGGATATGGTAATGGTATGTGGAGACACCTATAATTTAGCTCGAGAAATTTAAATACTTAAATTGCACTAATTATACAATTTCCTGCAAATTGACGACATATCATCAATATCACACATTTTCTCTACTATCGTCATTAATTAATTACATTACGTTAGTTAATTAACTCTTCATCCAAGAACAACACTAATTAACGAACTTCCCTTAATAAACTTATCCTCGAAATAACTCCCCTTCTATCTCGATTAATTATTTATTAATTAAGCTCCTTCTCTATCTAGATTAATTAATTATACTTAATTAATTAATTCTCTCTTCTATTTTATCAATAAATCATCATTTATTTGATTAAAATCCTCCCATTTAACATAAATCATACTAACTATTCCTTTAAAAAGATTTTATAAGCTTGCACACCTATTAATTAATCACTTTGGTTAATTAATAAACCCCTCAATCCCCATGAGTCACTCGAGGACAACCTAAACTTTCCTAAAGTTGACTCAACCCTCCCTAAACCTTCCATATCCACAACTAACCCAACCTCTCTATTATCTCACATGTAAAGGGATGTAGAAATTCTTTTATACATTGGGTTATATAAGGAGCCCTCCTCCTACCTTTCTACTTACACCTAAATGAGCATAGAGCCTAATCTATAACCATTTTATAATCTTAGAGCATTCTTCCATTAATGGAGCTAAGCATCTTTCATTTGCATTCAATCATCCAATATTTTTTGTGAAGAATAATGGAGTTAATCAAGAAAGGCCTAATAAGTCATGGCTTGATGAACCTCCATTTTTTATCATCTTGGATAAAACAAAAAAATGTCAACCCTTTGATAGCTAAAGGATCTACATAGGTCTATTTCATAGATTTAGCTTTCTAAAGAGTAGAGCAATAAATGTTTACATGTTAGTTTGAAGTTCATTTTCAAGGTTCTAATGCATAATGTTGATGTTTATTACTTGTTTAGCTCTTAGCATGATGGTTCATTGATTTTAGTTTAGAAATGTATTTAGACTATTAGGTGTTAGTATTGATTTTATTTGAGAAAATTTCAATATTTATCCATGTTTTCATTTTTAGATCTTACTTTTTCATCATTCTACATGCTAGTTTTGTCAATTTCTTGAAAATGTTAAGTTTTTTTATCGTGAATGCTTATGTTTGATAGCGTTGAGTCTTATACTCATATAATAATGTGATGGGTTGTTTTAAAAATTGAATCTTGGTTGGAATAATTTGAACTTTTTACAGATTGAGGAAGTTTTTTCATTTTATTGAGTACATGTTAAGTGCATACTCGTGAGCATAAGAGCATATGCGTAACCCATCTTCCGAGGCCATAATTTTTCTCCCGAACTTGAAATGACTCCATTTGTTTTTTGTTGAAAATTTATTTAAGTTAAATATGTAATAAAAACATAAATTAGGGATTTATACTTACAAAAATTATAGGTTTTCCTTTATTGTAAAACTGGTCATTGTTTAACATGTCTAATGTTTTGTTGAATGTTGTATTTCCATGTTTCACTTGATTTAGACCAATGCTTGTGTATGTTCTTATATTACACCTTTTGCTGATCTTGAGAATCAAAAATAACTTTTATCTCTATATTTTTAACATTTAGATTAACTTGGAAATTTGATTATTCATTCATTTAAGGGAATGAACCTTTTTCAAAGAATTTTTAATGGTCCTTTGATTTGAAGTTTTCCAGTTCTATTTTGTTGGGATAAATTTTGTGTATGCTCTTATTTTACACCTTAGGGTGATCTTTAGAATAAAAAACAACTTTAATCTTCATTTTCTAACATTTGGTTAATTGGAAACTTCATCTTTCATTTTTGGCTTAAGGGAGATAACAGCTATCAAGATTTTTATATGGTTCATTAATTACAAAAATTTCTTTACTTTTTAGTTAGATTATTTGTTTTGTATGCTCTTATCTTGCATCCTTGGATGATATTGAGAATCAAAAGCAACTCTTAATCCTCTTTCAAATAATGTGATTTAATTGGAGAACTACTAATGCTTGAGTGCAAGACCTAAAAACACTTGTCAAAGAAAGGATTTCAAAACAAAATTTTATAACTACACGTGTGTTGCAGGTTTCTAAATGGTGAATGACTAAACCAAATTAAGTCTAAAAGATAAAAAAACACACCATATTCAAAAAACTTGATTTGCAAGTTCAGATAAGGGTACACCCCATCCTCTTAAAACTAAGACATAACCTCTTTGGCATACACCTTAAGCTACAAAAATGGGGGTGTTCATAGGAAGCCCAAAGTAGTCCACGCAAGAGGGAACCTTGTGGATTAAATGATAAGTACTCCACACACCTACTTGACTAGTATACGATGAGACTTAGTGTTAAAGTTATCCATATCACGACCCCGGTGAGATTACATGATGGACACATTTATTGTCCACTGGCTGCTTGAAAGGGGGTAAAGTAAAGTTGAGATAATCCTTGGGAAATCTTAGCAAATCGAGATCGCTCTTAGATAACTTTCAACACCTAGTCGAGTGAACCACCTAGGAAGCTATCTTTGAGAAGGAGCCAACTTTAACCATTTCAAAACCAATTTGAATTGAGATCAATTATTCATCACGAAACGTGTGAAGAGTTGCTTTTTCTTAGTTTTTCACTCATCCTAAGGCGAGACAAAACTATGCCAAAGTGAGGCCAACATTTTTCATTCCCAATTGATCTACTTCATTCACTTTCTTTTGACACTTTGTTGATTAGAAGAAGAGTGACTACCCTTGTGTTGTTAATTGATTGTATTCACAACTTTTGTGTCTGTTTATGCTCATCCATGTTTGCATCTAAGTTGTTAAACATCTAAAGTGTGTGGAGAAAGTTTCATATCATTGGTAGCATTTTTAATCTTGATACCCAAGTCAAGATAATCTTTGAAGTTAGGATTGATTCATCACCTTGACTCTCCTTTGAACTGATTATCTTGTTTATATCGTGTCGCTACAATTTTAGTATTTACATCTTGTTTCTTGTAAACGTGACCTAAATATCTATATTGTGATGTTATGCTATATACACTTTAATAATTCACGGGTATACTCTAGCTTGAGTTTGATTTCAATTACTACCTCAATTTTGAAAAGTGTTTAGTGTTACCACTTGTGTGCATTATATCAATATCATCTTGATATTAATACTTTACTTTCTCACAAATTTTGGTTAACGTATTGTAACACCCTAATTTTTGTAAGTTATCTTGGTGATTATTTTTCATACTGTTGTAACTACTGAAATGAAGGAAAACATGTTAAGATATATTTTGATCTTAAGGGAATGTGTTGCTAATCTGGATTCTTGCATACTGTAATTTGTTTACATGGGACAACAGTTATTATTGCTTGTATGTTTGCTGATGTGACGACAAATTTGTCGTATGCTTGCTGAACTCTATATGCTGTGGCCTTCTTGTGATCACTTTGACGATTTACTCTTGAACCGAACTGAAGGTTGATATAAATGTGCAGCACCTGATTTCAGGTATAAACAGCTGGCACGTAGATGCCAACGACAAAGGTTTGATTCACGAACCATACACTGTCGTAACATGAGACCTCGTAAGGTGGGAAATGCCTGGATACGGGTGGCTCTGGCATGTGAAACGAAGGACGAAACGTCCTGCACAACATTGACTTGAATGTCAGTTGGAAGACTTGTTTGGGAGTCGATTAATTAGTGTTAGGTGTTAGAGGGAATTAGATCCTAATCTAATCCTAAGTTCTACCTTACATCCTAAACTACTATCCTAAGTGGATTTTTAAATTCTAAAATGATAAACATAGACCTAAGTTCTATTAACCTAAAGACTAGGCGGTGACCTAGGTTTGAACACTATTGCTAATCCTAAACTAATCCTAACCTAGAAGGGGACGCACAGACCCATGGGAAAGGATAAGGATGAAAGGGAATTAAATGGCAATTAATGTGAGTCCTTGCGTGGACAGCGCCAAGTTTGGCGGGAACAGGAAAAAGGTGGAGGTATCTAGTTGGTCATGGAACTAAACTTGGTTTGCATGCAAAATTTGAAATTGGGAGTTCGCCAACCCAAGTCGGCGGTGGCGTGAGGAAATAGAAAAAGGCAGAGCCTTTAATGCATTTAATTTTTTTGGTCTTCGTGACCAGTCCGCCTTGGAAAGAGTTTGGAGGAATTTTTGTTGGTCATTTGTGTTTGCTCGGGTTTTGGAAAGTTGCTCTGCATTTGGTTTTTGCTTGGTTCAGTCGAACCAGTTGTGTTTGGGTTCTGTCACTGTTTCTTTGGAATTTGAAGGCTGTTTTCTGAGCCTGAAGAGGAAGGTGAATGTTGGGAAGCTTGTTGTTGTCACTGTGGAAGGAAACACCTTCTGTACGCAGTTTTCTTCGATTTTCAAGGAAGAATACCAGGCATGTTAAGCCCTTCTCTTTAAAACACTTGCTTTATTTAAGCGTCTCATTAAAACAACCCTGCTCTTCTTCTTCTGAACGGGTTTTGGGTTTATTCGATTTTGCTGTCATTGTGGAAATGAATTGGGTAGAATCGTTTTCTTGCTGTTGTGATTTGATCTGTCTTTGCATAAATTTGAGTTGGAAATATGAACTTGCTGTGTTGGTTTGTTTGACAGTTTTGGGGAATTCGAAATGGGTATTTCACTGTTAATGTTTATATGAAAACTGTACAGGCAGTATGAGTTGTTTTCATTGCTGTGCAATCATTCTTTTGCTATATGAACTTGAATGATAAAATCTCTACAGGCTGTGCGAGTTGTTTGAAGTTGTTTCTATACTGAAATTTTTAAAAGGAAATAAGATCCTTTTCCTTCTTATTGTTTTGGATTTTGATGGAAATAGCATTTGGGTTTTATTTGAGCATATGAACTCGATTTGAAGGAAGTAATAGTAATATTTTTATTGCTGTGCCTTTTTCTTGTATAAGAAATGAACGAATAACGTTTTGGGTATTCGTGAAAGTAGGAGAAGTTAACTGTTTTTCTTCTGAACTTATAAATGATTACATTCTTTCCTTGCTGTGATGGAAGTTGATTTTGTTGTGTTTTATGGAAGCGATTTGATCTTCCAGTTCGGACTGTAGTCGTGAAAACGAGCTTGGCTTGGGATTTCTGTGCAATGAATGATTATATTTTCTTCTTGCTGTGATGGAAAGTTGATTCCATTGCGTTTTGTGGTTGCGGTTTGACCTTCTGATTCGAACTGTTTTCGTGAATACGCACTTGGCTTGGGATTTCTGTGCAAATAAATAGAAATGCATGGGAATTTGTCTTGTTGTTTGGGTCTGTCTTGACTGTACCTTGTTGTGCATCTGATATCCTATGCGGGTTTTCATTAATAAGGGTATTGTTGTATGAAAATTGCATTTTGGGTTCTGCACATCATTGTGAATAGAAAAATGGATTTCGGGTAGAAACATTTGTTGGCAAGGAATTCAAATTGGGTATTCATTGCTTATGGTATATTGAATTGAAACAGTTCAGGCTATGTGAGTTTGCTATTCATTGTTGAACGATTGTTCAGTTGTCATTATGAGTTGAGCTGTCATGGTAAGATAAACACGATTTGGGTGTTTTATTACATTTTTAAGAAGATGATTGTTTCTTTATTGAAGGTAGAGGGATACGAGTTCTTCCTTTCTCTGCTGTTTTAGATTTTGATAGAAATAGTAATTGGGTTTATTGAACTTTATAAGTTCAGATTGTTGGAAGTGACAGTGGTATTTAGATTATTTTCCTGAGTCTTTGTGTTTTTCTGTACAAATGGAATATTTAAATGTTTCTTGTGGTCTCCAATTTTACACAGTCATTTAAAAGAAATGAAATCAACCTGAATAATTCTTGTTGAGTTTGAAGAAAATGGTTGTTTTCTTATTGAAAGGTTAAAGGAATGAATTCTTCTCTTCTTGTTGTTTGAATTCTGGAAATAGCAATAGAGCTTTACTGTGCATTATAAATTGGTCTTGCTGTAGGTAACAACAATGTGCAAATTGTTATTATGAACTGTATGCATTCATGGATATAGAAGGTCATGTGAATAAGTGATTACGTGGTGTATAACTGCTTATTTGGTTAAAATACAGTGAAAGAAGTATGGAGTCTTCTAGTACAACAAGTACATAGTATGCATCTTTATACTGCTTGTTCTATGATGAATACGATGTTTTACTAACCTGTTTTTGGCATTCGTATGAGCCTGAATTAAATGAAGTATTGATAAGGATGATAAGTTCTTCCTTGTTTTCATTTAAAGCTGATTATGAATGAAATTATTCTTGCTGCTGGAAAGTGAATTCCGAATGGATTTTGTAAGTTTCACTCTGAACTGTTATCTTGATTTGTGTCTCGTTTGGATTCAATTTTTAGGACAGTCATGAGGAAAGAAATAGGAATGTGAATGGAAAACTTGGAAAAATGATCTTTTCTTCTCTAATACAGTTGGAAATCTGTAATCGTTTAGAAACGAATTTTGTAATTGCTTGGGTATAAGCAACTATATTTATTGTTGTTTGCTTTCTCGTCTGTACTTGATTGCTTGGAATCAAATGAGATGCATGAACTGAAAGGAAAGTAATTGGTTTACATTTCAGTTAGATTTTATCCTTTGCATTTATTACTAATGAAAGGAAATGGAATTGATAGCCGTTATGTTATAACAACAGTATGATTACTTGTATTCCTAATCTTTACAAATGTTGTAATCTGGAACTTTTGAAGGAAATTGCTTCTTGTAACGGTTATGTGGGAAATAGGACAGCAATTCTTTGGCTGATTGGGATGGTATTTAGATGGTTCAGTTGTCATACTGTTCATTCTTTTGATACTTAATTCTTGATT
This sequence comes from Taxus wallichiana var. yunnanensis, assembly GCA_018340775.1. Taxonomy (NCBI): domain Eukaryota; kingdom Viridiplantae; phylum Streptophyta; class Pinopsida; order Cupressales; family Taxaceae; genus Taxus; species Taxus wallichiana. The sequence goes on along the minus strand of CM031243.1, from coordinate 186,558,070 downwards.
GATGTTCATACTGTCGTTTCATAAAAGCAGGGTTCTTTTATTGAGACAGTTAATTAAAGCACCTCATTTTAATGACAAGTGCTTAATATGCTCAGTTCAATGAACTGACCCATGCAAGTAATTTTGCAGATGGAACTTGATTAAAACGAAGACATGGCTGTTTTCTGATGCTTCTTTTGATTGTCTGAAGATGAATTGTATTTGTTAGTTATTATTCCTCTATGAGGAATTGTGAAAAGAAGAAAGTACATTCTTCTATCTATGAGTTGTAACATTGTTTAATAGAAATAAGTCCAGTCATTTGGACTGGCAAATGTATGGATTATGAAATGGATTGATGAACACCAATACAAGTGTGATATTTTAATAACTATATCAGTTTGATATTGTTGATTAAATTGGAAATATAATGTTATTTCTTGATTTGGAATTATTTAATTGTCCTTGGATGGATTTAAAAGGAATTGATATCTATTCTTACCTAAATGCAACTTTTAAGTTGAAATGTGCAATTAGTTCATACTTTGGGTTAAGATGAATTTTTAATTGACATTAAAAGGATTAGGAAGAACATGATTCCACAACTGATAGGTATTCAGGATTAGCTTGGAAGCTAAGGAATATCAATTAACTTAGGAGTAGCCGAACTTTGTTTTCGAACTCCATTAATAGCCTCGTATGTTAAATTCAGAAAGAAAGGATATGGGATAAATATATCCAGGGCTAATAGACCTTAACTATGTAAGGTTAAGGAGAATAAATGAATACATTTATTGAGAATTAGACCTCGTTTAAATGACGTCTAATAAGTTGGAATTCTGAATTTGGTTACAGTTGTGAAAAACTTGGTTAAGTTTAATAGGTTAAACTTATCACGTCCGTCACAAGAATGGTTTGCTTAATCTAATGATTAAGAAGATAACCAAGTAGAGAAAATACAACCCTTCGATGCGAAGGAGAAGATGCATAGTAAGCTAGAAGATGGATTTAGTCTCTCTTAGCTCCTTACAACCGTATAACAGAACGAGGATAAAGGATCAACATGGTTGCTTTGAAGTTGATCTTAAATATTAAGATCATATCCTAATCACTTGAGCAGGATGTGTACTCTCGATGGGAGGATTCCATAGGACATTGACATATGCCAGCTACAGCATGGTGTCTTCATGAAGACGGGGTCTTCATGATGACACAATGTTATAGCTGACATATTACAATGCCCTCCCGAATTAAATCATCAAGAATACATAGGCTGAATGTTAAGTTCTTAGCTAGGGATAGGAGTATGATCACATATACGGAGTGACTCCGGAGGACTAAAGATAACTAGACACACGGAGTCATGGGGAATGACACCGTATGTCTGCGTATCTTTAGTTACCATGAGTGCCTTCCTATATTCGTTCATATTGCTAGTTGGAAATTGGAAGTTAGAATTTGACCTTAAATTGAAGGACTGGTAGGAACCAGGAAAGACCATTATAGATAACAGGTGAAGTGAGGTGAAGGACATATTCCATTGGTGTGTATCACATCCAGGAATATGATCATGCAAAGCATGTGAAAATCTTTGGCCAAAGTATCGCAAGTGTTGGTTGTGTTGTCCTAATCACTTAATTTAAGATGCAGGATGTCAGATGAATATCAGTAACATATATTCAGATAGGCTTCTTAAATGGATCACTTCGATAACTGGAAATGGTTAAGAGAACTTGTATATATATTATACTATGCATGAATGAACATGAAGGATTGGTAGTTGCTGAGTCATGAAATGAGAGATCGTTAAAACTCCGAGCCATGAAAATGGGAGATCGGCAGTTCTTCGAGTCATTTACAGCAGCATATAGAATCTTTTATAAGATTGAATGAAACTGAATGTGTGTTCCATATTATAAATATGTGAACAGGGAACATTAGTTTTAAAAGGAAATTGTGTGTTCCAAACTGCATTGTTTGGGCAGAGAACAATTATTAAAACTTGAACGTGTGTTTGAATTATATAATTCATAACAGAGAACGTTTATAAAAAAAAATTTCCCTTGTTCTAGTATCTTAAAATGGGGATGTTACATGTATCTTGGTGGAATTTTTGTGTCGCTCACAATCATAACTACCAATTTTTGGAATATAGGTCTTGATTGGATTCAGGATTTCTTTTAGTATACTTTGTTTGGGGATCATGTTAACTCCTTGTTATTACTTACACCTTGTTCATTTCTTTGAACTCAACATAAGTAGTGACATTTTTTTAATCATCTTAAAACACCAACTACCATTTTGGAAGAAAACTTAGGAAGTATATCATTTGGTTGATTGGTTTTGGAGCTAAGCATCATGTGATTGTATCTTATTTGTCACCTTTTGACTTACTCATTTAGAAAAATCACTTGGGCACATTTATCCTTTGACATTCATTATAACTCTTGAACTATTGACATTATTTTTATGTTTCACTTAGGCTTAATCAATACCTTTTGAATAAATTCAAAACACCTTAGTGAAACTCTCATACATCATGGCCCCTAAAACAAGATTGGGAGCCAAAAAGTAGGCATTTGAAATGAAACAAACACAAACTTGGGAAACTTCAAACAAATAAGGGTCAAATCCCTTTATTAGCCATGATCTTGGGCCTTTATTTTCCATAGAGAAAGAAGTGGAGGAGATGGTAGATCATAGTGGTGATGAGTTAGGGTCACCACGCGCAAAATTTGACTTTGACCCCACCTTATTAGATTAATTTCTTTATAGAAAAAAATATTAGGTGCTAGCATGAGTGGTGGAATTAGGAGCTAGAATGCCTACAAAACATGAGACAATCCCACCCATGAATGAGGCTAATGAAGAGGAACAACCTCTCATTAACATGGAAGATATCCTAACACATGGGCATGCTTCCACGTCCAATGTAGGAAATGATAATATGGTGGGTTATAAAATTCCCTTCATCAAGATGCCATGTAGAGTTAGATTAGAACATGAAAATGTAGAAAAACCTCCACACAACGAAGAAGAAGAAGAACCTCTTGAGGAATAAGTCACTATTCAACAAAAATCCAAAACCTTAGTTGAAAATTAGCTTTACTAACATCTCATGTACAAAAAGAAATGAAAAATAATGTACATAAGACGAATCCTAAGGTCAAAGCAAGTGAAATTCACATGGAAAAGCAAGAATGAGAGAATACGGAATACAATCGTGAATATATTCCTTCTTCTCCTACTAAAGAGTAATTACTTACACAAGAAATATAATCCATCAAAGAAACACTTACAAGTCTTCAACAAAGTAATATTGGGAGAAGTAAAAAATACCAATATGAAGAATTATGACCTCTATTTGATAAATCTATGACACTTCAACCCTTTCCTAAGAAGTTTGACATGCCAAAATTTGAAAAATATAGAGGGAAAGGTGACCTACGAGATCATGTGAAATATTTTTACATGGCATGCCAAGAAGTGGCATATAACGACAATTACCTCATACGACTCTTTCCAAAGAGTCTAGGGGGACAAGCCTTGGAATGGTTCACTCACTTACCTCGTGGGTCTATCTTCACATGGCCTAAACTAGCAAAAAGGTTTGTTTGACATTTATCATACAACATAGAAAGTGACATAACTATGGCAGACTTGTGTAGTACTAAAAAACACCCTAATGAAACATTCGCTAGCTTCTTACAAATATGGTGAGGGATAGCCAGCCACTTCCCTTGCGTGTTTCCCAAAAAATAACTTGTGAGCATCTTTGTGCCTAATCTAAACCCGAACATCACTTTTAATTTACAAATGCATTGTGTTCATACCTTTGAAGAGGTCATTAAAAAGGGCATACAAATAGAAAAATGTAAAAGGAATAATCAAATCATGTTTTAAAGATAATAAAAATGCCAAACCAATGGAAAATCCAAAGATATTTAACAAAAACAAGAACATGGTGGGAGACGGAATCACAGATTCCAAATGAGTACAAATAGTTCAAGTTGATCAACCTTTTAAATTGACAAAAGGACCTATTTAACCACCACCTAAGCATAGAACGTTCACTCCTCTTAATGAGTCTTTGTCTGCAATATTGAAGCAATTGGATGCAGTCCACATGGTGACTTATCCTACAATGCAACCTTTTGATGACAATGCTCCTAAACCATCATGGTATAAAGAGCATGAATATTGTGATTTTCATCGTGTAAAGGGGCCAAGAAATACAAGTGCCTACAACTTCGCCACTACATCCAAGATCTCATTGACAATGGAGAGATAGAAGTTGACACCCCAAAGAGAAATCAAATACCAAATGAAAATATGGGGATATTTAAAGAACCATTCCCTAAACATGGAAAATTAGATGACAAAAGGCCGGATCAAGGTGAGTCATCCCAAAGCTACAAAGATGTAAACTATTTATACACCAAAAGTGACAATAATAATTATGACTCACTCATTAGATGTGTCCACTCTTCTAATGAACATGTGAATACCATTAGGATCAAAGGAAAGGATTGTTCTACAAGAACAAGAACGTCCATCTCATGATCCCAAAACCCTCTCTATCAACCCCTTAGGATGGTTAGTACAACCTCTTGGAAAAACTTGAGAAGATATTTGTTAATATTTCAATCTTATATCTTCTTAAGATATCAAATGTACATAAGGACATCTTATACAAAATCCTTCAGGGGTCAGGAGTGCTAATGGAAGTAGAAATTTCACATTTAATATCGTGGTGGAAAACATTGCACTAACTAGAACATATCTCCTTTAACCATAAGGAAATCCCCAACGAAGATCACACACATAATCTTCCCCTATATATAGAGGTATTTGTTACCTGTCAGAAGATAAAATGGGTGCTTGTGGAAAATAGGTCGGGATTGAATATATGCACATTGAAACTAATTAAACAGTTGGGACACATAGAGGAAGATCTAGAGTCCCATATTATTACCATAACCACTTACAACAACGTAGAGCGGGAGTCAACTAGAACAATCACATTGCCAATGGAGGTAGGACCAACTTGTCACAATACCAAGTTTCACATCTTAGACTTGGAACTTCCATATAATATGCTTCTTGTCCACCCATGGATTCATGTCATGCAAGCCATACCATCAACATTCCATTAGTGCATCAAGTTAAAACATGAGGGACACATTGTTACAATATAAGGATATCTAGAACCTTTCACTCACTGCAAAGCTCTCAATAGACTTTCTCTTAAGGGTTCATATGTATGTAATTCTGTTGATATATCTATTCCCCTTCAATCAAAATCTATGGATCATGAATTGATTTGGAATCCCTCAGCACTTGCACTCAAGAATATTATACATCTACTTCTCCTTTTTATTCATGGGAGATGAAAATTATGGAGTATGGTTATGGAGAATACAATGTGCAACAAGCTCTCCTAGTTTCAGACCTATCTTTGTCACCTAAAACAAGAGGCTAACCCAACTATCATTTCAAATGACCTAGAGATGAACAAACTATTGGGACATTATTACCTGGGGATTACTTGTAGAAGAGAAATTACTAGACCCACCTATAACTTGGGTCCCAGAGGACACTCACCAACCTACTACCAAATCCCTAAGTATGAAAAGTCTAGCTGAATGATGTATTCTATGGGCTACAAGGGCCTAGGATGTGGAAAGAATGAGAAAGGACCAAGAGAACCAGTTCCACTTCCACATTTCAAAATAGAAAGATATGGTATCAACATTTGACCCTATGAATCACACCCTAATGATCAATACGCTACCTCTTCTGAGCGTGAGGATAACTCTGATTATTTAGACAATGACATAGATTCCCATTGTAGCCAATATGAGGATCTTACCTCCACAAACCTTTTCATGGATATCATTTTCCTTACCTTAACCCCCACTGAGTCTAAAATTGACCTTGTCTACCCTTCCCTTTTCAATTGGGACCAAAAACATCATGTTCCATTGGAACTTTTTGAGAATGATGAGGCCATTGCATAGTTTATGGGCATATGAGATACAATTCCAATTAGGGACCATAAGAAAGGTTTCTACATTGAATTAGATACCTACACCTATTTCGGAGAGGAAGATGAGCTTCGTGGTCAGAAAAAATTAAGAAAAAGAAAGGGAAAAAGTTCCAACGAAAAGCCTTAACAAAAGCAAAAGTCCAAGTCACACAATGAAAACCTCTTTGAGGTGTTGGATGACAAACAAGTAAAAAAATTAATGGACAAAAGAAATGACCATGCTAAGGGTGAAAATATTGTAGAGACTCCCTTGGAAGAAGATATCAACCTTCCTCCCGATCCTATGCGTATGGAAGATATGTCAACAATGTTGATAGAAGAAACAATTGACGTAATCATTAGAATGAAAGAAGATCTAATGATAGTCAATCTGGGAGCTTTGCTTTCAACAAAAGAACATAATACATTCACCTTGCTTCTGATAGAATTTTTGGACATATTCACATGGTCTTATAAATATATGTCAAGCTTAGATCCAATTTTTTTGGTTTAAAACTTAGTAGTGCATCCAGATGCAAAGAATATTAAACAGAAGCTAAGGAAAATACATCCATGAGTGGCCCTTCTAGTTAAAGAGGAGTTAGAGAGACTATTAGCAACATGGTTCATCAGACCCATTGAATACTCTGAGTGGATATCAAATGTAGTTCTAATACAAAATAAATTGGTTGGCATCATAATTTGCACAGACTTTCGGGACATCAACAAGGCATGTCCGAAAGATGATTTTCCTTTTCCCAATATCGACATGATTGTTAATTCAACTACGAGGATATGAAATGATATCTCTTATGGATGGATTTTCAAGATATAACCAAATCAAGATAGTAGAATAAGATCAGTATAAGATGACCTTTACAACCCCTTGGGGAACATTTTGTTATCAAGTAATGCCCTTTGGCCTCAAAATTTCCAGTGTGACCTATCAACAGGACATGACAGTAATATTGCATGATATGCTACATGACATCATGGAGGACTATGTAGATGATATCCTCGGAAATTCCAAGACAAGAGAATACCACCCTGAATTTTTTGTGACGTATCTTTGAATGTATGTGGGAATATAAGGTTAGGTTGAATCCAAAGAAATGTGTGTTTGGATTATTATTAGGGAAGCTACTAGGATTCATTGTATCAAGGAGAGGGATTGAGGTAGACCCAACCAAATTCATTTCCATTACTGAAATGCCTCCTCCCAAGAATATTAAACAACTACGTATCCTAGAAGGAAATATATAAGCCATTCGCAGCTTTCATTTTGCAGCTTGGATAATAAGTGCCATTCCTTTACTCGTTTGGTTAAAAATGATGTTGATTTTGTTTGGGGACTAGAGAAACAACAAGCCTTTTCCTTGCTTAAACAATACCTAGCCAATCCACTTGTCCTCATGCCTCCAACCCCAGGTGAGCCACTTTTTCTATACATATCTACTACACAATTTTCTATTGGCACTTTTCTTGCACAATATGACCTAATCCAAAAAGAAAAAGTTGTGTACTACCTTAGTTATACCCTAATTTCCTATGAGCTCAACTATCCCCAAATTGAAAAATATTGTCTGGCTATTGTTTTTTCTTTTCAAAAACTCTGCCATTACCTATTGAACAATAAAACCAAGCTTATATCTAAAGTTGACCCACTTAAATACCTATTGTCAAAACCCTCCCTTACAGGTAGAATGGCTAATTGGATCATTCTACTCAGTGAATTTGACATTGAATACGTACATCAGAAATTAGTTAAAGGATAAGTAATTTCCGACCAATTAGCATAAGCACCTTTACCTCGGAACAAAGACTATAAGTCCGGATTTGTCAGACTTTATCAATAATGTATATTGAAGAATATTTCATGTGGTAGATCTAGTTTGACAGATCATTCACTTTCTATGGTTCAGGGGCAGCTGTAATATTAATCAATCCTTTAGGAAACCCCATACCACAAGATTTACGTTTTGATTTTCCTTATGCAAATAAAATTTCAAAATATGAGACACTCATCGCTAGGTTAAAGCTAGTGATCAAGTGGAATTATCCACCATGTCAAGGTTGTTAGTGACTCACAACTGATTATCAAACAAGTCATTGATGAGTACAAGGTCAAGGATGAAAAGATCATCCCATACAAGAAACTAGTGGAAAATCTAAAAGAATACGTTGTGTGTATTATCTTTGAGAAAATTCCAAGGGCGTAAAACCAATATGCAGATGCAATGGCGACAATGGGTTCTATGCTGCGAATTCTCCCTAAAAACAATGATATGCCATTTTTTGTTGAAAATCTATGTCAACCTACATATGATATACCGAATCATGTCTAGCATGTGAATTTTTTGGTCCCTACTCCCTTAGTATGCACTTATCTATGACTAACTTAAAAGAGGTACCTTCCCTAATGACATTTTCTGATCTGAAAAACAAGCCTTATCCACCAAATAGCCCGTTACACCCTCTTAGAGGTATGCTCTATCGTCATGGCTATGATGGGAATATGTTGCATTGTCTAGATGTAGCAGAGTCAGTCCAAGTGATCAAGTACATTAAGGGGTGTGTGGCGCCCATATGAATGGAATGGTTATAACAAAGAATTTGTTACAGTGGGCTACTACTGGCCTACTATGGAGACAGATTGCTACAACCATGTCAAGAAATGTGTTCTATGTCAGAAGTATGGAAATTTCATCCATGCACTGTCACAACCATTACAACCAATTACAACACCGTGGCCATTTTCCAAATGGGGATTGGATTTAATAGGGAATCTCACCCCTACCTCATCTGATGGTCATACCCACATCATCACAACCACAAAATATTTCACTAAGTGGGTGGAGGCTATTCCATTAACATATGTTACAGGTGCTCAGATATCAAAGTTCATCATGAATCACCTTATTTTCCGGTATGGAATTCTTGTTGTCATAGTTACTGTAATGGCAAATCATTCTAAGAACAAGATGATGAAAGATAATTTTCATTGGTTTTAAATAATATTAAAGTGGTCTATGCCATATTACCCTCAGGGTAATGGAAAGATGAAGCCACTAACAAAACATTGGTTCGGATCATGGAAAGTATGGTGAGTAAGATAGGTCATAACTGGAATTTGTAAATTCACCCAACCCTACAGGATTATACGACTTCCATTCACACTCCTACTGGTGCGACACCCTACTCTCTATTTTTTGGAATATAATCTCTCATACCATTCGAATAGAGCTTCCTTCCCTAAGGATATATCTTAGGGATTATCTAGAAAAAGATGAGGATTACAGAGTGGCCAGGCTGGCAGAATTAGAACTCCTAGATGAAAAGTGCATCTGCACCCTTAACCATCTCAAGGTATATCAAAATAGAGTCTCCTAGAACTACAACAAAAGGATCAAACCTTATCAATTTGAGGTCAGATATTTGGTCATGAAAGAGAATTAGTTCAACACAAGGGCATAAAGAGAGAAGAAAGGAAAGTTTGAACCACACTGGTTAGGACCTTACGTCATTATGGCAAAATATAGAACAAGAGAATACAAAATTGATCATCCCAATGGAGACGAGATATGCGAGCTCATGAATTCCATGTACCTTAAGTGATTCTATGCTTAAACATGGAGCAAAATAAATTAAAAATTAAAAAATTAAAAAGGATCAAAATACAAAAAGTAAAAAAGAGAAAAATAAAAAGAGAAAGCAGGTCATCCATATGTGAAAACCATGCAATTGTGGCACTTTGGATAGATCCCTTGGTGAAAACCAGCTTCTAGTACCTTGGGAGGACTCATTGTTCACAAGCATCTAGTTTCTAGGGGGTACTTTTACTTAGCCTAGGGCTAGTTCCACTCTGGCATCCGAGATTCCCTATGAGCCTATCCTGTCAAGCCTTGATCTCGACTGTTCTCCTCTTGTAAATTAGTGAAGGTATTTCCTTTGTATATTCCCCATCTAATGTTGGGGGCACCTTCACACTTTCACCTTCTGTTTATAAATACGTGGCACATGCCCTTGTATATTCTCCATCTAACACTGGGGGCATCCATGTTTCTCGGTTTCTTGTACATAGCTTCAAAAACCTTAGAAAATCACAAAAACATTCAAATATGTTGAAAATCCAAAAATATTCAAATATGCTGAAAATCCAAAAACATTCAAATATGTTAAAAATCCAAAAACATTCAAATATGCTAAAAATCCAAAAACATTCAAATATGCTAAAAATCACAAAAACATTAAAAAATGTTCAAAATCCAAAATAATAGAAAAATAGAAAACACACAAACAATAGAAAAACACAAAACACAAAAACAATAGAAAATTGTTTCACAAAATTCCCACAAATGCAAAACGCACTAAAAACAATCTTACAAAAACATAGCTTTAGTTTACTTGTTTTATCTTGTTTCTTTCTTTGTTTGTTAGTTTGTGTACATTGATTTCTTGTATAGTTTCTACTTGCTTGTACATTTGTATAGTTTGTCGCTTAAACATACTTTGTTAGATTCATTTTTCTTTCTTAGATTAGATTCATTCTTACTTGTACATATGAAGTGTGTTTTTACATGCTTGTAAATAATTGTACATAGTTGTGTTAATTCATGTTGTTTAGCAATGTATATTTGATAGGTTTGTTAACATTTGATTGTGTTTGCTTGTCACATGTACATAGTTTTGTTATCACATCATCATATCTCCATCTATATCATCACATATAACATCATCTATACATCATATATAAATAAAATGCTATGTGTACATCATACATGTATGCTAAGCTAATCATCACATATCGTATCATCAAATGGGGGCAAGAGGGATCAAAAATATCAAAATCTATCCCCCTACACCAATATCATCATATCATCCCGTCCACTAATCTAGAACATCACATATACAATACAATTGATATCATCTATGGATCTATCATAAAAATCAAACACATGTGATACATCATCAATATCCATCATGGTACATACATAAGAAATAAAATTAGACAACATCATGATCCAATCCTTATCCATAACCATAGTAATCATCATGAATCATATAAATATGTGGCATGTCTAAATGCTAATTAATGCTAGTAAATATGAAATTAAATGTGTAAAAAGACCAGGAAGGGTTGGGGTACTCACAAATGGTCCATCATCATTATTCCAGATGTACTCTCGAATGGTATCAGTGTGTCTATGGTGATTCTGCACCCTAGCCATCTCACTCGTCACTCATGGTAACTCACGGTAAAAATTTGGTAGGGTTTGGTAGCAAATATACTAATCACGATGATTTACCCCCTCGGAGAGGGTATATTTGGCTATTTTAACCCGTTGTGATGCCCTAGGGGCATGTTTTGACCGCCATGATCACTCTAACACTTCTTCTATCCATTGTAATGATTGTTTTTATTAAATAATCATTTTAAACTCCTTTTGCCATGTCGGGGCATGTTTTTGCTACCTGGCACCCATTTCTTCTCCCTAGGGAAATTTTTTTTCTTTTAGGCGATCTCCTATTTTCTCATTTCTTAAAAAATAAAAATCCCTAAACATTACAAAAATCATTTTTTTTTTAAAAAACATAGAAAAATACAAACACATAAAATTTCAAAATTTCTCAAAAATCCTAAAAATTGTAAAATTTAAAAAAAAGGTAAAAAACCCATAGCGGCTAAAAATTGTGTCTTGTGTATGGTATTCATTCCATATATTTCTATAATTTTCACGTGTTCACAAATCAAATGATTCATGGATCATCAAATTTACAACCATTTACAAAGCTATCATGTCTACTTCATCGATGGGGCACATCCAATTCGTGATAATCTTTAGTTGCGTACACAACACTTTATCATTGGACCCGACATCCTTCATCATTTTCCCTTGCATGTATCCTTGTTAGGGGCATCATTTTTCACCCTTGTCATCAATCACGAACATTTAGGGATCTTTAGCTTGATAACAAAACATTTGTACAACCGTCTTGACCATTGTTGGTTTGAGTATGTGTGTTTGTACTTGTTTCCCTATAAATGAGCTATTTTTTTCTCATATTGCATTGATTTTTGTATGTTGCATTGAGTTGGTGTTTTCAGAAATGGAAAATTTTTTGTAGTATGGATTTTCATGTCATTCTACTTTTTTTGTATGCTTATATTTTTAATAAGGACCGATGACGTAGATATTTGGCAATATGATGACACTAAAGTTATTTCAATACATTGGATGAAAGCTTTCTATTTTATTTCCATCTTCATTCCTCTTCTACATCATTCTCCTATCAATATTATTCTTCTAATTCACCTAGGACATCCTTCCCCTACCCATTCTTCTATCCATTTCTCTCACCTTTTTCATCTTTGATCGCCTTCTTTCATCACCCCATCAACACTTGAGGGGCCATCTCTCACTTCTACTAATTTTTATTCTATCCCTTCAAAATTTTATCTGTCTACTATCTTTGAAGTGGCATCACTTACGCCACCCCAAAGAGGGGAAAATGTAGATACCTATAATTTATCTCAAGTAATTTAAATACTTAAATTGTGCTAATTATATCCTTTCCCACAAATTGATGACATATCATCAATACCGCACATTTTGTCTACTATCGTCGTTAAATAATTGCATTACATTTGTTAATTAATTGTTCTATCAAACAATGGCACCAATTAATGACCTTACATTAATCGGTGCCCTTTCTATCTTGATTAATTAATTATTCATAATTAATTAAGCTCCCCTTTCTATCTTGATTAATTAATTATTTATAATTAATTAAGCTTCCTTTCTATCTCGATTAATTAATTATGTATAATTAATTAAGCTCCTCTTTCTATCACAATTAATTATTTATTTATAATTAATTAAGCTCCCCTTTCTATCTAGATTAATTAATTAATTCTCTCTTCTATTTAATCAATAAATCGTCATTTATTTGATTAAAATCCTCTCATAACATAAATCATACTAACCATTCCTTTAAAAGTATTATATAAGATTGCACACCTATTAATTAATCACTTTGGTTAATTAATAAACCCCATCAATCCCCATGAGTCACCAAAGGACAAACTAAACTCTCCTAAGGTTGATTCAACCCTCCCTAAACTTTTCTTATCCACAACTAACCCAACCTATCTATTATCCCACATGTAAAAGGATGCAGATATTCTTTTATACATTGGGCTATATAAGGAGCCCTCCTTATACCTTTCTACTTACACCTAAATGAGCATAGAGCCTAAGCTATAGCCATTTTATCATCTTAGAGCATTCTTCCATTAGTGGAGCTAAGCATCTTTCATTTTCATTCAATCATCCAATTTTTTTGTGAAGAACAATGGAGTTAATCAAGAAAGGCCTAATAAGCCATGGCTTGATGAACCTCCATTTTTTATCATCTTGGATCAAACAAACAACTATCAACCCTTTGATAGCTAAAGGATCTACATAGGTCTATTTCATAGATTTAGCTTTCTAAAGAGTAGAGCAATAAATGTTTACATGTTAGTTTGAAGTTCATTTTCAAGGTTCTAATGCATAATGTTGATGTTTATTACTTGTTTATCTCTTAGCATGATGGTGCATAGATTTTAGTTTAACATTGTATTGAGACTATTAGGTGTTAGTCTTGATTTTATTTGCATAGCTAACTAATTCTTACACACAATATGAATTTAGGCTCACTTATATGAGCACATGTAGTAGACCTAAAATGATAATAATATGTAGAAGTGTCCTGAAGTTGTTGGTTTTCATATTTGAGAGATGTAATAATGGATTCTATAGCCTTAAATTTGTCTTAAAACAAATAATGTAAATATTTAATTGACTCCAATAATGGTTGGTTAGATGGAGGATCACTAGAACTAGGGTCTTCAGATAAACGACCGAATATAGGACTTATTTCTTGTGGCATTGTATATTTAGGATTATATATGGTGTCTAGGGATTTTTGAGAACAACTCGACAATGATGGGATACATCTTAAGTAATTCGGACAAAGAAACTTGAGCAAATTTAGGAGCCATGAAAGAGGAAAATTAGGATCCCATGCATGAATATTGAATATGAATTCACCAAAATGTTTAAACTAAAATGGAATAATGTGGCCTAATTTAGTTTAATCTAATGTTATATAAAATAGTAAATAACATCTAAATGAATAAAAGAAAATTACCCAAGAAACTAAGTAGAAATGTGAAACCCTAATGAGAAAAGAGGGTTGGATAGGGCTTATCTAATTCGATGATGTCTCGGGAATGTGTCACAATGAATACTAGATAAAAACAATGCAAAAACGACCACACAAGAGCTCCAAGAAGTAAACATTCGAGCTGCTAAGAAGACCGAGGTGCCTAGATAGGGATGGGGGTGCCTACGACACCTTGGCATGAGATATGGGCACCCTAGTATGTAGAAATGACTAGGGAACCTCCTCCAAGGTGTCACTGAGTGAATTTCTACCTTATCTTCCTATCACGTCGATGTCACTAGACTGTGCTAGATGTCATTGTAAGTCAAAGATGAAGGTAACACCTGTACAAACTCAAGCCAACCATCAATCAATACCATAAAACAATAAATATGCATATGAAGAGGTTGGACTGACTTCAGTGATCAAAATGGTGGAATTACTAACTAAGTTTTGTACTACATTTCAGACCCAAATGTAGTTCTAGGTGTGTGTGTGTGTGTGAAAATCGTGCCCTAGGTGCTCTTGTGCTAATCATACTTTGTGAGTAGTGAACAATAAGTAGATGTAGAAATTTAAATAGATGGTGGATGAAATAGAATAAAATCCCCTCATATGAAGTGTGATGCAGATGAACCAACCTTGTCCCTTGTTATGGATCTAGATGGATGCAAATGAAGGCTGCAGATGTCTTAGATAGATGCAACCTTAGGTGGATGATAGTGGTTCTTAGTGATTTTCCCCTTATTATGGTCTCATAACTTTATATTTATATGGCTATCTTGTTCTAATTTCATAATTAACCTCAAAAGGCTGACCACTAAAAATATAGAAAGCTCAGATGTCTAGAAAGTTCCCAAAAGATAAGAGTAAAGTGCAAAGAGAATCAGGGCGCTCAGATGGGACCAAGGCACCTGGGATGCCCCCGTCAAGGATATGAACAACATAAAATGAAAAAAGCTGATGGGAAAGTAAATACGGGAGGTCGGAAGTGATGACAAAAAGAAAAGAAAAATGTCCAAAGGACATGAGTTAATTAGTACTTTCTTCACTCTAACACCATTTGAATAGTAGTATGCGAATGGGAATAAATAATACCCAAAGTGCATGATTTCATTTCTATAGGTCACATTCTTTTCAATGGCTGATAACATCATTATTATTCTTCTTAGGATTAATTTTAGGGATGAATATTCATCAAATGATGAATATTAGGATTTTTTAATTTTTAAATTGGAAAATATTTTTCTACCGTATATGTAGTGCATTCATTAAAAGTTTATGGGTCCTAAATAAATTTGACCATAATTTTTCCTTAGTGTTTCCACTAAGGGCCAACCAATGTTAGTATATTCACCTTCATGTTATAATATTCTATTATATATAGGATTAATTCTCCATAATATAGTAATACAATATACTATTATAAGCCAAAGGTAAAAGAAAATAAGCCTCTAAAAAATCTGAAAGTATAATAAAAAAATATGAAGGAATAAGTGAAAGAGGTAAGCGAATTTTTTTAAAGTGTCAGTTTGTCAAGGTTGTTTTTGCACTACTATTACTTGGATGAAAATCCTAATACACAATGTTTTGCATTAAGGTGATTATGCTATGTCAAATGGTAATAAGGAAGTGTTACTTAGATGATAACTTTGACGGTAATCAAAGGTTATTCTTGATAATAACCAAAGGTTGTTGTTGGCCAAAGCAACTAAAGGTTGTCAGCGGCTAACAACCGAAGGTTGTTATTGGTGGTAACCAAAGGATCTTACTAGTCGATAACCAATATTGTTACCATAGAGTCCAATCTTGAAAAACAATAGATTCCCCACCATCCTGAAACCCTCCTTTCCAAGATTCACCAATAATGTGAATAGATTTTTGGCACATTTGCAACCCATTCTATGATAAATTTTTTTGGGGGGTCTTAAAGTGAACACTGGTTCTTCTCGATCGGTTACAAAACAAAATTATGTATTTGGATAAACCATACCTTATCGAACAAAAAGATAAAGAGAGTGATGACACTATGGGTGAAAGGGAATTAAGATTTACAAATTAAAAAGATCCCAATGAATCAAGACGTGAGATTAATGGGAGTCACAATGACAAAAAGAAGGTAATGAATTGGAAAAATCAAGAACAATACTCTTTGCTATGTCATTGAAGTCATTTTCTTACAAATAGAGAATATGGTGCAAATTTTGTAAGCACCAAAATATCCCTAGAAATGATTATGAGCAATAATGAATATTACCAGTATGAAATTCTCATAGAATAATTCCATAAAATCACAATGAAAATTAAGGATGTAAAACATACATTTTTCTATGGCTCAATAATTCTATGTTTAGCTATGTATTTAACACACATACTTCTAGGAAAAATAGAACAAATACAATGGGATATAAATACACCCATAACAAAATAATTCTTAGCGCTTATTAACACTTTATCTCTAGTAGAACAAATTACTTTATTAATTGGATGGACTAAATATATTATAAAATAAAAACTAATAAAGCTAGGGTTTCAGATCAAATAGTGGAGAAATATGAAAAGGAGGTTGTCTTCATTATGGATATTGATTATAATTTCCTAAGACCATGCAACTCATATATTCTCGCATATTACCCAATTCCCATATGAAGCATCAAATGAGCTAGTGGAAAGTACAATCCAAGAAATTAGAGACATATTGATTGATAGCTTGAAACTAGTACCACAAATCATTAATAACATAATTACATAAACATGGAATGTAGAAATAAACATCTACAATATTTCACACATGTGACCGTGTGGTTGGTAGAGTCATTCGACCATTTTGAGACCAACAATAGGGCAAGAAAAATAATTAATATTTCACTAGTATAATTAGTTTATATATTGTTGTATGGTTTTATAACCATATTTGTTATATTATTTCATAGATTATATTGTTACGTAGTTGTAACAATATTTGTTTGATTTATTTTTCTTCCCAAATGTTCTTTTGGAAGCTTATGTAATCTAGTTTATTGTTGCACCTGTGCAACATCATTCTTTGTTTGTATATTGTTGTCCAATATGTATAAATATTGCATCACTACTCTTGTAAATATTTGATTGATTATTAATAAAACATTCAGGATTCCATCCCTATTTTACATTTGGTACCAGAGCTGGTTGAAGCTCTTGGAAAGGTTGGAGAAAGGTTGCAGAGGAAGGAAAAGTTTTGGAGAAGAAAAATGCTTCATGAGAGCCGCTTCGCCTCAACGGCTTCCCAGAACTCCTTGTAGTCCACAACCTCTTTGTTTTGATCTCTAGGTAAACGTAAAGCAATTTTTTTTTCCTTGGTGCCCTCTGCACTAGGAAATGTTTTTCTTAGAAGCTAATCAAAATTTTTGAAGGTATTCCCCATTGAGGGGTTTTACCTCTATATTAGAGGTGCCTTTGGTCTCTGCTAAAGTTAGCAGACTGCTACATTTGAAGTTATGTGGAAAATTCCACTACTCATGATCCTAAGCGGGCTAAGCATTGAGTTAAACTGAGCCGTGACATTGAGTTTGAGAATAAGTTTTTTTTTCCTTACATCTACGCTAAGTTTTTTTTCCTTGGCCTTCTAATCAAGTTGGTTGTGTTGTGTATCAATCCACGTCCACCCCTATACTAAGCACCCAGACTACATGACTAATTTTTATCTTGTGGGTTGAACCCACATTTCTTTTGCATCGGCAAAGGATTTGAGCTCTAACTAAATAGCCTCCATGCTTTTACTTTTCATAATCCCACACTAACCAAGCAACCCCATCCACACTTAATTGGTTTACATCAGCTAGGGTCATTTGTTCATAAAGCCGAGCTATATAAACACCATTTAAATGCCGAATCATGGGTTAGGAATATTACCACAGGGCGGATCACCCGAGACCTATGTGTATACACAATAAAAAGAGGCAACCTCTCCTTCAAAATAATGAGTCCTGAACCCCATGCAAACATCAACAAGAAAAAGAAAAACAAGTAAACGAAGATATTGTAAACATGGCCGATCAAATTCACATTAAGCAATAAGGTGGTGACCAAATACATCGGATAAGGACACAAAGAGATAAAGGTTCATATCCACTTTACTGAAGAAAACCTAATCCACCATCCTCATTACAGGTCATGTGGAGCTCATTCACCTACCATGTAGTCCTCCTACCTTCCACATCACTTTTCAAAAGGTCAGTCAATTTATTTTGAATTTAAATAAAAATGCTTCATTTCTTATACAAATAAGTTTATACTCTTAGTTGGATAAGAGGAAAGGCTTTAGGGAGTGGGGTCTATGGGTCGATGACCCCAAAAATCCTTATTTTCAAATTTATTTTAAAAAATATTATATTTAGCCGTGAAATTGGAAAAACCACCAATTTTTTAGAAAAACCTCCACTAAAGCCTTTAGTACAACTAAACAAGCCACTAAAAATAACGATGAAAAACCTATTTTAGGGAAAAAAATTCTTTTCTCTACTATGCTTATTTTTGATTTTGAGCAACATTTTCAAAGGAGGGTATCGAAAAACTTCATCTTAAGCCATTTTTTATGATATTTTTGTCGAGAAAGCCATATAGTGCTCCAGACCACCAGGGCCCAAAACAAAAATAATTTTTTTCCTACATTCAATTTTTCAAAATTTGTAAATGTAATTGTATACTTTAGTATTGTACTAATTTACAAGTTTCCATAGTCAACCACAAACATTGTAACTACTAAAAAATTGGAAGAGAATTGCAATAAAAAATAGTGAAATTTGGTTCTAAAACACTCATGAGATCCTAGATCTCATTTGTAGTGTTCGGTATAAACAATGCCTCTGGGAAGTGCTTACGGGAAAATCCGTCACAAGTACTACTACACTTAACATCTAATATAGTAGTACAAAAATGTCGTCCCAGGGCATCGACCCTTTAAATTGACGGGGAGTAATAAGGAAAAAGTGCACACACTCCGAGCCCTCCCATCCATCTGTGAATGATTACATAACTTAAATCCGGACTGAGAAATTATCCTAGTATATAGAAAAGTTACGCGTACGTATGAGGATATTTATTTGAGTTGAAGTCAATAATCACACAGACCCCTTTCAATATTTTCTTGGTACCATATATCAAATTCTTTCACATACGTTAACACCTCTTTCACGTACCATCGGGTATATATAAAGGGAAAGCTTCTTCCATTTACCGACAAGTATATCGAAAGGGTGTGTATATAGAAAGGTTCGGTATATCAAATTGATGGTATATATAGATTGGGAGACCTTATACCTAGAGTGATAAGAGCCTAACCATGTCAGTGATTCTATAAAATGGGCACCAATGCCCCCAAATTATTTCTTCCAGATTCACAACTACTTAGAGGAAACAACTATGTTTCATGGAAGACAAAAATCAAGACACAACTTGAGTTTGAAGAGATCTTCCTAGTTGTGAATGGTACTTTGACCAGATCAACAACTCGATATAAACACAACATCGATAGTTTGATAGATATGATCAGAAGTCCAAGCTAATCATCTTGTTTAGAGTGTCTCAATGATGTGCAACCCCACATTTGAGATGCCAAAACAACCAAAGAAGCATGGGATAAGTTGAGCATGGTATATAAGGCCAAAAACAAGAATGTCATACTAAATTTGTAGATTCAGTTACACACATTGGGTTTAAGCAAAATGAGAAAATCAAAGTTTTCTTGAGAAGAGTTATAGATTTGAGGGCTTCACTTCTTAGCCCTAGGAGAAGTGGTCACTGATGAAGCTCTCATTCCCATTGTTCTAAGATCTCTCCCTCCTTCATACCACATTTTTGTGACAACACTAAACTTTTCAGATATCGATAGTTAGTTTTGATAAGTTAGTAAACCTACTGCAACAAGAGGAAGCCATGTATAATAAAGATGATGAAGAGGAGAAGGAACTTTCTTCTCATCAAAAATGGAAAGGAAAAGGAAAAGGAAAACCTAATTCCTATCAAAAACCCCAAAATCAAAATCAGAATCAACAAGGGGATAAACAACAAAAGAAGAAATGTCCAATCTACAAAAGAGGACATGAATTGAAAGATTGTTGGTATAACACTTATAAGAAAGGTTCATCAAGAAACTCTGGACCTCAACACCAATAATATCACAAGGGAAATTCAAACTAAAATCAAGGGAAGAAAAAGGGGAATTGGAAAAGAAAACCCCATCAACAAGGAAATATTGTTGAGCAAGAAGAACATTTAGATACTAAAGACTACTTATACACTTTGTTCGATCAAGTGAACCTTCCACGTCATCTAGTGATGTATGGTATGTTGATTTGGGAGACACTCACACAATGACCAGCCAAAAAGATTGGTTTACTTCAATGAGGGACACACCTTCAAAAACCATGTTTCATTAGGTGATGATTCTTCATACACAGTTCAGGGGATTGGGAACATTTCTCTACCTCTTGGTTCACACAACTGTAGATTATCAGATGTATTATATGTCCCTGGGTTGACTAAAAATTTGTTGTCAGTCAGTCAACTCCTAGATCACAACTTGAAAATTGAATTTGATAGTCATTCTAGTAAGAAAATGTGTTTAATTCAAGACAAATCACGAGGCTCAAAAATAGTTACAAAAGCCTCTAATGTGGGACACATGTTCCAGCTTGATTTTTTCCACAGAGATGATCGACACTTGTGGCTAAGAACTCTACCTCTACATAGTTGTGGCATCGAGACTTGGTCATATCAATTTCAAGTATCTCGAGACACTTCACCGACATAATATGGTAAAAGGATTACCATCTCTCTAGAAGGATACAAACAAGTGTCCTCACTGCCTAGCAAGAAAACAACATAGAGCTTCATTCCAGAAGAGTACTTTTTGAGCTCATGGTAAGCTTGATCTGAGTTCATACCGATCTTTTGGTCCATGCAACCAAGTCATTTTGGATTTTAGTACTTCATGCTTTGTGTTGATGAATATTAAAAAAATGTGGATTTTTGTCTTCATAAGAAAAGTGAAGCTTTTGAAACCTTCAAGAATTTTAAAGTGGTTGTTGAGAATAAAATTGGTCATCACATCAAAACTCTCCGCTCAAATCGAGGGGGAATTCACCATAGATGAGTTCAAATAATACCTACAAGATCATGGATTCGTTGAAAATGCCTCCTCCACACACACAAAGAAATGGTCTTGTTGAGAGAAGAAATCATACTATCATGGAAATGGTGCGATGCATGATCGATGATTATGAACTAGTAAAAGACATTATGGGTAGAAGCAACAAAGACAATAGTGTATTTGTTAAATAAAGTGCCCATATTTTCTCTTGACAAAGTAACCGCATGAAGCATGGTCAAAGTAAAAACCATCTATTGCACACCTCAGAGTATTTGGGTCAAAAGCAAGTATGCACATACCTAAACAGAATAGAAAGAAATTGGATATGAAATCACAAAAATTATCTTCATTAGGTACAATGAAGAGACTCTTGGGTACAGATTGATGGATCCGAAGACCAGGAAAGTCTACACCAACAGAGATGTTGAGTTTTTTGAGAAGAAGGAAGCAGAGTCTCCTCCTCCAGACTCACCTGATGTATATTTTTCACTAGTTGTAAAAACTGAAGTTGATGTTCCCACTGATGATGAAAGTGATGATGGGGATGATGGTGATGATCTAGATAGAACCACAACCCATGGGAATTGTTTAACATATGCCCAAGTGGTATACTAGTATGTTACGAGATGCAAGAATGGATTCTCCATCGAGATACATCCACCCCTGGACCATGGACTCACAGTAAAGCAAGAGAAGAAGTGAATTTTTCTTTGATGAGTAGAGTTATTGAATTATATGATCCCTCTACAGTCCAAGAACCCCTACAGTCAAAATCTTGGAAAGATGCCATGGATGTTGAATACAACTTAGTGATGAAAAACAACACTTGGCAACTTGTCATCTTCCACCAGGGAAGAAACCCATTGATGTAGATGGATATTCAAAAAAAAGTACAAAGTAGATGGGACCAGTGGACAAGTATAAAGAAAGACTAGTAGCAAAGGGGTATGCACAAAAAGAAGGCATTGACTATGAGGAGACATTTTCTCCCATAGCTAAGATCAAAATGATCAGGATGATATTTTCTCTAGCTACATAGTTTGGTTGGAAAGTCCATCAGATGGATGTAAAAAGTGCCTTTTTGAATGGATATTTATAAGAATAAGTCTATATGACTCAACCTGAGGGATATGTTGTACCTAGTCAAGAAGTAAAGGTATGTAGACTCAGAAATCTTTGTATGGCCTCAAACAGGAACCCCGGCATGGTACATCAAAATTGATGAGCATCTCATACAACATGGATTTGTTATAAATCCATACGATCCCAATATTTACCTCAAAAATTAAGGGGGAGATTGTGATTTTGGTTGTTTATGTTGATGATCTAGTCATCACTGGCAATTTAGTAAGGATGATCGATGCAACAAAGAAATATCTTAACCAATCATTCAACATGACAGATCTCAGGCTGATGCACTATTATCTTAGATTAGAAGTATGGCATAAAAGAGAATCACATATTTGTTTCTCAATTGAAATATACCAAGAAAATTCTCAAGAAATTCAGGATGATGGATTACACACCGATTACTACACCTATGGAGAACAGATTGTAGTTATCTCATTTAGATCCATCTCCTATGGTAAATGCCACTCTATCTATAGTTGATTGGGAGTCTCATTTACCTAACCTACACTAGACCAGATATCAGCTTTGCAATGAGCTATCTATCCAGGTTCATGTAGGAACCCAAAGTTTTTCATTGGAAGGAAACAAGGCACATCTTGAGATATCTCAAGGGAACAATGGATCTTGGTCTAGAATACAAAAAGAATGACAACTTCTTCTTGTCAAGATATTTAGATTCAAATCATGTAGGAAACATTGATGAATAGAAAATCCACTTCAGGGTTTGTGTTCTTTATGGGATCTGGACCAATATCATGAGGAAGCAATAAAGAACACTTTGTTTCTCACTTCTCTTCTACAGAAGTTGAGTATCATTCTATAGGTGAAGTTTTTTGTGAAGCAATATGGCTATGTCAAATACTGGAAGGACTTGGAATACCACAGGATAAACTGACCACCATGTATGTAGACATTGAAGATGTTCTCAAACTTGTTCACAATCCAATGTTTCATGAAATAAAAAAGCACATTGAGGTACAAGTACATTTCATACGCGAGCATGTCTTAAAGCACAATATACAACTTTAGTTTTGTCCAATAGCTAAACAATGATCGGATATCTTCATAAAGTCACTTTCACATGACAAGTTTGAGTTATTCAGAGAGTTTCTCTCCTCATCCCTTGAGGGAATTCAAAATTAAGGGTGGGAATGTTAGGTATACTTAGTTTGTTTAATTAATTATGCATTGTATAATTACCTTAGGTAATTAATATTTCACTAAGGTAATTAGTTTATATATTATTGTATGGTTTTATAACCATATTTGTTATATTATTTCATGGGTTAAATTGTTACATAGTTATAACAATATCTATTTGATTTATTCTGCTTCCCGAATGTTCTTTTAGAAGATTATGTAATCTCATTTATTTTTGCACTGCATGCAACATCATTCTTTTGTTTGTATATTGTTGTCCAATATGTATAAATATTGCAGCACTACTATTGTAAAAAGATTTAATTGATTATTAATAAAATCCTCTAGGCTTTTGTCCCTGTTTTACAAAACATGACCAAAAGTTTATAAAAGGAAAAAACCACAAACCAGGACAAAAAACTTCTCTACATCCACCAACTAATCAAAAATACCATTATATGCGAGAAAAGTGGAAATAAAACAAAGAAAATTAAAGATCCATAATACTTGGGACATGATCTAAAGCAAATCATAGAATCTAACATTCAAAGATCTCAACAAGCAAAAAAACCACCTCGAAAAAATGAAGAATATTTAGATATAGAATTTAGAGGAGTAATCAAATTATTGGAGGAATAAAAACTTACCTATTCATAATATAAGTTCTACAAAATTTTCCTTAACTGTGTAGGTATAAAAAGGTTACACAACAATTTGATACTAGCTCTACAACTCAAAAAATTTCCGAATTGGAGCATAATTCATTACTTACAAAGGTTATCACTGATATTGGAGGACATTATACACCTACTTCCATACTCCTTAATGAAAGAGATATAAACAATGATACATTTTGAGGAACAAATTATACTAGAAGAGTTTGAGGAAGAAATCTAGAATTTAAATAAAAAGAAAAATAAAAAATCTATAGATCGAGTTGTATGTAAGAAATTTAGGAACTACTTGAGATAAAAACAAAATAAAACAAGAATAAATAAAAATAAGGTACAAACATAGAGAAGATAAGAAGACAAGTGAAGAGGAGGTGGAAAAAAACATGAAGAAGAGAAAAAATATAGGAGGAATACGAAAAGACGAGAAAAGTAGAATAAGAACAAAAATAAGAACAAGAAAAAGATAAGGAGAAAGAAATAAAAGAGAGGGAAAAGAAAGAAGCAAAGGATGATAAAAAATAGGTTGAAGAAAAACATAAAAGGAAAAAGGAAAAAGGAATAAGAGGAGAAGATGAAGAAATAGGAGAAAAATAATGAAGAAGAGGAGAAGAGGAAGGAAAAAGTGGAGAAGAGGAATGAAGAGGAGGAAAATAGAAAATAAAAGGAAAACAAGAAAGAGGGAAAGAGAAGAAAGAAAAGAAGAAGTAACAAAGAAGGAAAAATAAGAGGAGGAAAAATACAGATAATAGGAAGAAAATAAGAAGAAATAGGAATATAAGTAATAAAGAGAAGAAGAGATTAGAAAAATAGGTAGAAGAGAAAAAGAAAAAGGAAGAGAAGGAAAAAATAACATGAGTCAAAATGAATGGAAGAAGAAAGAACAAAATCAAAATAAAATAAAATAATTCCAAGTAGCTCAAGCACAAAAACAATTTTGGTGTCTCATGGAACCACTCAAGATGAGCTTCCACAAGATCCTTTAATACTTATCAAAAAGAAATTAACACAACACAAACATACACAAAATCTCCACTTACAACATGGGGTTGTGGAACATATAAAATAATGATACATGGTACACTTAGATAAACTCATACCCATTTAGAAATCTACATGTAGCACACATTTGGAGGAAATTCTAAAAAATAAGTGGATGAAAATATGTGTGTCATCAACCAAAAGTAGATCGATAACTAATCATCAGCCATTTCACCTAACTTAAAAGGTTAATATGAAATCATATCAGTTTAATCATGATGATACTTAAGGATTTATTAAGCTTGGGTAGTTTAAGTATAGGTTAATCATGGACCGACCTAAGATTATGGGAAAAAAATTATTATCTATCAACAAAAAGGATATACAAGGTAACAAAAAAGAAATTCAAGAAAAGACACAACAAGACCATATATTGTTAAATCAGATATGATAATGATATCATTTGAATATCTTGAGAACTTTCCATCATATTTCATATAAAATGATAAATCACTTATTGATGAGATTGATTTCATTAATAAATAAATTATTATCAACCTTTATCTAAAAAAGTGACCCCTATTTAGTAGACAACCTCTTGAAAAGGTGAAAATTGTAAGTGATGATTTAATGATCTCGTATTCATAATTTATTTATCAAGTAATGTAATGATCTTGAAGACAAAAATGGAACAACGAACAAAATTAACAAACATAAACACATTATTCACAAATATGACACATTTACACAATTTGTAAGATAAAAATGAAGATAGACATATAACACTTATTTCACTAAATCTAAACATATTCTAGAGAATTTAAACCTCCAAAATGATTACATGTTTTGGAAGAAATATATCTTTGTTTTATCATATATTTGATTCCATTAGTAGCATATTGGATTCCAATATTGTCATTATTAGACTTATTAAAGTTCCAATTTCACTATTATTGAATTCTAAATTTGCTATTATTGGATTCCAATACCACTATTATTAGATTCTAATTTTGCTAATATTGGATTCCAATATCGCTATTATTGGATTCCAATTTCACCATTATTGGAATCTAATTTTTAAATTCTGATTTTTGGATTTCAATTTCATTATTTTAGGATTCTATTTTTTTATTATTATATTCCCACACATAAGCTTATTAGCCACTAACTTACATAAGCCTAGTGGTTGCTAACTTACATAAGCCTAGAGGCCACTAAGTTACATAATAATAGCTTCCATTAGGTGAAATAAGCCTAGCAATGGAAAAGTTACATCATCCTTGTGCCCAAAAGTTACATAATCCTAGTAACCACTAAGTTACATAAGCCTTGCCACCATAATTTTACACCATCCTAATGGATGTACGATACAAAATCCTAGCGGATCTTAGTTTACATAAACCTAGTTGTCGCTAAGTTTACTTAAGCCTAGCGACGTCTAAGTTACATAAGCCTAACATCTGCTAATTTACATCCTCTAGCAGTGCTTAGTTACATAAGCCTAGCGATATTGAGGTTACCTAAGCCTTAAAACGCTAAGACACTTAAGCCTAGTGGTAACTAAGATACATCTTTATAACATTTATTTGATCAATTTTTATAATGGAAATCATTGTAATGGAGTTTACTTGGTCTCTGGGCATTTCAAAATATATGATAATCTTGATAATGTGAACTACTTTTATAATTTGTGATTTTATAAATTATAAAGAACAATAAAGAGTTAAGAATTATATTGAACATGTTATGAAAAAAACGGATTTGAAAATTTATTTCCAAAAATAATAAATTAGTTCGGGATAATTATCTAGAAGTTGGTTTAGTTTGCATGCACAAAAAAACTAATCACATAACACCGAAATAATACAAGACTCCAATTTTATTCATCCTGGGATATTTTATTCATATGAGAGATTACATTATATAGAGATTGACCTTCCTATTATGGTAGAGTCAAATCTCATCTTGAATCCACTTATCTCTCCACAAATCTCTCTCCACAAATCTCTCTCCTTAAATCTCTCAACTTATCCCACATATCTCTCCTAATCCCCACAATATCTCACTCAAACTCTCAATCCCATTATTTTCTCACAACAAACATTATCTAGTTACAACTATTTACATGAGTTAACAACTCATAAATAGTTGTATTACATTAGACTATATTATTTATTTCCACACTCATAATAATGTTCACAATATCTAATATTATTCCTAACATTCACTCCCCTATTGTTAACATTATTATTTCCACACATACACTCCCCTAATGTGAACAATGTAGAAAAGAATAGTTACACTTTCTCTGCAGCTTGCACACCCCTATTTGCTCATGATCTTGGTACACATATGGACCTCAGTCCAAGGTAAGAACCCCTGTTCATGAACCTCTGTTCATCAATACGAACCCCTGTTCGACAAAAACAGACCTCTGTCCTAGGTACGAGCCCCTACTCATGAACCTCTGTTCATCCTCTTCAAGAAAAACATGATGCTGCTTTTTCTTGTGCTTTTATCTTTCTACTATAACATATTTACATCAGGAGGTTATAAAAGGAAATACAATTCTGAACAGGAATGTGACATCTGTTCTTATTACAAACAATGAAACACACAACTAAAAAAATGCCACAAACTCATTATGCGGCCCCGTCGCTTGCGGCTGGCGAGAGGACGCTGGTTGTCCTCCTTCCTCCATTGCCTCCTGCCTCCATCTACTGCTGCTTATTTATAATAGAAAATCGTCAGAATTATAACCATCACCCAAAGGTTCTTCTTTATCACTGTCTTCTTCTTCATTAGCAACCATGGCACTTTCTTCTATTTTTCCATCAAGTAAATCTCATGCTCTTTTCTTGCAGTTTATAGATAGATGTCCATCTTGTTTACAATAGTAACAAGTGATATGTTTCTTTGTATCTCTAAAAGTTGATCTTTGTTTAAAATAAGATTTAAATCTCCTTTTATCATATGACTTGTTTTTACCATACATTGCAGTTTCTTCTGGTGTAACATTCTTATTTTCTTCATCTATCAGTGAAGAAATTAGATCTTCTAGGCTGGGATTGATCTTGCTCAAAGTAAAAACAATGTTTGAATAGCGAGATGGCATACTATTCAACAAAACAGCTTTTGCATCATCATCCTCTACTTTAATTTTTATCCTTGACAATTGATTCAAAATAGACCGAAACTTACTTATATGTTGTACCATGTTTTCTCCTTCATCCATCTTGAGTCCAAATAGCTTTTACTTCAAGGTCACTACTGCGCTTCTGGTTTGGGATCCAAACAACTTGTTCAATGTTGTCCAAATGAAATTTGAACTTTTTGAAAGGTCTATATGATGCAAATATGCATCAGACAACCCAAGTCCAATGATTGCTGTTGCTTTACGATCTCTACTCTCCCATTTGGTTGCTTCATCAGCATCGGTTGGTTTCTTTAATGTTCCATCTGCAATGTCCCACAAATATTTGTTAATGAGTGTCAACTGAGTTCGTACTTGCCAAGTGTGAAAATCCTTTCCATCAAATTTTCAACATAACCCAATTTATCCATTATGACTCTCCACAATTTGACACAAATAGGTTTCAGGTTTCAACCGAAAAAATACACCCTTACAATAATAATCAAGTTTATATTTATTCAAAATAATAAATCATATCAAATTTTAATTGCTAGAAATCAGTCACTATTTTTTTACAATAATAAATAGAAACTTTGAAATTGTTTCCACTATTTCTCGTAAAATACGAAATGGGTTTCGTATTTTTTGAATTTTTTTAAAAATATAAATTAACAAAGCCAAAACATTTTAGTAAATTTCGAATCTGGGTTTTGAGAAAAATGTGAATTACTGGTCATTTTTTTTTTTCGATCAGAATTCTGAAAAAAGGCAATGAAAGCTTCAAACTCTCATATCTCGCATCTTAGAGGCTGCGATTTTGTCTGAATGAATCTCATAATTTTCCCTAGCCTGATCTAATACAAAATCTAGAAGTTGGTTCAGTTTGCATGCACAAAAAACTAATCACATAACCCCGGAAATAATACAAGACTCCAATTTTATTCATCCAGGATGTTTTATTCATATGAGAGATTACATTATATAGAGATTGACCTTCCTATTATGGTGGAGTCAAATATCATATTGAATCCACTTATCTCTCCACAAATCTCTCAACTTATCCCACATATCTCTCCTAATCCCCACAATATCTCACTCAAACTCTCAATCTCATTATTTTCTCACAACAAACATTATCTAGTTACAACTATTTACATGAGTTAACAACTCATAAATAGTTGTATTACATTAGACTATATTATTTATTTCCACACTCAAAATAATGTTCACAATATCTAATATTATTCCTAACAAATTATATTGAAAATTACATAAGGATTTATCCCTCTCCATGTATCTAGTCCACCCAATTTTAAGTACAATGCATTAATTATTGTTCTTAAATTTGTGCAAGGTATGCCTAGATAACATCATGTCCCTGATTTGGTATTTTAATTTGATCTCATTTCCATATTTTACTTGGTGTCCATGCCCAAATGACGTTGTCTATATCAATATCTGATGTTTCCCTTAATTTTTCCACCATTGCTTTTTCTTTAAGCATTCCTAGTACCTTTATTTTTTTGTATTTTCTTTTCCTGTGGGTTCCCACCAATGTACCCTTATCTTTTGAGTCTTTGTGTGAACATCTTGTATTATAATTTGTTCTACCTTTCCCATCCATATAGGTACGTTATCATCAGTTGGTCTTACTAGTATCATATACCCATCATTCACATCCACTATAGTCTTTAATTCATCTCGATGTTTATCGAAAATAATCCCAACCTATATATCCTTATTTGAAAGGACATTTTAATTATACTATCTATCCATGTCAAGACATGGTGCACCCAATATCTGATCATACATTGTGTTATCCTGATTTTTTTCTAAAACAATCTCTCATCGCCATACTATAATTGACAAAGGGATTTTCTAGGGCACGTAGAACATGTTTCTAATATGTAATATTTAGAACCTATAATGATTCTCTACCATCTGTTGAATTATTTTCCCAAGTGTGTGATGTGTGCCTAAATGCCTCTTTAAAGTTCGACACCTCTTTTAGTTCTTTGAAGGGAACTAATATAGGATTCATTTCAGGTAAGGAAGGTTTCACATCCATTTTTCCATATCTAAATTGGATGCGACCATAAGTCATCCATGATTAATGTTTTGTACTCCATCATAGGAATTTGGTTGATGATATGGAATTTAAACATTGTTGGTTTGCTGATACCCACAATATTTTGGTTTCCATCTAGTAGGTGTGGTTCCAAAAAGGCCTTAAAGTTATGCATCCTTGATAATGTACAAAGTGAATGTGTTAAACACCTCTTTACATGTTATATAAGTTTTCATTAAATTTTGCAAAGAGAATGTTTATAATTTACACAATGCTACTGATAATTTCCTGATTGTCCCATGTATGTCCTCATATATGTGACCCAATGGAAGGAAACTCATGTATAATGTGTTGAAAACCATTATGGTTATCAACATGAATACAAATGTAAACAACGTTTGATTTTTGTTGTCACTTGAAGCATTATCTAGTTGCAAGTAGAGAACTGGTGGTTATTTTCTAAATGAACTTGAACATCTACTTACAATATTAGTTGTATGATCCTACTCAATTTATTCTTTTATTCCTTACACTTGTTATACATGTCATTTTACAACAATGCATCATGTAATGGGTGTTTTGATGTCCCAATACTATATAAAAAATCACCATACTGATATGTAAATGGTTCTTGTAGCTTCTGATACACTTTGCTAATGATTTTACTATGAATTTTCTATTTGCTCAACAAAAGGGAGACCATAGTGCCCAAAAACCCCCTCTTTTGTGACCATGTGTCAACATACGAGTCAATGTGATGAGGAGGGTAATAAAATTTCTTAAGGATTTTACTTCTTTTCCCATCCTTGGTACGACAATTTTCATCTTGTCTATTTTATCATGCACAATTCCCAAGTAGCTATTAGGATGTCATTGTGATTGCAATCTATGTGCATAATAAGTTAACCAACTTTTAATGTAATCATTATGCCATTTCTAGCATTGATCTATTTTTCCATTGTTTTTAGACATGAAGTGACCGCACGTTTATTCTTAAACTCTATGCACTCATCACATTTGGAAAATAAGTAGTTCTTGGTGATTGAAACATGGGGGAAATGTTGTTTCCATATTTTCTAGAGATTTTATTGTGGCATTAGAGAAAGGTTTAATAGTGAAATGTCCTCATTACACTTATTTAGGATGTAAGCATAACTATAACATGCAAGCGGAATTTTCATTGTTACTTTAGTACCATCTTGTCACACTGAATGAGACATGTGTGGTGATATATCAGAATTCATCTCCACCATTTTGGATATCAATGTAATAGATGCAAAATTGCTTGACATTTTTTCCCCTGTATTTTCATTTACTTGCACTCCTTTTACCATTAATCCAAGATTATCTATATTATGTTATCTTTGGGATTCCATGACATTGATACCATGCATTATGACATACATCCATTCCACACAACTTCAATTTATCTATAGTTTTCTTGTAAGTTTTATCTTCATCACAATTGCTAGCATTTGTAGTGAATACATTAAGTACAATTTTTTTGATGGAATTTCATTCATCCCTAGATGTATTTTCCAACTATGATTGAAAGCATTGAGAGATATATTAGAGAGACATCCTTCCTTGCAAAAATGTTTCTTCTCAACTTTAGACAAAAGTTGTTCTCATGTTTTTTTCTCATTTTCCCTTGCCTTTGGTGTACTAGATGGAGTAGTATTTACCTTTTGGCATTTGTAGGAGTTGTAAGGTATTTTTTCAAGTTTTCATTACTACTAAAAATAGATGATTCAAATGAATTTGGGTATACCAATTGAGGAAATGTAAATTTAAATGCACTCCACATTTTTACCAACAACTCTTCTAGAATTTATTTTATCCTTACTTCCATAACGGAACCATCTGGATGGCAGCACATTAGATGAGATATCTTTCTAATAAGGATCAACCCTTGCAAAAATACCTAATTTATTTGTCAATATGCACCCCAAATGATTTTCCATAAATTATTTAAAGTACATCATGCATCTTTAACAAACATTTGCAATTGTTTCTTCTATAAAAAATTTGTGTTCTTTTGAACAAAAATGGATCAACTTTGCAACAACCCCTTAAAATTTAAAATGAATTCGATTTTTGTGTGGAAGTTGTTTGTTGAAGTTCATAATTTCCATTTACATGAAGTGCGAGTTCTTGTTTCTAGAAACACTAGGTTTTTATTGGCTAGGAAATTTTTTCATTATATTATAGACTTGAATAGCAATCATTACATGTAGTTATAATCTTCTCCATAAAAACCAAAAACTTTGTGGGTCCTAAAACGAATCCCAAAATCACATGTTATTCTTGTACAAGGGATATAAATCCTTCAACTATGTCACCCTCTTTTAGAGCACACTTGTATTTTAGCACCACATAGGTTGTAGAAAATTCATCCATATGTTTATGAGTTTTGAAAAAATGGCTATCATTGTTAGAATTCAAGCCCTTATCCTCATCAAATGTACCCTACGAGTCAATGCTCTTGATATTTTGAATTTCATCAGCCCCACATGTGAAACTTATGAATTCACAGCTTAACCAATTGCTTCCTTTCCCATGGGATAAAGTATCTCTTATTTTAAATTTTTTCTAGGGTTTCACAATCATCAATTGTGTATGGAAGTATTACTCTACCATTGAATACAATACTTATTGTAATGGTGAATAAGCTATACCCCATATCTCTGCTGAATGGAGTGTAATTTCGAATGGATAAACTAGTCCCTCCACAACTTTCACACCTTTGGAGAGTAAATCCACATGTGCTCCTTCTTTGACAACAAAATTCATTTTTAATCGTATCAAAAAAAATAAAAAATTAGTAGCATGGACACTTAAATATTGAACTTGTGAAGAATTGAAAATGAAAAATATCAATAACAATTCCAAGGTTAAAACAAATGCTTGAAATCACAATGAGAAAATAAAAATATACATCTTATATGAACATATATGAAACCTCCTTTAATCTAAATCTTGAACATATGGAGAATTTGGATAGAATTCAAGACATTACATAAGTGATTGTTGTCATTTATTCCACATATTAATTTTTTTATCATCATACATATATGACTATTTATGCCTACCTTATTCAAATCAATAAACGTTGACATTGAAAATCCTATCCAAATTATAATCTAAGGTAGATGTCATCTATTTTAGAACATAAAATCCTTGAAAAAAACTCTTGGAAACTATTACCTCAGTCTTTATATAAGTATTTATGTTATTAGATGACTATTTTCATACAAAATAAAGTTACTAATGATTCTTCAAAAACACGTTCTATTTCGATCATAAATTTTCCTCCTACATTATATATTACGTAGGTAATTAGTGCTCCTATTTGACCATATAACACATTATATTAGATGCTTATATCTTGCTACTATGTCCATATTTTTATCCATAAAACACATAGTTTATGTATTTCAAAAATTCTAGCCTACCAACCGTTGGGACATTAATTTTCTAGTACACACTATAATTCAAATATTTACTAGAAGGACAGTCAATATTTTAGTTATTTCACTTCAAAGTGCGAGTGATATAAATTATAAGTACAAATTCATGAACTTAGATGTTCGAGTAATCACACATTGTAGTGTGAGTCGAGGACTCAAACTTCTAACTGCGATCACTTGCATGTCAAAGTGTGAGTGTTCATAATTTGAAGGGTGATCGAAGGAGATCGCGAGTTGAAGAGTGAGGATTAAAGAAAACTATTTATAAAATCATTACTCGCGTTAAGGAAAAGTTCAATGTCCTCCAATTTAATTTTAGTATATATTTAGGGCCATTAATATTGTGTCAAAGTAATTCATTAATGTATTTTACTCTCTAATTATATAGGTATGTTTATTTGATGGTATAGAGTTCAAGTTTAGTATTTATTTGATTAATGGTGGTGTTATATACTTTGATTCAATTATGAGTGTTAATTATTTCTTGGTTTTTATATCATACATAGTATTTTTATAAGTTTATTATTAATAATTATCTACAATATTGAGTAGAAGAAATCCATGCGACGTAGTTACTGATTACGTATAAAAATATTACTCGCACTAAGGAAAGTTCAATACGTAAAGTTCAATGTCCTCCATTTTAAGCTTAGTATATATTTAGGGTCATTAATATTGTGTCAAAGTAATTCATTAATGTATTTAACTATCTAATTAAATAGGTATGGTTATTTGATGGTATAGAGTTTAAGTTTAGTATTTATTTGATTAATGGTGTTTTTATACATGTCAATTGTTTCTTAAGTTATTATACCATATATAGCCTTGATAAAATTACTCAATATTAATAAGTGTCTACAATATTGTGTAGTAGTAACCCATGTTATGTACAATACTAATTACACTTTTAACAAGGACATTAATATAATGGTTCCTCAACATTGATTGGGCATTAAATTGAACAATGTATAATGCACCATTTGAAGTATTTAATTTTATATAGCCATTAAATATACAAAGAATGTAATGGCGTACATGTTTCTTTTTTAATTCATGTGCCAAATAAATTAGTGATTAGAAGTTTTAGTTGTATGTCACTTAGATATTTCCATTTTTAGTATATTTTTGACGCTTTGAAGTCTTTGAAGATTTTTGTGAGACATTGGCATAAGCACGTCACTCCATCCATCCATTGGAAAATATGATCACGGTTTGATTTCAAAAATTCTGAGCACGGTTTTATTTCATCTAAGTGTAACAAATTGTTGTGTTCTCACCATTATCCCTTCAATTTTTTTGAAAATATGTAAATGTAGAATTTTCCATAGCCTTTTCAACAAAACCTATTATTTTCACTTGTAGTACTAAATTTTATCCATGATACCATATTATTTCACATATTTTAACATATAGCTCTTAATTCAAATCGTTTGGGATTGTTTGGTCATTCAATATGCTAATTCGCAAATAATTTTTGAAATATGTGTATACTGTGCTTACAAGAAATGCACAAACACATTATAGGATTTATTTTGCAAGAGGACTGAGAACTGTTTCCTAAAATACCTGACATGGACAACAATGATTTCTAGAAGTGAACAAAATGGGTATTGTTGAAAAGGTTGTGGAAAATAGATTTTGTTCAATTATGAATTTTATTCATTTAGGGATTTTATAGACAATTAAACTAAAGTGAACTTTAGGACCACTATCGGCAGGTTTCTCTAAATATTTCATTATAAATTGATTATTGAAATTAGTATTGAATTTCAAATTTTTTATTCAAGATTTTTTTCAGATCACAAATACATTATTAGGGAACTTTTCATTGAGTAAATGTATGCGTTATTGTGAAATTTTAGTGGTTATTGTGATACGGAATGTATATTTTAAAATTTATTATCAAATAAATGATTTTGTAATAGACTCAATTCCATTCTTATTTGATGAAATATGAGAGGGTTGTTATCCCACAATCAGTAGATCGAGGTAAGGGTTTTTAATGCCTTAGTGAAGATTGAATTAATTATATATTTTACATGTCTTATGAAAGTGCATATCCTAATCTTATGATAGAATGCATTCATTGGAAAAAAGGAGATATTTCTTATGTAGAATGTATGTTTTGTATGGCTCGGAAGATCTTTCTGAATGGATCTTGAAACTCATATTATGAATATTTGTGAGAGGGAATGAAAGAAATTATTTGTAATACTTTATTATGAAGAATGACATGGTTGTGTTCTTGTATCTTTCATATTGTGGGTATTTTAGTAAAATAAAGTATCGAAATAGTTATAGTAATTTCAATAGGATGACATGCTCTTATTTTTCTTAATGAAATTATTATTTCAATAAATATGGACTTATTTCAATCTGAGAAGCTAAAAATATAGGCAATATTAGAATCCAATATTACTAGTTTTGGATTCAAAAATGTTAAATATTGGAATTATATGTAATCCAAAATCACACATATTGGAATCCAAAATCGCATATATTGGAATCCAAAATCACATATATTGGCATCAAAAATAACATATATTGTAATTTACTACACTTTAAAATCCCACATATTGGATTCTGAAAAATCAAAATATTGTAATCCAAAAAGTCAAATATTGGAATCTATTATATGGGTTAGTGGCCGTTAGGTATTATTTAAGATTTGGACTAAACAAAACATGTATCTATATTATACGGGCTAGCGGACGCTAGACATTATTTATGCTTTAGAATAAAAAGAACATGTATCTGTTTTATATGGGCTAGCAGATGCTAGGAATTATTTATGTTTTTTTAAATAGAACATGTTTATGTTTTAAACGGGCTAGTGGTTGTTAGACATTATTTATGCTTTAGAATAAGGTTGTTATCATTTTTTTAATGTCTTTAAGATTAAAATATGCATATTTAAATAATTAAAACGCCTTGTGGCCTAAAGAACCGTTAGGCTAAAGAAAATCAAAAGATGTGAGACACTCCTAGGTTCATTAAGCATGATGTGATTGAGCCTCAACATAACAAAAGAATTACTGAAGATATTATGAATAATCTAAGAGAGGGCAATTATTCAGATTAGGAGAATATAATTAAGCGTAAAACCATTTCATATTTAAATATGGATATGGAATTAATTAAAAATAATTGTAAAACAAACCCCGGATATATTTAATTAATCAATTATACATATGAAATAAAAAACATTTTGTAATCAATTATACACATGAATTAAATTTGTATTGCTTTATTAAAGATAAAATTGTGGTAAAAACATTTAAGAAATGTTTGAATTTTTTTGGTAAGACTATTCCCAGAAGATGGGATCCAAATTTAAATATATAACTCATATTAAAGCTCCAATAAATAAGCTCCTCTAATTCATCTTTTTATCTAATAACATCTCGAACATCTTCCATGTCCTTCAATGATAACAAAAATGCCATAACCAAGTGGTTAAATTTGACACCCATTTAGATGTCTTTTAATGATTTTAGCCATAAAATACTTGCAAATATTTGAAATAACCATCACATGTGACGTGCATATTTTAGATATGACCATCATTTTTTCTAGATAGTTATATATAAATTATATTAATATATATTAAAAATAATTAAGTATATACAATATAATTTAATATTTATTTTATGAACAATTTTATGAACATTATTATAAATTACCTTATTTTAGATTTTGAAGGGTAATATTTGAAATATTATCAGTTTCATGATGCATGTGTTCTTATTTGCAAAGTTTAAGAAAAATACAAAATCAAATGGTTGAGGGTGATGAATTAATCCAAAAATAAAAACATGTCCATTGTGTTATTTTTATATCAAAAATTAAATAGTTGTGGGTGGCGAATCGGTAAAAATTCAAAGGATGTTCCTCATTTATTATTCTATAAGGAAATTTGTTTTGCTTTTTTAATCAATTGTAATGTTTAAAGTTGACAAATCTTTACAAACCTTATTGTATTTATTTCATTTCGTTTGATTGTGGTATACATTTTTAATTTTGGAAGTAAAATATAGTATTCAAGCATGCTCAAAATTAATTTAGGAATACATATTCGATTAATAAAAACTACTCAATTTTTTGTCACAATAATTGTTTTCGATAATTCACACACACAAATAATACATTCATAATCTCAACTTATAACTAGTGAAAATATAAATACTCCCAAATTTTATTTATGCAACTCATAATACAATAAAGTAAAGTAGTACCTTTATAATATCATATGAATGTATATATTCTTTATAATGTTAAGTAGTACCATGATAATAACATTTTGAAATGGTAAATAGTAATTTAGAATTTTCTTGCCCCAAATATTTGATGCCCTCTACCACATTCAATCCCGAGACACTATTTGTGATAATGTTTTGTGTAAATTGGGCATCAACTACTTATCTGTTGTACAATCTTGTCGTCTTCTTTTCATCCCAACCATAAAATTTTAAAGATAGTTTCCCTTTGCACCTAATGTAACACACAAATTATTTTTAGAAGTGACATAAAAATTGTTTCTACTCCAAACCTTTTGTAGATCTCTTATTACAATTCCGTCAACTTTATCACAATGTTCATTTCCCAAATTGAGTACTGGATTCAATATAGCCGATATTTTTATTGAATCCCTTGATATATTTTTTTAACATCAGCAAAAGTGATATTGTTAGAATAGAATCCCACTTCACATAATGGTGATAATAATTTCATAAATTTCTAAGAGTAGGTATTTACCTTAGCTCATGTTCAAATAGGTAATTTATTTACCTTTATTGTATTTCTCCTCACCCACTTATGAGTGTGGATATTTATTTTTCTTATTTAGATATTAGGATATATTGTCTTATTTTTAGGTATAGTTCTTTCCTTGATCTATGGTATTGACTAGATCCTTGATGTCTAGTTCTCTCCTAAATCTATAGTCGTGATTAGTTATTTCCTTGATTTATGCTTGATCTACGACCTTGACTAGTTCTTACGTTATTATTCCTTTTATATACGCAAGGCCCATTCTCATTGTATTTCATTGAGTTCCATAATAATATATGATATTGCTGCTGATTTGTTTGCAAAGTTTTATGTAAAGTTATTATGGAGAATTGCTTTCATCTTATAGATCATGGTGTTTGATTAGCATCTTTTTTCCCG
Organism: Taxus wallichiana var. yunnanensis; assembly: GCA_018340775.1. NCBI lineage: Eukaryota > Viridiplantae > Streptophyta > Pinopsida > Cupressales > Taxaceae > Taxus > Taxus wallichiana. Next base: position 186,518,963 of record CM031243.1, on the reverse strand, counting down.
GCTTGGTAAGATTTGGTTCTCGTTCTTTTTTTGGTATTAGAGTAGGAGATTGCTATTGACATCCGTATGTAAGTTTTATTTTGCAAATAAATTCTTTGTATATTCATATATTTAGGATTTGTTCATATTTTGTTGTTGCATGTACTTTTATGCAAAACAGAGGTTTCCATTGGATCCGTAAGGTGGCAAAACCCTAAGATTGATCATTATATGAGGGCTTAAGCTCATGATTCCTACTAGTAGGTGCTTAATTCCAGCCCCGTTTCATTTTATAAAATTTGTGGAAGAAAATAGATCACTAAAGAAGTAAAATTCTCTTCTACAATCACTCATTCACGAGAAGGATACACTAATAATTTGATCTAATCCTCACTATTTTAGGTTGTGCCTTTCAACCAAGGTAAGAGAACCTATATTGCAGCCTCTGTTTTTGTGAAGGAGGTGGAGATATCCTTATACTATGCATATTGTATGGAGAGAGCCTTGAGAAAACATGATCAATTTTCCATTATTCAAACTCAACAGAGTTGTCACTACTAAATGATGGAAATGCTTTCAAGACAAGGCTGAGGCTACTAGAGACATGGTGTGATCCTGATTGCATTGTGCATTTTTGTAAATGGATTAGATTCTTTTGTTGATACACAGGAAAAGTAGGGGTAGTATGGGTAGGATTAGTTTGTTTGAATGAATTTTGGGTGGGAGATTTTAGACAAGACTAACCAGAATTTGCCAAATTCTTTGAGGACCTTTGCAAAAACTTGTAAGACCTAAACAATAGAATGCTTCAAAGAGGTTAAGGTATTCCTTCAACTAGGATATGTGCACCAAATGGAGGCCCAGATTTGCACTCTTCCACACAATCTTTGACAACCTACAAAAATCTTGAAGCAGATGAACCAACAAAGTATCTAGAAATTTCTATTTTATCATACCTAAGGTGCACCCATAGGTTTACAAACAATCTCTATATCAAGGAAGGCAAAGTGAGTTTAAATTTGTTTATCCCTTCATCAGATGAAAGCTCTTCTGATCTTGGAATTGCAAATACCACTAAGCTATCACAAGAATGAGATCTTGCATGATCAAAAGAAACTCCAAACACCAGATTGCAATAGGAGCAAGAAACACAAATTGAAAACATTCTGAAACATAAGTGTATGCAAATTTTTCCAAGAGACAACACAAAATAATCCAAAAATGATCAAATTTATCAGCAGGGGAATGTTTCAAGAACAATCTCAGAGCTTGTTGATGGATTTACAACTAAAACCAACTCAACATGATACAAATCTGATGCAAAAAGGAATTAGAAATGGTTCTCATGTGGTTTCTCAGAGAATGGGCTTCTTCCCATTTTCCCATGAAATTCTAAGTTTCTTCGACCTTTTACATGTAAAAGCTATGCAATATATAACATTCCATTACAATTGATCCTTCTTTCCCAAGAAAAGAATATCCTATGGCATCTTAGTTTGTTACAAATTCACTCATGACTTTCTGAAAGTGACACTTAACCAATTTTGCGAGGAGGAGATGCGTGCATTCAAAAAAGAAAATTATTACAAATCTTCATCATTCCTTGTCATGGGAGCATGTATTCTTCCTTTGGCACCCACAACATCTTCCTCTTCCATCATTTCATCCTTTTCCCCTTCAAATTTCCATTCTATAACTTTTCTCTACAATTTGGATTTGATATTTCACATTTTACACGAACTAGAGAAAAAAATCATTTTGAAATGTGCCTTGGATCTATAAATTGACCCTCCAAAATGATCGATTCGGACCCTGCAAGCCAAAATGACACAAATTGGCAAAAAAATTGATCAAAATCGATGCAAAAATGCATTTCCACACTTCCTGGAGCCAAAATGGCGGTAAAAATGACAAAATGTATAGTTGCCATTGTTCCAATTTTCCTTTCTCCCTTTAATCTGAGCCCTCCACGTGGCACAAATAAGCCAAAATGGGCCCAAGGGTGCCTTTCTACCTTTTTCTAACCTTTTTGAAAATTTGTAAAATTTCTAATTTCCTCCACGCTCTCCACCTTGAGATTTGGGCATGACACGTGGTGCAATATGACTAGATACGGAGTCACGGCTCAATTTTAAACATTTTTCCTCTTTTTTGGAAAAAGGAAATTTTCCATTTTTCCTCCATGCTCCACCCTCCTCCCATAGACACATGTCCTCACCTTATTGGTATGGCAGGGAAGCACTCTCTTATTTATATTTTAACAACATTTTCCACAAAGGAAAATTTTCACCATTTCCTCCGCACTCCCGCACCTCCACCTTTCCCTACCACATGTCACCTTCTTGATTGGCCGAGGGCCTGCACTCTCATTTCATACTTTAACTCCTTTTCACCAAAGGAAATTTTTCCACCATGCCTCCGTAGCTCCGCCCCTCCACTTTGTTTTGACTTTTCTAACTACCACGTGTCACCCTCTGATTGGCTGAGGGCCTGCAGACTTGTGGGGACAATTTAGACCTTTTTCCAAAACACAAAAATGCTAAGTTGCTCAAGCAGACCCATCAACCTTGTCCAATCACAAATGGCCACGTAGGAGAATATTTTTGAGCTAAAATTTGATGGGAAAAGGATGCCCATATGACCATCAAAAAATGCAAAAATTGCCAACGATGCCCAAAATCAATTTTTCCTTCATGGGTGAAGAAATTTTCAATCAAAGGAAAAATGGAAAGTGATTCAAAGAAATTTACGACCATGGAAAGGGATTTTTGAGGGAAAATAAGTATAAATCAAACAATTTCAAGCTCCAAAGGCTGGGAAAAATGGAAAAAATGGCAAAGGTGTTTGAATGGGAAAAATTAGGGCAAAATGCAGGGCAAACTTAGAGATTCCTCAAAATGGTGCAAGAATGGAGAAAAAATGAACAACTCAAAGCATTTAAACATAGATACGAGTTGTTTTTCATCAAATTCAAAGGATGGGAAGATCCAAAGCCATTTTTTCTTAGAAATAGGAAAAAACACATTTCTCCTTAGCAAAGCATGGCATGTGCAACATTGGGCACCAACATTGGCTCCAGCTCGGGATGGGCACTCCCAGTGAGTGCCACAAGAACAAAAGTAGACCAAGTGCCAAAATAATCCATTGGGAAAATGGAGTCATGAGCCAAAGCCACCAAAAACTAGCTAAGAAACCAAAAAAAATGGCTGCCACACACCAAGGCAAACCATGAACCGACAAAACACCAAAAACAGAGAAAAAGCCAAACACTATACACTATACAAGTTGGTAAGAAAACCTTGATTCAAAGAAAACAAATCAAGGGGAAACCCCAAATGTCCTCCATGCTGGATATGACCATGCCAAGAGGTTCTGATATGTTTTTAGCAACTGGAAATATACCTCTTTTTCTTCTTTGTTTAATTTGTAAACCATCCAGTTTCTTTGAAGCTCCTCCATTGTGTTCAGGTCAAACCTTTTAACATTTTTCAAGGTTGAATCAAGGACCAAATTTCCAAAAAATAACATACTTAGGAGATATGTTTTCAACAACTTCATACTCCTTGAAATCCACAAAACTCACAAAGTGATCAGTACTAGCATCTACCTACAAAACTTCATAAGATGCATTGTTTGGGTCTTCAATAAGGTACAACATCTTTTTCTCTCCATATAACTTTACTAAGTTTCCTTCAATGGGGATAGTGGCATAAGACATGTCCATTTGGACACTCCCACCAACACTTGCAGCCCATTTCCTTGATAATAACATACCCCATTTGGGGGCAATCAACAATCACAACATCCAATTTTAAATTCCTCCCAAGGATAAGATGCAAGTTACACCACCAGATCTTTGACACACCCAACAACTGGCACTTCCCTAGAATCCATAGCAGTACACTTGTCATACACTACTGCTATCACTTTGATTCCCAATTCATTCATGACCTCCAAAGGCATGACATTGCATGATGCCCTGGAGTCAAACATACAGTTATGTAACAACTTGTCTTTGATAACCAAGGTAGTGAAAAATGGATCCACGTTCAGCTGAGATTTAACCAAAGAAGTTCCTAAGTAAACCTCAGGTGGTTCCCCCAACTCTTCCAACACTTGTGGTTGTTCCAATTCTACAATGGCAATAGGAATCCCAACCTTGTTTCCAACTCTACCTTGGGTACTCTCTTCCTCTCTAAATCCTAAATATTCAAAATCCCTCTTCTTGTGCTCAGAATCCTAAGCAACTCAACAATTGGGATAGGAATCTTGATCTAACTCAAGACTTGGGCAATATCATATGGAGCATTCTTGGGTAAAGCAACACTAGGGAAAGATTGGAAAATTCATCAGATGGTATGGAAGTCTTTTCAGTTTGGGCATGGGGAGGATCACAAGTTTTTTTTGGGGGAATAGGGCCTTTACCAGATGTATTTTTCTTTGGAGTTTCTTTAGTAAGCAATGGAAATTTTGACTTGGCTTGTTTCCCCTTGGCAGCTTTACTTCTAGTATTGTGCTCCTTCTCTTGGGAACTACAACATTCATAAGCAACTACCTATCCTCCTCTGAAGGAACCCCTCCATCATACTTCTCAATCATCAATGCCCTCAAGTATTCAAAATCATTATTGGGCAGCTCAAAGGCTTGTACATTATCAATTTCTAAAACATGAGAAGGAGGAAGAAGATGTACCCATTGGATACAATCCCAAAAAACAGCAGCAGTCCTAGCACTTATGACATCCGTTGAAGTTGCTCCCTTGGTGAACTTGCAGGATCTCCATCATGCAGGCATCATCATCAATTTCATCATCAACTTCCTCTTCAATTTTCTGATTTGTTCCACATGGAGGATGGGGTAAAAACATCATCACACTAGTCAATCTGATTTGCATCATCAACAACAACCACTCGAGCATTTAATGGATCAGGACACTACCTTATTTTCCTTGGCCTGAGATTTCCTATTTCCAAATCCAATAGGCCCTTTACCTTTGTCATCAAATCTCTGCTCATTCCTATGGTGATTGCTGAATCTATCTTGTGCTTGTTGCCTAGGCTGTCCTTGTGAGGACTACCCAATTCCTTTCTCAGCTCTTGCCAACTTGTAGGAAATCTCCTTGACAACCCCTACCAAAGTTTTCACCACTTCCTCTAAGTCAACACTCTTTCTTGCTTGAGGCTTGTCAGGGTTTACCAATTTAACTCCATCTCTCTTAGGAGGTTTCCCAACAGCCTTGATATTGTTTTCAATTTGAAGTGCCATGGTGAAAGCCTCTTAGATTGCCAGGGTTCTTGTCCCTCAAGTAATATGCAGCCTTCTTGTCAAATGCATCAGAATATTTTATCAAACAAGATTCATCACATGGTCTTAAATTCACCGAAATCTCCTTAAGGTCTTATTGAATCTTGTGTTGAAGTCATGAACCGATTCATTTGGGTTCTTCTTGATATTTTCAAACTCTGATAAAAGGAATCTAGGATCAGTCTTGTCACCATATTGCAGCCTAAATGCATTTTGCATTTCAGTCCAAGAATCAATAGAATTATCCGGTAGGGCCTTGTACCAATCCCTAGCATCCTCCTCTAAAGTGTGGAAAAAAAATTTAATGTACACATCCTCAAATTCAATTTCAAATTCCTCCATCATATTAGTGAATAATTTCAAATGTTGATCACCTGTTATGGCATTGTTCCCTTGGAACTTTGGCAATCTACTTCTAACATCTTGAGGCACAACATTAGGATAACCAACCATTCCCCTAAAATTTATTGGGCCAAAGGTGTTGACCACAAATGGAGGCCTAGGTGGAGGCTGAGCCATGTTGTTTGGTGGAGGTGATCTTGGGGGTGACACAAGCTGATGATGAGGAGTGCAAGGTCTTTGGGGCACAAGAATGTGATTCACAAAATTGGTACTCTCTAGGTGCTGATTTTCTTGGAAAGTTTTATTTGAATTGAAGCACACAGGTGTAGATTGAGAAGAGAACTTACTAGGTACAGTAGAAGGACCTTCACTAGTTGAAGTAAACAAATTTGTGAGAAGATTGCTTGAATCAGAATCACTTTGGAAGAAGAGTGATAATCCTCTACTAAAGGTTGATCTCTCTCACCAATGGATATACCTTTTCCTGATGTCTGACCTTCAACAACCTTCCAAACTTTTCTTTCCTCTAAAACTATCTTTCCCAATTCTTGAAATAACTTTCTACTTGGGTCCCTCCTAAAGAGAGATCTTCTTCCTTCCAGGTTTGCAGATTTTATGTGACAAACTTCACTTAATGTATGATAAGGTACTGGTATTTATCAAAATTATAACAGCAAGGAGTCACCACTAAGGACTTTCACCCTAGTTTGTGCAAATGCACTATGAAGATTTATCAAATGACTACAAATATCAACACTATGCAAAGTTTTAACAGATCTGATCTTCTTTACTCAAATTTTCAACTATGGTGCAAAGTTTGAGGCAAAAAATTGGAGACACTTGAAAATATCAAACTCAGAACTCTACTCTTCATTCCAACCTTATAAATCTGATTAGAAGATGATGCTTAGATTTGTAATTGCACATAAATCACATAAGAAGTATTACCAAATATCTCAAATGTATGCAAAATAACTAAATAATGTCCCTGAAATGGCGCCATTAGGGGTGTTGGTACCCAAATTTAATCTCCTTCACAACTTGAGCAACATCATGGATTCTACAAGATACTCAGAGGTAGATAGATGATTTTGTATGTCATTTTATAGCCGGGAAAGCAATCTATCTGACTTTTTAGCATTCAGTTTTGAAGAAGTGGGTAGCACCTTGAAAGGATTTGATCTAATCCTCACTATTTTAGGTTGTGCCTTTCAACCAAGGTAAGAGAACCTATATTACAACCTCTATTTTTGTGAAGGAGGTGGAGATATCCTTATACTATGCATATTGTATGGAGAGAGCCTTGAGAAAACATGATCAATTTTCCATTATTCAAACTCAATAGAGTTGTCACTACTAAATGATGGAAATGCTTTCAAGACAAGGCTGAGGCTACTAGAGACATGGTGTGATCCTGATTGCATTGTGCATTTTTGTAAATGGATTAGATTCTTTTGTTGATACACAGGGAAAAGTAGGGGTAGTATGGGTAGGATTAGTTTGTTTGAATGAATTTTGGGTGGGAGATTTTAGACAAGACTAACCAGAATTTGCCAAATTCTTTGAGGACCTTTGCAAAAACTTGTAAGACCTAAACAACAAAATGCTTCAAAGAGGTTAAGGTATTCCTTCAACTAGGATATGTGCACCAAATGGAGGCCCATATTTGCACTCTTCCACACAATATTTGACAACCTACCACAAAATCTTGAAGCAGATGAACCAACAAAGTATCTAGAAATTTCTATTTTATCATACCTAAGGTGCACCCATAGGTTTACAAACAATCTCTGTATCAAGGAAGGAAAAGTGAGTTTAAATTTGTTTATCCCTTCATCAAATGAAAGCTCTTCTGATCTTGGAATTGCAAATACCACTAAGCTATCACAAGAATGAGATCTACATGATCAAAAGAAACTCCAAACACCAGATTGCAATAGGAGCAAGAAACACAAATTGAAAACATTCTGAAACATAAGTGTATGCAAATTTTTCCAAGAGACAACACAAAATAATCTAGAAATGATCAAATTTATCAATAGGGAATGTTTCAAGAACAATCTTAGAGCTTGTTTGATGGATTTACAACTGAAACCAACTCAACATGATACAAATCTGATGCAAAAAAGGAATTAGAAATGGTTCTCAGGTGGTTTCTCAGAGAATGGGATTCTTCCCAGATTTTCCCATGAAATTCTAAGTTTCTCCGACCTTTTACATGTAAAAGCTATGCAATATATAACATTCCATTACAATTGATCCTTCTTTCCCAAGAAAAGAATATCCTATGGCATCTTAGTTTGTTACAAATTCACTCATGACTTTCTAAAAGTGACACTTAACCAATTTTGTGAGGAGGAGATGCTCAGGCATTCAAAAAGCAAATTATTACAAATCTTCATCATTCCTTGTCATGGGAGCATGTATTCTTCCTTTGGCACCCGCAACATCTTCCTCTTCCATCATTTCATCCTTTTCCCCTTCAAATTTCCATTCTGTAACTTTTCTCTACAATTTGGATTTGATATTTCACATTTTACATGAACTAGAGCAAAAAAGCATTTTGAAATGTGCCTTGGATCTGCAAATTGACCCTCCAAAATGATCGATTCGGACCTATAAGCCAAAACGACATGAATTGGCAAAAAAATTGATCAAAATCGATGCAAAAATGCATTTCCACACTTCCTAGAGCCAAAATGGCAGTAAAAATGACAAAATGTATAGTTGCCATCGATTTTCCTTTCTCCCTTTAATCTGAGCCCTCCACGTGGCACAAATAAGCCAAAACGGGCCCGAGGGTGCCTTTCTACCTTTTTCCAACCTTTTTGAAAATTTGTAAAATTTCTCGATTTCCTCCGCCACTCCACCATTGAGATTTGGGCCTGACACATGGCGCAATATGACTGGATACGGAGTCGCGGCTCAATTTTAAACATTTTGCCTCTTTTTGGAAAAGGAAAATTTTTCATTTTTCCTCCATGGCTCCACCCTCCCACAGACACATGTCCTCACCTTATTGGTTGCTGGGGCAACGCTCTTATTTATATTTTAACAACATTTTCCACAAAGGAAAATTTTCACCATTTCCTCCACACTCCCGCACCTCCGCCTTTCCCTGCCACATGTCACCTTCTGATTGGCCGAGGGCCTCGCACTCTCATTTCATACTTTAACTCCTTTTCACCAAAGGAAATTTTTCCACCATGCCTCCGCAGCTCCCCCCCACTTTTTTTGACTTTTCTAACTACCACATGTCACCCTCTGATTGGCTGAGGGCCTGTGGACTTGCGGGGACAATTTAGACCTTTTTCAAAAACACAAAAAAAATGCTAAGTTGCTCGAGAAGACCCACCGAACCTTGTCCAATCACAAATGACCACATGTAGGAGAAGATTTTTGAGCTAAAATTTGATGGGAAAGGACGCCGTATGACCGTCAAAAAACACAGAAATTGCCAACGATGCCCAAAATCGATTTTTCCTTCGTGGGTGAAGAAATTTTTGATCAAAGGACAAATGGAAAGTGATTCAAAGCAATTTACAACCATGGCAAGGGATTTTTGAGGGAAAATAAGTATAAATCGAACAATTTCGAGCTCCAAAGGCTAGGAAAAATGGAAAAAATGAAAAAGGCATTTGAATGGAAAAATTAGGGCAAAACACAGGGAAAACTTAGAGATTCCTCAAAATGGTGCAAGAATGGAGAAAAAATGAACAACAAAGCATTTAAACACAAATACAAGTTGTTTTTCATCAAGAGAACCTTGAGATTTTAGTTTTCAGATATGATCAACTTGACACACATTATGATGTTCCTTTGCATGCACCCATTGTGCATTTTGCACCAAGTCATATACATGCATCTTCTTCATCCATCCGTGTTGATTTGGGGTGGATATCTGATCACTCGTGGTGGCGACATACACATTCATTAAGAGGACTCTACAAGCATGGCTCCTCCACCATTTGACCTCTTGCTCCACTTTCTATACCTTCTGTATTGTAATGTTTTTTGTTTTGAGCATTTCTCTTTAGCAGGTGTAGTGTATCTCTCTTGTTTTTGAGAGATTTTTTATCTGTATTTTTGACACTTTTGGCATGTTGATAGTATCTCTTGTGGGGATCTATTCTGGTGAAGTCTAGTGTTATTTTGTCAGTGTTCAAGTAGTTGATTTTGGGCAACTCATACAGATTTGTAGTGTCACTCCACCCATTCAGTAGTATGGGAGGGTGTGGTGTTGATCCTACTTCTTCGGGTTTTGTGTCCTTGCCTTGTTACCTTGGCTTTTCTTGGATCGTGACACTCTGGAGTTTGTGTCCTTGCCTTGTTGCTTTGGTTATTGTTCTTGGATTATGGCACACCTATTTTTAGTAGTTGATCGAATTATGTTTGGTGTTTTTTTACACTTTTGACATCACTCCGTTGATAATCTCCTTGTATGGAGCTATTCTGGTGAAGCCCAGTGTGTTATTTTTTATTTTATTTTATCGAGCAAAGAGATTCGGACCATAGTGCAAACCAAACTTCTTCAACATTATATGATTTTTTTGAGCCAAGCTTCTTGGGATGCCTTGGAGAGGGGTTTTATCTCTCTACTTTGTTGTTAATTGTTTTGGGTACCTTACGATGTCCCCTTTTCCCAATTATTATACATGAGTACCTCAACATGCCTAGTTTCCGAGACTCATACTATGGACATGCCACTTCTATTTTGGTCCCTAGCTTCACTTTAGGGGAGTGTTAGAGAAGTATTTACCTTACCTCATGTTCACCTAGGTACTTTATTTATCTTATTGTATTTGTCCTCATCCACTTATGTGTGTGGATATTTTTTTATATCTTATTTCGATATTAGGAGATATTATCTAGTTTTTAGGTACAGTTATTTCCTTGATCTATGGTATTGACTATATCCTTGATCTCTAGTTCTCTCCTAAATCTATGGTCACGACTAGTTCTTTAATGACTAGTTATTTCCTTGATTTATGGCTTGATCTACGACCTTGACCGGTTCTTTGATTGTTATTCCTTGCTATATAAGCAAGGCCCATTCTGATTGTATTTCATTGAGTTCCATAATAGTATATGATATTGCTTGTTGATTTGTTTGCAAAGGTTTATGTAAAGTTATTCTAGAAAATTACTTTCATCTTATAGATCGCAGTGTTTGATTAGCATCTGTGTTCTTGGCTTGAGTACGATCCGGTTATCGTTCCTTTTGATATCATCCTTACCACACTTGAATGACACATTCCTATTGTATGTTTTGTTTTTCTCATATAACAAGCCCCCCATATCTAAATTAATTAAATAAATATTGTCGCTACTTACAGGGAAGTAATCAAATTTTATTTTAATCGACCACATATCAATTATAACCAATTTAAATAAAGAACATTTTATCTTTCGTAGATACCGATTCTTGATTGACATTGCAGCTTGAATTACATAGCCTTTATGCATTGTTGGATCTGTTGATGTAAGATCTATTTAAAATGAACATTTATCAATTCATAATCTATTTCTTGCTATGGAAAATGAAAGAATAATGTAGTTGAAAAAAATTTAATCAATTCATAATTGATTTCATGCTATGGAAAATGAAATCTTAATTGAAAAAACATACTAGTTTCTATGGTAACATGGTAAATACAATATCAAATTTTCTCTATATTATGATTGAATTTTAACAACCGATAGGCAACACTTATATTTGTCAAACCAACCTTTGGAGGAAAACTATTTTCATGTATTGATGAAGCTTTGTGACCTTTAGGATATGTCAACATTGGCGAATTACACTTCGTTAGACAACCTTTAATGAGGCTAGCCATGTGTTGCTTTACATACCCATAAGCTTGATCAATCCTTATGTCATTTTGTTTATGATGATGTTAAAGCCAAAATAATGTTAATTCAATGTAATTATTCAGTTGGAGTAGTGAATTAGTGAGACCTTATAGAAATTATGCATTTGTGAATCATGGAGACATTGATGAAAGTATGGAATTTTAGTCTAACCATTACTATATCGATTGAGGATGTCACAGAGTCTGTTAATTTCTATACTTCATTTTAAGTTATTAACATAGGTTACAAATGGATTTCCATAAAATTTGTCTTATACTGTATGCCAAGAATATAAAATAATGTATGCTAGTCATCATTTCCTTTAAATTTGTGTACCTTATTAATAGTTTTGTTTTAAAATACACATGGCTAATATACTGTGTTCTTACTATTTATTCATGTTTGATACCTTCATGCCCTCCATGGTTACATTATCTAGTTTTTGGATTTCTACATAATCAACAAATGTATAAGTAACTTATATCATTTCAAATCCATTAAACAAAATAACTTGTTCAAGTTATTTTCGTTGACGAAACCTTTTTCTTCATATGATAATGATAATGTTTCAAAAACATTTCTTGACTATGTATCTCAACAATAAAAATAGTAGATAGAATAGAATCAAATAATGCAAAAAGTGTGACACTAACATCGTAAATCACTATTATTAGATAATTTTGGGAACAACATTGAGTGAATATCTCAGCCCAGAACCTCATAAGATCATTCGTAATGAAAAAGATAGATGTTTTATTGTAGGCCAATTTCACTTGTAGTAATCTATTTTTATGGCGCTTTCTCTATCCAATAACTTGTAAATTCTTCTCTATCATCGTATTTATTTTCACAATTGTGAACACCAATTATTGTGTACATAAGACATAAATTTTCAAATTCCTTGTTATTATCATAGAGTCTATATCATCCATCCACAATTGATTATCCATTGTCTTGGACCTTTTCCATGTATTTTTAATGTGTCTCTTAACAATTTTGAATAATCAATTGGTATGAAAACAATAATACAATCCAACATTCTAGTTTTGACAAATTTTAGGATATCCATTATCACATCGAAAAAAATATCACTAGACAAATTGTAAAAATCAGCGACCGCATATCTGTGGATTGAAAGGATTAATCGAATTAATAAGTAATAAAGTTGAAAGAAACTGGAGTTGTTTTGAACATTGATAAGTAAAATATTATCGTCTTCCATCCTTACTTGGTATATTTCCATCCATTAACATCATATAGTTGTCTAATATTGTAGTTCCCGTCATCCGTAAATCATTATTCCTCCTTTGTTATTGAAATCTAGAGGACGTAATAACCTATCTCTCTTCGTAGCATCGGGCCAGTGTAGTTTCCTTCATGCTTTTTCAGATATGAGCTTGATATAAAATCAAATTCTAGTCCCTATCAACCTCCATGAATTTGCATACGAATCCTTCAATTTCTGTATTGCGATAATAACAATAATATTGCGGGTTAATACAAATCATAGTTAAAATTTAAAATGATAAAATGAAACGAAAATGGATAAATGAATAAAATAAAATAAAATAAATAAGAATGACAGTTTAGAAATAATAAGGATATTGATAGTTCTGAAGTTAAAATAAAATTTAGATCAAATTAAATAATTAAACGAGTTTATAAAAACATAGTTTCTAATATTTTTAAAATTCAAAAATTTAATTCTGGCTTGAGAAAAGGTTTAAGCAGGTCAGAATGTTTTAGGTGGAGTTGGTGAAATTTGATGGCGTGGGGTGGAGTGTGGCAGACCTATATCGGGAGGTACAACTTTACTTCCAACATGGACATCCTCAATGGCCTTCGAGACATATCACTTTCCTTGAATATTAATACAAACACTTTTCTTGAGATCCAATGGCATCAACCACATATAAACCCAAGTTTACATTGTAAATTTAGCATAATATTGATATTTACAACTTGTGTAGTTTCAGAGCATTGATTTACTATCAATGGTAAAGCATAGCTTTGTACCCTCATAATTGAATAAAGAGAACATGACAGGGGAATGTCTTGAAGGGATATCTTGATGTTAGTTTTCCTAAAATAATTTCCATTATGGTTTAATTCAACCTTACACACGGAGGGGAATATGGAACCTAAATATCACCTCATTTTACTTTATAAAATTTAATTGACGTGGGTATGTATCTATATTGAACAGTTCAATTGTCTCCAAGAGGAAACATCTCGCATGCCGTTGGTTTTTTTTTTTTTTTGGTATGCTTTGAGGAAGAAGAATATTGAGGATTAGGAGGCTCTTCATTTGGGAGTTTTTCTAGATATATTTTTTTGCCTTCTTACGCTTCGAGATCCCGTGCTATGTGCACCTTAACCTTTGTAGCATCACTCTCATGGAAATAACTACCACTTCTCTTTCATGTTATTTATATTTTATTGTGAGAAATTTTTGTATTGATTAAGATATTAGAAGTTCCTTTCCTGATATCCCACGTATGCCTCTGCAATATTTTGTCCTTTCACTCTTCCTCTATGTTTCAAATTAAATGCGTGAGTTGTGGAAAGAAATGTGAATGGTTGATAAAATGGATTTTTCTAAGGCATGTAGGTGTCAAGAAAAAGTTTATTAGAAAGTTTAAAGAATGATGCATAGCCATTTCCAGAATCCTCCCTCCCCGTACCTAGTTGTAGCCTTTTTTGTGATTATGAGTTCCGAGAAGAGTATAATGAGTAAAGCATAATGAATGAGGAAGTTCTTCCTTAAAAAATAATGTTTAAGAATATGATATACACCCAACAGCTTTTAGGCGTCCTTTAGACATAATGGATGTATATTTTCAAAAATTGTAGTAGCAAGAGCCCTTACAAACATGTATGCATTATGGAGGCCACCCCACCCCGCCAAATGGTTTGAGGGAGATATTTCTCTTGGTTTGCATTAGATATTATGTTGCACATATTATGGTTCTTTATAAATCCCTTGGTTTCTTAGGCAAACGTGGTTGACTAATTTAAGCAAAAATGTCACAACCTTGCCAACATTCTCCAACCTTTTCAAATAAGAGATTTGAAAAGAGGTGTGAAAATGGAGTTGAGGATGCACATAAACTATTTGATGGAATGCTAAAATGGATTTAGAGCCTTGTGGAATGCGGGTGAACCCACTTGGAGCACTTGTTGCAGACCGCAAATGTTAACAATTTCTAGACATGGTTTCCTTAACTTCATCTTTTATAATTTTCATATGATTTGGTTCTTCATTTGCAATATAATAGAAATATTAAACCATTAGATACTTAAAAAGTTGTATATTTTAATCAGACGGTTAGTGTGAAACAATAAAACTCCACCTTGTAATTCATATTACCGATTTACAATTTGACGATAAACCATGTTGCTACCACAAACTTATAAGTTGTTAACCATGGTATAAAAATTAGGTGCTTGTGTTTGTTGGTACTGAAAGATTTTAATTCTTCAACTAAAATAACCATTTCAGTCTACTTGCAAAGTTAGAAAAACACAATATTTAGAAACTCACAAAACAACTTTATGAGCCGTGAAAAATAATTGTCAAGTTTCGTTTGTGTTCCTTGTAATGTGTGAGTCACATATAACATTATATCAGCCTTGTTAGATTGTTTGTGACCTTTTCTCTCCCCCTCTTCTAGGATCCTTGTTACCCTGTCGTCTTGCAATTTTAAGAAGCTATTAAAAGTGAAAACTTGGTTTTCGTTTCGGATCACCGTTTAAAACGTATATGAAGAATTGTTTTTTCACCTTTGAAAACCTTTAATATTTCTACTAGAATATTTATTTTAAACTTCAGTTTGTGGAAAAAAAATTCTAGCTAGTTTGGCAAAGGGGAGTCATAGGCCTCTAGTCATTTGACTAGGTCAAGATGGACTAATTACGATTCGACGGTTACGGAAAACCAATCACTGTTTGTAACCCATTTATTAGTTTCTGTTCAAGTCGACTCGTAAATTATCCATATATAGGATATCATGTAGGAATTTCTCCGTGGATAATTCATCTATTGGAAATTAGTTTTAGGACGTGGTTTCTTAGCCTTTGAGATAAAATTGGTTTCTTTTGCAACTGACCCAATTACGATTGAGGGCCCCAAAAACTAGTTGTCGTTTACAAACCATTCACCAGTTCTAGTGAATTCTTGGTATATAGGAGTACACGCATTAATTTAACCATTGTGCATTTGATCATCGAAAGATAGTTTTCAAACGTGGCTTTTAGCCTTTGAGCCAAATCTAGACATTTTCGCAACTAGTAGAAAAATGTAAAATAGGGTTGTAGGACCCTAATTAATACAATAAACCATCGTGAAAACTTATTGAAATGTATAAATAACTATCTAAAACTCTCTCTTATGGCTTGATGTGTGAAATGTGACTTTTGGAAAACTAATGTTTCTCTCTCTTCTCTCTTAAATATCTCTTTCTCTCTCCACCCTAAGCTAAGAAATGAAAAGAAATGGAATGAATATATGTCCCTAACCATCTCTGTTGTGTGTATTATCATGTAAATGAAAAACTAAAAATGATAATTATGCTAGATTTAGGTGGATGCCATACATGCGAATTTCATTGACTCATGCTCATGTGGTTTTGTAGGATACGAGATAATATGATGAAACGACGTGGTTGAAATTATTTGTGTATTATTTTAATCTATATATGCTAATGGAAAAAATGTATTTCTATGTTTACAGTAAAGGGTGATTTCCCTATTTTGTTTCAAATAAAAATATTGTCCATGTTGTGCATGAAGTTTTAGACAACTTGTAATTGTTCTTTGTTATCAAGTTTAAAGAGTTAACCCAATATTACTTAATTCAATTCTTGACTTCATTTATAGTTATGTTTTGAAACTTACATCATGTATATTATCAATAAGTATCTCTATATGTAAATTAAAATGGAATTGTGCTTTAAAACCCTTCAATTCTGCATCTCTTCTCGATTATTGCATGACTAGTAGTCAAAAATCGACACTATACAATTAAGAAAAAACTTGATATTTCTTGTAGATTGATTGATCCCCACTCTAACCACAACCATCCTAAGTACGGTTGCTAGTTATTACCAACTAATATTTCTACTCTCATGTTTTGTGCTTCGATAAAGCCTCATGATGATGGGTTGTACCCTTGTGTTTCGCCTTGCAATTCTCATATCCACTATAAAATACTAGAGTTAGTTGTAATGAGGTGTTGAACCTATTATTAAAACTCGTGATTTATCCCATGAAATTATTACTAAACATGCTATGTACTTATGAAATGAGGGTTTGGAACATGAGTGGAACCCACGTCATGAGATACCTATAGATGAAACCCATGAGTTTGAATCCCCCTTCTCTTCACAAATAGGGGTGTTATCTTAGAAGGAGTGTTCTTTAATTGTGCACAAGTCATGGGGTAATCATGCTTTTTTCTCCAGTTTATCCTTTTTGTATGGTGTATGCACATCTAGGTTATGTGTTAATGGAAATTAGTCAAATGTTTAACCTAGAAAATGGGAAACTTGCAATACGTAAAGGAAAAACATAATCACTACACCCCTCAATGTGGTTTAAATAATATTATTATAGGATTAAAATTAAGGAAAATAAAATTTGAGGATTGACCCTTCCGACTTGAGCCAAATACTATCCGTGTGTATCTTGATCAATGCAAACTAAGTATGTAAGGGAAGTAGATAAAATATACATCTAGTTTTAACAACTTAAAGATAAATAGTATAACCCTAGTGATCAAATGCTATTATGAAAGGAACACGTAGTCTATTTACTCTTGAACTAATAAACTTCCTTTATGTCATGTGAACCTCCCTCATTGTAACTAAGATTAATTGTAAATCCAAGAAGCATGCAATTTAGAAATCAAATTCTTAGAACAAATACCAAAGTAGGTTCATGTGGGCACATAAGTTCCTATCAACAATCATGATACATCATTCTATTGCGATAAGGGAAACAAGCAAAATTAGAGGTAATCATTATAAGATAAATGTAAAGTAAAATAAAGATAATATAGTCTAATTTAAAGATAAATGAACAACTGCAGATAAGTTATTTTCAAATAATTAATGTCAAAAATGAAATATTAAGGTAATAATATGTAAACTGGGAAAGTGTTAAGTCATGTGTTGCCTATACAGGAGTTATATTGTAGTTAAATTATTATGTTGTGCTTTATCATTTGGGGAAAGGTGTCTTAGATGTGTATCATGTATTTTTCATGTTATCTATGTGGGATAAGGTTTGTGTAAGTGTCTCATGTGTTATACGTTGTCCTAAAAAATCCCTTGTGTTTTCATGTATCAAGCAATGTAAGTCAAAAAACATTATTCCAGTGTTTTTACTGTTGTATTTGTGTGTCAAATTTGTGGGAATTACATTTGGTATCAGAGTGGAGGTTCATGCTCTTGAACCTCTGGGAAAGATTGGATTGTGATGATTTTTCATGGTAGTGGTGGAGATGGGAAGAGTAATGTGATATATGTTGTGATGTGACCAAAATTTTAATTATGATATTATGAATGCACATGTTGTGCATGTCACTTAGTGTGTATTTGTTATCATATTGATGTGCATGTGATGAGAGTATTCATATCCTTTTTCGTGGATTCAATAAGAGTTCACGTGTGATGTGTTGGCTTGTTGTGTGTGAAGAGAATGTTATTGTGGATTACATAGTGTTGGAGTGTCTTGTTATTATGTGATATGTAGGTGTGTTGATGTTCGTATGAAAAATTGGTGTATAGTGAATTAGATTGTATCGTGATGTTCGTCGCCATGTTGTGATGAATTGTGTGTATCACCATGTTGTATCGCATTTTTTTGAATGTTCTGATTTTAGTCACTATGTTCATCATACATATAATTCATGTGTTATGTGATTTCATGTCATGAATTAGGGGCATATGGTGATTGTATGACCCCTATTTTCTTGTAGTATTGAACCTTGGGTGTGTTTGTGGAAATGTGATGTAGCATAACCCATAAAGTAATGATTGTGTTATACCCTGTATATATACCATGTGTAAGACACTATGGTTAATGTGCGTGAATCACCATTGTGTTAATAATGTAGTTATGTGTTATGTATGAACCTTACACTAACCGACCCTAAGGGAAGCAATCGGTAAAAATTTATGTTTGGAGAGAGGAAATGAGTACCGTTGACCAATCACTTGAGCCGAGTATGAGATAGGGAGTGGAGTCTTAAATAGACTAAAAATCCACTTCTATTCGTTTGTTATGTATGGCACATTACCCAATGAGCATCATATATATAGTGTTTTGTTAACACCTTAGGTTCAGTAGATGGATGGCGAGATGTACCTTTATGTCTCCATATATTGTTTTTGGATAGATAACCTATGTGTACCTTTGTATAGGTGTCATGTTAACTCTTAATTCGAGCCAAGTACGAGATAGGGAATGGAGTCTTACACAAACTAAAAACCCACTGTTGTTCATTTTTATGCATGACATTTTCCCAATAGGCGCTATGTATATTTTTTATTAGAACACCTTAGGCTTAGTAGATGGTGACTTGTACCCCCCTTTCAGACTATGTTGAGACTATGTTTGAGCCTTGTGGGAGTATGGAGGGATGATTCATACAAAGATTATGACAGTTATATTATTTGATATGTTATTTTATGAGATGAGGCTTGAGTTTTGAGTGTCCAAGTAACTCAATGAGTACCCCTTTAGTGGATGTATAAGGCCACATAGTGATTGTGATGTGAAATTTCCTATATGTAGTTTATTCATAAATTTGAATTTTCTTTTCTCTTCCTTTTCTGGAACCAACAAATGATTCTATTTAACTTTTCGTTGATTTGTTGTAATTTTTGCATTTTATTTTATTGTTACACTAACATGTGGATTTTTTGCACTAAGGCTAATTATTCATTTGTTTTTATTTTATCGAAAGTTAAATTTAAGTTAAGTTCCCTTATGTTCTACATATTTTCTCGCTTGGCCAAAAGAGATTGGCAATTTTGTTGCCACTTGGCAATTTTGCCTATTGTTTTGGAATGTTGGTTATAATGTTGTTATGTGTTGTAATAGGGACATGGGTTTACCAAGGAATGGTGGTACCTATGGGCCCACTTCATTGTATGTGGGTACACCCCAAGGAGTTACATATAACTAGCAAGTTGTTGAACCATGAGTTATTATGTCACTTGGGTTAGAGGTGTTTGGACTTTCTGTTCCTAGTGATGTAGGGTGACCAACCTCTTTGGTTGAGCTAAAAGGAAATTTTTCTTTATTTTATTGTTTGGGAGGCATATGGAGTTATTTTGTGATGCTTTGGGACATACATGGAGTTATTTTGTGATGCTTGGGAGGTATATGTATTTTTTTTGTGATGCTTGGGAGATATATGTAGTTGTTTTGTGATGTTTTGGGAGGTGTGTGGAGTTAGAAATTATGATTTATGTGTATTCATGTGAGTCTAGTTATGTTTTGTAATGTTGCGTATTGATGCTCCTCATTGAGGGTATGATTTTGATCCCCTTTGACACTATGTGACAACAGTTATGAATTCGAGTTACGTGAAACCTTTGTATGTCCCTATTGGGAATTACATGTTGTTATAGTATAATTATGTAATGAGTAATATTGTGTTGGGCATATGTGTATGACAACTACTATGTTATGTGGACCATGTATGTTATTTCCATGGTTTGGTTGAGTTCTTGTGATGTGATACAGTCATGAAATTATATAGCAATATGTCTTGTGGACCATTAGTGTTGTATTTGGACTTATGTGGTATTCTAATGTTAGTTATTGCTGGGAACCCATGATCATAAGTCAATTAAAATTCTAAATAATGAAATATTAGGAGCTTAGATTAAGAAAATATGTAAAGTAAGAGAAATGTTGATCTTTCACATAACCTTAAGAACTTGTTAAACTTGCTTTCTTCCCCATGGTCACACTTCAACGATTAGTATCTTTTGTTGGTGGCATGAGTCATTGATTGTTTCCTCCTTGCTCATGAGTACCTCTTATAACCTTGGATTTGTGCCGCATTGATGATAATGCTCTTATAAGAAGAGGGAGATGTAGTGCCCATCATCAGTCATCTACTATTCCTCCTTTATTGTGGAAATCCTTAATAATCTGTCTCCTTCGTAGTGTTGGGCCAATATAGTTTTGTTCGTGATTTTTAGATATGAGTTCGATCTCAAACAAAATTCTATACTCCGAGTTTATTGCTTCGCATATGAATCCTTAATATAATTATTTAAAGAAATTAAATAATAACAATAATATTAAATGGTTAATACAAATGATAATTAAAATTTAAAATGATAAAATGAAACAAAAATGGATAAATGAGTAAAATAAAATAAATAAGAATGATGTTTAGAAATAGTAAGGATATTGATAGTTATAGAAGTTAAAAGGGTGAGTGCAAAGAAGTTGGGGGACAAAAATTTATTTGTCATAAGTGGACGTCATATTGCAAATAACAACATAATATCAACTTGTAGGGATTATTAGCAATACATACACTCAAAATTAGAAAAAATATTAATATGAATTGTAGCATCCGGAATCTAGTTTCTAAATACTATTTTTTTAAAAAAATGAACAAGATTAGCTATATTAAACACTTAAAATTCAATGACTTGGTTTTTTTTTTTAAAAACACCTATAAGATTATAGTCCGTTTGCCCATGATTTGGATGACCAAAAATTGATATATATTTTTCTCCTTTGGTGAGAAGTTAGATGCCACTATCTATCTTGGGATGGATTTTATTTTGTATTTTTTTGAGATATATTTTATTTTTTATGATTTTTCCGTGAAAGTGGTATGAAAATATAAAGAAAACAGAACACTTTTCGTTTGCAAATGCCATAACTTCATCAAAAAATATTAAAATCAAATAATTTTTTTTTGAACATGTATATAATTTCACTATGGTTGGGATGGTATAAGTTTTATCACATTCGATAAGTGAAACAAAATCCATGAGGTCTTAAACGTAGACATAAACATTCATGGGAAAAAGTGTTTTAAAGACCTACTATTAGTAAAAATTATAAAATAATATTTATCCTATTCTATTCACTTTAAAATCAATATTTATACAAAGCTAATTGTCTCCCCTATGCAATGGTACCATTTTTATGACATATTTTTTACTTTTCGGCATGGTTCAATTATGCGGAAGACTAAATTTGATGTTTTGTTGTTTTTAATGTAAAATTCAGGATTTGATGTCCACTTAATTGTCCCCCAACTTGGTGCACTTACCCAAAAGTTAAAATTAGATTTAGTTAAAATGAAATAATTAAACAAGTTCATAAAAAACAAAGTTTCTAATATTATTAAAATTCAAAAATTAAATTATGGCATGAGAAAAGGTTTAAGTAGGTCGATTTTTTTGGCGGAGTTGATGAAATTTTATGGCGTGGGGTGGAGTGTGTGCATACCTATATTAGGAGGTGAAACTTTACTACTAGTGTGGGTGTCCTCAATTACCTTTAGACCTGTCACTTTCATTGAATATTAATAAAATGCAAACCCTTTACGAGATTCAACGGTGTTGACCATGTATAAACCCAAGTTTACCTTGTAAATTTAGCACTAATATGGATAGTTGCGGGTGTGTAGTTTCGTTAGAATTGTTTTATTATCAATAGTAAATCATGGCTCTGTACCCTCATAATCAAATAAAGAGAACATGACATCAAACTGTGTTGAAGGGATCTCTCACTGTTATGCATCCTAAAATCAATGCCATTATGTGTTAATTCAGCCTTGCACACAGAGGAGAATATGAAACATAAATATTTCCTCAATTTACTTTATTCAATTTAATTGACATGGGTCTATATTTGTATTGCAATGGGTTCCATAATATCTAAGAGGAAACATCTACATGTTGTTCATTTTTTTGTTGTATCTTGAGGAAGAAGAAGATTGAGGATTAAGAGGTTCTTCATTCGGTAGTTTTGTCTAGATGTTTTGTTTTGGCTTCTTTTTTCTTACGAGAGACCTGTTTTGTACTATGCACCATAACCTTTGCAACATCACTCTAATGGACATAAATACCAATTCAATTTCCCATTTTTTATCTTTTATTGCGATAATTTACTGTATTGATGAAGACATTGGAAGTTCCTTTCCGGCTATCCCATGTATGCCTCTACAAGATTTTTTCCTTTTACTCTTCCTCTACGTGGAATCCTCTGTTTGTCTATATGTTTCAAATGGAATGCATGAGATTTGGCAAGTCATGTGAATGGTTGATAAAATAAATTTTTCTAAGGAGTATATGTAAACAAAATGTTTGTTGGGAAGTTTAAAATCAATACTCCATAGTCCTTTCAAGAATCCTCCCTCCTTGTACTCATTAGATTATAACCTTGTTTGTGAGTATGGGTGTCTAAAATAGTATAAAGAGTAAATCGTAATGGGTAAGGGAGTTATTCCTTCAAAAAATAAGGTTTATAAATATGGTACGTGCCTAGAAGGTTTGGGCATCCTTCAGACATAGTGCATGTAGCTTTTCAAAAAAATAGTGAAGAGCCCCTTTGACGAAGCAGTATAATGATGTTTGTGTTATGGACACTTATGGAACCCCCCCAACTAGTTTGAGAGAGATATTTCTCTTGGTTTCGCATTGGCTATATGTTGCACATATTCTAGTTCTTTATAAACACCTTGGTTTCTTAGGCAAAGTGGTTGACCAATTGACTTTAAGAAAAAAATATCACAACCTTTCCAACATTCTACAAAAGTGTGTTCATAAGATATTTGAAAAGGGGTGAGAAAAAAATGGAGATTTAAGGATGCACGTAAACTATTTTTGAATGCTAAAATATTGTAGAGACTTATGGAATGCAAGGCTGAACCCACTTGAATACCTGTCACTACAAAAACTAATAATTTCTAGGCATGGTCTCCTTACCTTCATCTTTTATAATTTTCATATAATTTGGTTCTTCATTTGTAATATAATAGAAATATTAAACCATTAGATACTTAAACAATTGGATATTTTAACCAGATTGTTAGTGTGAAACAATAAAACTCCACCTTGTGATTTATGTTACCAATTACAATTTGACCATCAATCATGTTTCTACCACAACCTTATACATTTCTAACTAGGGTATCAAAATTAGGTGCTTGTGTTCACTAGTACTGAGAGAAATTTAATGAGTCATCAACTAAAATAACCATTTTTTCTACTTGCAAAGTTAGAAAAACACAATATTCAAAGACTTGCAAAACAACTTTTGAAACCCAAAAAATTGTTAAGTTTCATCTATGTTCCTTGTTATGTGGGGAGTCACATCAAGTTTAGATTAGCCCGTATTTGACCATTTGTGTCCTCTTTCATCCCCCCTCTAGGAGCCCTGTTACCCCATCTTGTAGTTTTAGGAAGTTGTTAAAACTGAAAAGTTGGTTTTCATTTCGGATCACCATTTAGACCCTATGCGAAGAAATGTTTTTTCCACCTTCAAAACCTCTAGTATTTCTACTAGAAAATTTTTTATAAACCTTCAGTTTGGGAAAAACACATTTCTAGCTAGTTTTCCAAAGGGGTTTTAGGCCTCTGGTCATTGTTTGACTAGGTCAAACTTGGACCAATTACAACCGGTGGCTCTGAAAACCCATCATCATTTGTAACCCATTTACCAGTTTATTTTTTCATCAACTCCAGTGAATTATCCATATATAGGAGATCATGTAGGAATTTTTCCATGGAGCATTCATCTATTGGAAAAATTTTTTAGATGTGGTTTCTTATCCCTTGAAGCTAAAATTGGTTGTTTTCAATTTACCCAATTACGACTGAGGGCCCTAAAAACTAGCCTCCAATTACAAAAATCATTCACTAGTTCTAATTTTGCAGGTTCTATGAATTCTTTGGTATATAGGAGTACACGTAGGAATTTAATCCTATTGTGCATTTTCCCATCGGAAGAAGATAGTTTTCGAATGTGGTTCTTTAGCCTTTGAGCCAAAATTAGACATTTTTACAACTAGTAGAAAAATGTAAAATAAGGTCATAGGACCCTAGTCAAGACAATAAACCATCATGAAAACTTATTGAAACTTATAAATAACTATATGAAACTCTCTCTTGTGGCTTGTTGTGTGAAATTTGTGACTTTTGGAAAAATAGTGTTTCTCTTCTCTCTCTTCCCTATCTCTTTCTCTCTCCTCCCTTAGTTAAGAAATGAAATGAAATGAAATGAATATATGTCCCTAACCCTCTCTTGTTATGTGTGTATTATCATGTAAATGAAAAATAAAAATTATAATTATGCTAGATTTAGGTGGATGCCATGCCAACAATTTTCATTTACTCATGCTCACATGGTTTTGTAGGATGCAAATAAGATGGAAAACGACATGTGGTTGTAATTCATTTTGTGTATTATTATTAATTTATATATGTTAATGGAAAAAAATGTATTATGTACTATGTTTATTAAAGTTTCATTTCCTATTTTCTTTCAAATAAAATATTGTCCTGTCGTGCATGAAGTTTGTGATAAACTTGTAATTGTTCTTTGTTATCAAGTTTAAAGAGTTAGCCAAATATTATTTAATGCTCTTCTTGACTTCATTTATAGCTATGTTTTGAAACTTACATCATGTATGGTAGAAATAAGTATCTCTATATAAATTAAAAATGGAATTGTGCTTTAAACCCCTTCAATTCTTCATCTTCCCTCGATTATTGCATGACTAGTAGGTGAGATTTGACACTAGACAAGTT
Organism: Taxus wallichiana var. yunnanensis; assembly: GCA_018340775.1. Classification (NCBI taxonomy): domain Eukaryota; kingdom Viridiplantae; phylum Streptophyta; class Pinopsida; order Cupressales; family Taxaceae; genus Taxus; species Taxus wallichiana. The sequence continues at coordinate 186,493,689 of CM031243.1, read as the reverse complement.
GAGAAAAACTTGAGATTTCTTCCATATTGAGTGATCCCCACTTTGACCATGACCATCCTAAGTATGGGTGCTAGTGTTTACCAACTAATAGTTCTACTCTCATGTGTCATGCTTTGATAGAACCTCATGATGATGAGTTGTGCCCTTGTGTTTCACTTTGCAAATATTGTATCTAGTATAAACCTCTAGACTTGGTCCTAATGAGGTGTTAAACCTAAGTAAATTAAAAATCATGATTTATCCCATGGACTTAGCATTAAGCATGTTATGTACTTATGAAATGAGGGTTTGACCATGAGTGGAACCCACGTCGTAAGATACCTATGTATGAAACTGAGAGTTTGAATCCCCTTTCTTCACAAATAGGGGTGTTATCTCGGCAGGAGTGTTTCTAGTTGTGCATAAGTTATGGGGTAAGCATAATTGTTTTCTCTAGTTTATCCTTTTGGTATGGTGTAGGCCTTTTTAGGTGTTAATGGAAATTAGTCAAATGTGAACCTCTTATGAGAATTAGGGTGAATTACACATTATTATATTTTGACCAATAGAAGAAGGGTAGTCACTAGAAGGTCATAGGGTGTATAAAATTATAATTTCATGTCACCTTGTAATACGCATCTAATACTTAAATTTCCCAATAATAATCAAACTTGGATAAGTGTGAAATCATACTCCTTAGTGATCATTTAACCTAGTAAATGGGAAACTTGTGATACATAAGGGATGAACATAATCACCACACCCCTCAACACAGGTTTAAACAATATTATTAAATGATTAAAATTAAGGAAAAATGAAATTTGAGGATTGACCCTTTTGACTCGAGGAAAATCCTCTACTATGTATCATGATCAATGAAAACTAAGTATCTAAGGAAGTAGTTAGAATATACATTAGTTAGTTGTAATAACTTAAAAAAAATAGTGTAACCTTAGTGATTAAATGCTATTATGAAAGGAACATGTAATCTATTTACTCTTGAACTAATAAACTTCCTTTGTTTCATGTGAACCTCCTTATTACAACTAAGATAAATTGCAAAACCAAGAACATGCAACTTAGAAAACAAATCCTTAGAACAAACACTAGTAGCCTCATGTGTGTATATATGTTCCTATCAACAATCAGGCTACATCATTCTATTGTGATAAGGGAAATAAGCAAAATAGATGGAATCATTACAAGTAAATGTTAAGAAAAATAAAGATAATGTATTCTAGTTTAAAGAAGAATGAAGGACTACATGATAAGTGATTTTCAAATAATTAAGGTCAATAATGAAATATGAATGTAATAAATATGTAAACCAGGAAAGTTTTGTCATGCATGGGTGTCTATATATTATACTTTATATTGAATTGGGATCATTGTGCTTTTTCATTTGGGAAAGGTGGCCTTGATGTGCATCATGTATTTTTCATGTTATCTATGTGGGATAATGTTTTTTCAAGTGTCTCATGTGTTATGCATTGTCCTAGCAATCTCTATGTGGTGTCATGTATCAAACAATGTAAGTCAAAAAAAATATTTTGTATTTTTACTGTTGTATTTGTGTGTCAAATTTGTGGGCATTACATTTGGTATTAGAGCAGAGGTTCATGCTCTCAAACCTCTAGGACAGATTGGAGTTGTGATGATTGTGCATGGTGGTGGTGGAGATGGGAAGAGTAATGTGATATATGTTGTGATGTGACCAATGTTGTACTTGTGATATTATGAACACACATGTTGTGCATACCACTTAGTGTATTTTTATCATGTTGATGTGTTTGTGATGAGAGTATTCACTCTCTCTTTTCATGGATTCAATGAGGATTTCACATGTGTGATGTGTCACCTTTGTTATGTGTGAAAGAATGTTATTGTGGATTGTGAAGTGTTGGAGTGTCTTGTTATTTTGTGATATGTATGTGTGTTGATGTGTTGTATGAAAAATTGTTATAGTGAATTGATCATATCATGATGTCACCACCATGTTGTGATGTATCATGTTGTGTTCACCATGTTGTATCACATTTGTTTATATGTTGTGATGTTAGTCACTATGTTCATCATACATAATTCATGTGTTATGTGATGGATTCATGTCATGAATTAGGGGCATATGGTGATTATATGACCCCTATTGTATTGTACTGCACACTTGGGTGCATTATGTGGAAATGTGATGTAGTGTAACCCGTGAAATGTAAATTATGTTATACCCTATATATATATATATATACCTATATATATACCATGCATAAGATGCTATGGTTAATGTGCATGAATCACCATTGTGTTAATAATGTAGTTATGTGTTATGTTGTGAACCTTACACTAACCAACCTAAGGGAAAAATCGGTAAAAAATTTATGTTTGGAGAGAGGAAATGAGTACCATTGACCAATCACTCGAGCCAAGTACGAGATAGGGAGTGGAGTCTTACATAGATTGAAAATCCACTTTGTTCATTTGGTATGTATGGCACATTACCCAATGGGCATCATATATATTGTGTTTTGTGAACACCTTAGGCTCATTAGATGGATGGCGAGTTGTACCTTTCTCTCTCCCTATATGGTTTTTAGATATAATGACCTATGACCATTTACCTTGCATTGGTGTACCGTTAACTTGTCACTCAAGCCAAGTACAGAGATAGGAGTGGAGTCTTACATAGAATTGAAAACCCATTCCTATTTGTTTGGTATGCATGGCATTTTCCCAATGGGCACCATGTATATTGTGTATCATGAACACCTTAGGCTCAGTAGATGGTGAACTTGTACCCTTCCCTCTCAAATATGTTGAGACTATGTTGAGCCTTGTGGGAGTATGGAGGGATGATTCATGCAGAGATGATGATAGTTATATTATTTGATATGTTATTTTGTGAGCTGAGGCTCAAGGTCCGAGTGCCAAAAACTCAATGAGTACCCCTTTGGTGGTTATATAAGGCCACATAGTGATTGATGTGAAATTTCCCTATATATATATTTTATTCATAAATTTAAATTTTTTTTTTCTCTTCCTTTTCTAGAACCAACAAATTGTTCTATTTAAATTTTGGTTGAGTTGTTGCAATTTTGGGCATTTTATTTGGTTGTTGCACTAACATGCATGGTTTTTTTACTAATTATGACTAATTAGCATTTATTTTTCTTTGATTGAAAGTTAAATTTAAGTTAAAATTCTTCCTTGAGTTTCAATTTATTTTCTCGCTTGGCCCAAAGTGATTGAATTTGATGCCACTTGGAAATTTTGCTTATTATTTTGGAATGTTGGTTCTAATGTTGTTATGTGTTGTAATAGGGACATGGGTTCACCAAGGATTGGTGGTACCTATGGGCCTACTTCATTGTATGGGGTACACCCAAGGAGTTATAGATAACTAGTGGGTTGTTGAACCACAAGTTATTATGTCACTTGGGTTAGAGGTGTTTGGACTCTATGTGCCTAGGGCTATAGGGTGACCGACCTCTTTGGTGGAGCTAAAAGGAAAAATTGTCTTTATTTTATTTTTGGGAGGTATATGGAGTTATTTTGTGATGCTTTGGGAGGTATATGTAGTTGTTTTTGTGATGGGGAGGTATATGTGGTTGTTTTGTGATGGTATTTGTTTTGTGAGAGGTATATGGAGTTGTTTTGTGATGCTTTATATGGAGTTTATTGGATGCTTTGAGAGGCATATGGATTTTTTGTGATTCTTTGGAGGTATATGGAGTTGTTTTGTGATTTTTGGGAGGTATATGGAGTTTTGTTTGATGCTTTGGGAGGTATATGCAGTTTTTTTGATGCTTTGGGAGGTATATATAGGAGTTTTTTTTTAGGATGTTTTAGGTATTGGAGGTTGTGGGTGTGTGGAGTTGGTATTATGATTTATGTGTACTCATGTGAGTCTAGTTATGTTTTGTGATGTTGAGGATTGATGTTCTCATCATTGAGGGTATGATTTTGATCCCATCTTGACACTATGTAACTATAGTTATGGTTTTGAGTTACATGAAACCTTTATGTATGTGCACTGTTGGGAATTCCATGTTTTTATAGTATGCTTATGTTATGAGTATTTTGTGTCGCGAATATGTGTGTGACAACTACTATGTTATGTGGACCGTGTATGTTCCTTTCCATGGTTTGGTTGAGTTCTTGTGATGTGATACATTTGTGTAAAGTATGTAGTTATATCTTGTGGACCATTAGTGTTGTATTTGGGCCTTGTGTGGTATCATGATGTCAGTTTTTTTGGGAACCAAAGAACATAAGTCAATTGATATTCTAAACAATGAATATTAAGATCTTGAGATTAGATTAAGAAAATGTAAGTAATAAAGTAAAAGAGAATGTTGATATTTGTAGAACCTTAAGAACTTTTTAAATTTTCTTTCTTCTTCCATTGTGGTCGCACTTAACGATTGGTATCTTTTATTGGTGGTATGATTCATTGATTGTTTTCTTCCTTTCTCATGAGTACCTCTTCTAACCTTGGATTTGTGACACATCGAGGGTGATGCTCTTATAAGGGAGGGAGATGTAGTGCCCCGATTTGATTATCTACTATTCCTCTTTTTTATGGAAATTCAAAGGATGTAATAACTATCTCTCTTCAACAATTGAGATAGATGTAGTTTCCTTCATGATTTTTAAGATATGAGCTCAATCTTAAACCAAATTCTAAACCCCATCGACCTCCATGGATTCGCATATGAATCATTTTATTTTGGGATTACGATAATGACAATAATATTGGACAGGTTAATAAAAATGATAGTTAAAATTTAAAATGATAAAATGAAATGAAAAATAGATAGATGAGTAAAATAAAATAAAATAAATAAGAATGACAGTTTATAAATAATAAGGAGATTGATAGTTCTATAAGTTAAAAGTTAAAATAAAATTTAGATCAAATTAAATAATTAAATGAGTTTATAAAATCAAAGTTTCTAATATTAGTAAAATCAAAAATTTAATTCGATGAGAAAAGGTTTAATCAGGTCATTTTTTTGTTAACGTGGAGTTGGTGAAATTTGATCATATGGGTGTGAGTGGTGGGCCTATATCGGAGGTAAACTTTAACATTTGGCAATGGCATGGATGTGCATAATGGCCTTAGAACTGTCACTTTCCTTGAATATTAATACAAATAATTTACCTAAGATCTAATGGTGTTGATCACGTATAAACCCAATTTTACATTGTAAATTTAATAGTAATATGGATAGTTGCAAAAGCTTGTGTAATTTGAGAGAACTATTTTACTATCAATGGTAAAGCATGGAAATGTACCCTCATAATCAAATAAAGAGAATGTGACAGAGGGACTTAAATGGATCTCTCACTATTATCCATCCTAAAATCAATTCCATTATGGGTTAATTCAGCCTTGCACACACAGGAGGAATATGGAACCCAAATATCTCCTCATTTTACTTTATACAATTTAATTGATGTTCTCTCTATAGTATTGAAAGGGTTTAATTGTTTCTCTAGAGGAAATAACATTATACATGTCATTGGTTTTTTCTTTTGTTTTATGTTGAGGAAGAAGAACATTTAGGAAAGGAGGCACTTCATTCAGGTGGTTTTGTCTAGATGTATTGTTTTGGCTTCTTCTAATTCTCGAGAGTGTTATTCTATGTGCACCTAACCTTTGCAAAATCACTCTATGGACATAAACCAATTCTACTTTCTTTCTCTTTTATTATGAGAAGTTTTGTATTGATTAAATTATTGGAAGTTCCTTTTTACTATCCCACATGTGCCTCTCTGAAAAATTTTATCCTTTCACTCTTCTTTACGTGGAATCCTATATTTTTTCTATATGTTTCAAATGGAATGTGCTTTGGATAAGGCATGTAAAAATTGTTTCATAAAATGGATTTTGCTAAAAGGCATATAGGTGTCAAGAAAAATTTTGTTGGAAAGTTTAAAGAATATGCTCCATAGGCATTTCAAGAATCCTCCCTCCTGTTTTAGTTATAGCCTTGTTTGTGAGTATGGGTTGTCAAGAAAATATAATGAGTAAAGCATAATGGGTAAGAGAGTTCTTCCTTAAAAATAATGTTTATAAATATGGTATACACCTAGCATTTTTGGCATCCTTAAGAAATAATGTATGTAGTTTTTCAAAAATGTAGTAGTAAGATGCCCTAGTAGACATGTCTACATTATGGATGCCACCCCTACCCCCAAATAGTTTGAGGAGATATTTATCTTGGTTTCCATTGGCTTGTATGTTGCCCAACACTAGTAAGAATATGCATGGTTCTTTATAAATGCATGGAAAGTGATATTTCATTAGGCAAAAGTGGTTAAAAGTTTAAGAAAAACATCAAACCCTTGCCAACATTCTCTAACATTTGCAAATAAGATATTTTAAAAGAGATGAGAAAAGGGAGGAGTTTAGGATGCACGTAAACTATTTGACATAATGCTAAAAGAGATTTTAGAGCCTTGTGGAATGCGGGTGAACCACACTTGGAGCACCTCTTGAATACGAGATGCTAATAATTTCTAGGAATGGTCTCCTTACCTTCATATTTTATAATTTTCCTATGATTTGGTTCTTCATTTGCAATATAATAGAAATATTAAACCATTAGATATTAAAAATTGGATATTTTAACTAGAATTTTAGTGTGAAACAATAAAACTCCACCTTGTGATTTATGTTATCAATTACAATTTGACCATCAACCATGTTGCTACCACAACCTTATACATTGCTTAACCATGGTATCAAAATTAGGTGCTCATGTCCGCTGGTATTGGAGAGAGTTTGATTCGTCAACTAAAATAACCATTTTAGTATACTTGCAAAGTTAGAAAAAACACAATATTCGGAGACCTACAAAAACAACTTTAAAGCCCCAAAAAGAATGTCAAGTTTTGTCTATGTTCTTTGTTATGTGGGGAGTCACATCAAACCTTAGATCAAACCCATTTATCATTTGTTCCCTTTTTTGCCCCTCTAGGAGCCTTGTTACCCCATCTTGCAGTTTTAGGAAGCTGTTAAAAGTGAAAAGTTGGTTTTCATTTCAGCTCACTATTTGGACCCTGTGTGAAGAAATGTTTTTCCGCCTTCACAAACCTCTAGTATTTCTACTAGAAAATTTCTTGTAAACTTTAGTTTGTGGAAAAACACATTTCTAACTAGTTTGGAAAAGGGGTTTTATAGGCCTCCGAGTCATCGTCATTTGTTTAGGTCAAATCAACATGGACTAATTACGACCCATGGCTTTGGGAAAACCCATCATTTTAACTTGTTTTCCAATTCTTTTCCAAACTCTCGTGAATTCTCCATATATAGGAGATCATGTAGGAAATTTTCCATGGAGCATTCATCTATTAGAAATCAGTTTTTGGACATGGTTTCTTAGCCCTTGAGCTAAAATTGGTTGTTTTTCAACTAGCCCAATTACGACCGATGGCCCCGAAAACTAGCCGTCATTTGTAAACCATTCGCTAGTTCTAAATTCCATCAGTTCCTATGAATTATTGGTATATAGGAGTACATGTAGGAATTTAACCATTGTGCATTTTCCCATCGAAGATAGTTTTTGAACATGGTTCTTTAGCCTTCGAGCCAAAATTAGACATTTTCACAACTAGTAGAAAAATGTAAAATAAGGTCGTAGGACCCTAGTCAAGACAATAAACCATCATGAAAACTTATTGAAATGTATAAATAACTATATGAAACTCTCTCTTGTGGCTTTTTGTGTGAAATGTGACTTTTGGAAAAATAGTGTTTCTCTCTTCTCTCTCTTCCTATCTCTTTCTCTCTCCACCCTTAGTTAAGAAATGAAATGAAATGAAATGAATATATGTCCCTAACCCTCTCTTGTTGTGTGTGTATTTATCATGTAAATGGAAAACTAAAAACTGATAATTATGCTAGATTTAGGTGGATGTCATGCCAGCAATTTTTACTGACTCATGCTCACATGGTTTTGTAGGATGCAAATAAGATGGCGAAATAACGTGGTTGTAATTCATTTTTGTATTATTGTAATTTATATATGTTAATGGAAAAAATGTATTTCTATGTTTACAATAAAGTTTCATTTCCCCATTTTGTTTCAAATAAAAATATTTCCATGTCATGCATGAAGTTTTAGACAACTTGTAATTTTTCTTTATTAAGTTTAAAGAGTTAGCCAAATATTACTTAATGCTCTTCTTGACTTCATTTATATCTATGTTGTGAAACTTACATCATGTATGGTAGAAAGAAGTATCTCTATATTTAAATTAAAATGGAATTGTGCTTTAAATCCCTTCAATTATTCATCTCCTCTCTGATTATTGCATGACTAGTAGTGAATCTTTGACACTAGACAATTGAGAAAAACTTGAGATTTCTTCCATATTGAGTGATCCCCACTTTGACCATGACCATCCTAAGTATGGGTGCTAGTGTTTACCAACTAATATTTCTACTCTCAGGTTTCATGCTTTGATAGAACCTTGTGATGATGGGTTGTACCCTTGTGTTTCACCTTATAATTATCGTATCTAGTATAAACCTCTAGACTTAGTCCCTAACGAGGTGTTGAACCTAATGTAAATTAAAACTCATGATTTATCCATGGAATTAACATTAAGCATGTTATGTACTTATGAAATGAGGGTTTGGACCATGAGTGAAACCACATCATGAGATACCTACATATGAAACTGTGAGTTTGAATCCCTTTCTCTTCACAAATAGGGGTGTTATCTTGGCAAGAGTGTTTCTAGTTGTGCATAAGTTATGGGGTAAGCATAATTGTTTTCTCTAGTTTATCCTTTTGGTATGGTGTAGGCCCCTATTAGGTGTTAATGGAAATTAGTCAAATGTGAACCTCTTATGAGAATTAGGGTGAATTACACATTATTATATTTGACCAAAGATGGAAGGTAGTCACTAGAAGCTCATATGGTGTATAAACTTTTAATGGCATGTCACCTCATAATACACATCTAATGATAAAATTTCCCAACAATAATTCAAACTTGGATAAGCGTGAAATCATTCTCCTTAGTGATCATTTAATTTAGTAAATGGGAAACTTGCGATACGTAAGGGAATGACCATAATCACCACACCCCTCAATGTGGTTTAAACAATATTATTAAAGGATTAAAATTAAGGAAAATGAAATTTGAGGATTGACCCTTTAACTCGAGGAAAATCCTCTATTGTGTATCATGATCAATGCAAACTAAGTATTTAAGGGAAGTAGATAGAATATACGACTAGTTGTAATAACTTAAATAAAAATAGTGTAACCCTAGTGATCAAATGCTATTATGAAAGGAACATGTAATATATTTACTCTTGAACTAATAAACTTCCTTTATGTCATGTGAACCTTCCTCGTTGCAACTAAGATTAATTGTAAAGCCAAGAAGAATGAAACTTAGAAAACATATCCTTAGAACAAACACCAATAGGCTCATGTGGGCACATATGTTAATATCAATAATCAGGCTACATCATTCTATTGCGATAAGGGAAACAAGAAAAATTAGAGGGAATCATTACAAGTGAAATGTCAAGTAAAATAAAGATAAGATAGTCTAGTTTAAATATGAATGAAGGACTGCATGATAAGTGATTTTCAAATAATTAAGGTCAATAATGAAATATGAAGGTAATTATAATGCAAGAAAATATTAGTTATGAAAATGCAAGAAAACTAGTAAATTGTTCTCCTATGCTAATCTTCTCAACAAAACCTCAGATAGAGCAATAGATGGAAAGGAGAGAGAAGAAAAATACTTGTACTTACCTACAATTTGTAAAACTCCTCCTTTGATGTGTTGAATTTTCTCTTGATTACTTCATATTTTTAGGATGATTTGAACAACACCTCCCTTTGATTATGCTTGGAGTTCTTTATTGGTGAAGGATTAATTGATTAGATGATTACATTGGATTAAAGATATATGATAGATTGATTAGATGAATAAAATATCGAGTTTTGTTATAGATTCTTAAGATTGTTCTAAGCTATCTCTCATGGAGGAGGAGAGATAAATTATAGTTTTTGGGTGGAGGATTCAATGGGTAGGATGAAGCCAAGTTGGATTGATATAAAGGGTGGAGGATGCATGAGAGGAATGGAAGATTCTAGATTTGTAAGACACTAGAATTTTAAATTCAAATTCCATAGAGGGAAGAAGCTTACATTGAATTAAAAATTCAATGGAAGGAGAAGGTTATAGAGGCTTCTAGATTTAGAGGTGTGAGGATGTGATTAGATTAGGATTAGGTTAGGTTGATAAATATGATTAGGGATGTGATTTGATAGAAATTATAGGTGTAGGGATGTAGGGTAGGTGGGTAGATAGATGTAGGAAAATTAAATTCCTAAAAAAATTAATGAAGGATTGTGATGATAATATGATATAATAATTTCCAAAAATGTGGTTCGACCACCCATATCTTATTGATAGAATTAAAGAGTGGTGGGGGATTCAATTGGAAGAAAAAAATTAATACAAAATCATCCATAAGTTCAAAAATATCAAAAAAATGTTAGAGACTACAACAAAGAAGTTTTCGGTAATATCTTCAACCAGAAAAAAATATCAAAGAACACATTGATGCTTTGGAAAAGAAATTGGTTTCCTATGGCATGAGTTAAGAGGATTACATTCATGAAAAATATATTTTAGTATATTTCCATACCATCTGTACCACGGAAGAATCCTATTGGAGACTTAAGTCCAGAGCAATCTGGATCAAAGATGGAGATAAGAACACAAAGTTATTTCATATGAAAACCCTGAAACATAGAGCCCACAATAAAATATCTAAGGTTACAAATCAAGCTAGATTCATGACTTCAAATCCCAACTCCATCAAGGAAGAAGATGTTAATTTTTACAAAAACCTATTTTGAATGACAGTCCTCCTTTGTCTCAGGAAGTCTACAAACAAGTTGTTGGACTCTATTCCAAACAACTTGGCTAGGCTGAAGAGTTTGGTGCTCTTGCTAAACAAGTTACAATAGAATAACTATAGAAGGAAGTTTTCTCCATGGAAGGCAACAAAGCCCCAAGCCGAGATGGCTTCTCTTCTTTCTTTTTTCAAAATAACCTTAAAAACTTGTGCGGAAAACCTCCTCAAAGATGTTAACGAATTCTTCGAACAAGTAAAATTTTCAAGGAAATAAATAATAATTTCACTGTCCTAATTCCCAAAGAGTATGGGGTGAAGGAATTCAAGCACTTTAGACCCATAAGTCTCTCAAATGTGCTTTATAAAATATTTACTAAAATACTAACCTCAAGGCTACAACTGCTACTTCCAAAATTAATCTCTAACCAACATGGGGGATTTGTAAAAGGGAGACTTATCCAAGATGGAGTAATTATGGTTCACAAGATAATAGACTCAATGGGGAAAATCAAAAAGGAAGGTATGGTGTTAAAACTAGACATGAAGCAAGATTTTGATAGAGTTTCTTAGTCTTTTCTTAACCAAGTACTGAACAAAATTGGTTTTGATAAGAGGTTTAGAAAAATCATATGGAACTACATTTCATCACCAAAATTCTCGGTGATTTTCAATGGCAACTTAGTGGGTTTCTTTCCAAGAAATTACAGCATCGTGCAAGGTGATCCCATCTCTCCTATTCTCTTCATCATCATGGTAGGAAACCTTAGCCACACTATTAATAGATTTGTTTTGTTGGGATATCTCAATGGTTTTAGACCCTCCACCTTTGACTTAATAGTCTCCCATCAGTAGTTCACAGATGACACCATCCTTCTTCTCCTAGCCTCTATCATTGAAGCCAAAACTATGAAGCATATTTTGCAGCTTTATGAAGAAGCTTCGGGGCAACAAATCAATTTTTATAAAATCTCATTATACTTCTTTAACACTCCTCTTGCAAGACAAAGGAAAATTACACAAATCTTGGGCTGTGAAATCAACTCTCTACCTACTACATACCTTGGGCTACCTCTTGGCACCAACAAAGTCCAAATGAGTGTGTGGAATACCTTGTTGGATAGGTTTCAATGAAATATTGTTGGTTGGAAGGGTTCTATTCTTTCAAGTGCTAGGAAATGCCTTCTTATTAAGAGCACACTTCAAAACTTTTCAATTTATATCATGTCCTTATTCTTTATTCCTGTAGCTGTTATGGAAAAAATAGAAAGAATCCAAAGAAAATTTCTCTGGACAGGAACTAAAGATAAGAACAAGATGCACTTGGTAGCTTGGGACAAAGCATGCAACAACAAAAACCGGAGTTGTTGGCATCAAAAACATTCAGACCATGAATTTTTTTCTCATCTCTAAAATGGGGTGGTGACTAGTGAAGGAGGAAAAACCGTGGACCATTCTCATTAAAGCCAAATATCTAAAACAAGAAAGCACCATGGAATACTTCAATAATGATAATCACCCATTGGGATCTATGTTCTAGAAAAACATCATCAAGATCAAGAAACTAGTTGCATGATGAAAATGGACTCGGGCAGGCACGGTGAGAAATTAAATTTATCATAGGACAAATGGGTTGATTTTAGCACTCAGTCAAAAAACAAACATTGGGAGAATCTCAAAGACAACCTTTGTACAACATTGGGACAACAGGTTTGTAACTACATTCAAAACACTGAGGTCAAATGCAAACTAGAAAAACCTTGAGGCATTCACATCAAACAACACATAGATCCTTGAGGAACTCTAAACTGCCTTAAACCTCATACCCATCATTTAAACCCAAAATTAAGATGATTTTAAATGTGTTTCTTCATTTGATGGTAACTACATGGTGAGATCAGGCTATCAGTTGTTTTCCAATGAACCCATCAGAAACTTCCCTTGGGACAAAATTTGGTTCAAAGAGCTTACCCCAAAAATCAATCAGTTCTTATGGTTAGTGCTCAACAAAGGGATACTCACCATAGACAACCTCATTAAAAGAGTATCAACTATACCGAAGAGATTCTATCATTGTAAGATGGACGATGAAATAATCCAACATTTATTCCTCCACTATTCAACTGCTAATTCTCTTTGGAAACTCATCTTCAAAATATTTGATGTTAAGTGGTATTTCCTTAAGATATCACACAGGCTTGGTTGTAGTGAAAACCTCCATTTAAACATGATTTTCTTTATAGGCTATGGAAAATCATATTCCCTCACACCATCTAGAGAATATGGAAATCTAGAAACTCAATAATTTTCAAATATACTAGTAAGATTATAAAAAACATCCTCAACGAAATCATGGTGGCTGCGAAGGAAAACATCTTGAATTTTAAACCACCAAAAAAGCCACATATCCCTAGGAGGAGGTCATATTTCTTAAGGCATGGAATATTGATCTTAATCGATCTAGTGCACCGCCCCCATCTAAAGCATTGATAGGTCTACTGTATAATGGATTCCCCCTTCTGAAGGTTGGTATAAGTTGAATTTTGATGGTGCTTATAAAGGCAACCTTGGTCTAAATGGAGGATGTTTTTTTATTAGAAACCACAAGGGTCATCTTATTACAACATATGTTGGTCCCATGGGAAAGAAAACTAATCACTTCTCTGAGGCTCTAGCTACACTCTAGGGAATCATACTTGCTAAGAAACTCAGCATGGGAAACATCATCATCGAAGGTGACTCTATGAATATCATCAACATTCTCAATAATTCCTTAACTCCTAGTTGGACCATCAAGGATTTTATTAATGAAGCTCACAACTTATGCAATGGTCTAAATATTATTTTCAAGCACATGTATAGAGAGGGAAACAAATCTATGGATTTTCTTGCTAATATGGGAGTTAGTAGCAATGATTACATAGAGTGGCATGATATCAATGACACTCCTACCAAAGTCTAAAACATCATTTCAAATGAAGTGAGCTCACCCATTAGTACACCCCACTCAATGGTGCAAACACATGTGCAATCCCAAGGCTAGATTGCATTGGCATTTTGGGCATGCCTAAATTTACTCTTCCAGGCCCTCAAAAATTGGTCACACTAAGTATTTTAGGGGGAAAGAAGCAGATTTTATCTCTACCTTGCACAAACTTATAGGCTGCCAAAGGGATGTTAGGAAGCTTACCACTCACAATTCTTAGTTTAATCCAGAAATTCTTAGGGTTTTTTTATAATGGGTGGTGCCCCTTCTATGTGGAACCTAAATTTGATCCCTAATGGAAGGAAAAAGTTGAGCTTTGGGAGACCATCAATATGGAGGGCTTCACCGATTTTATCCAATGCATAAAAGGGCACGACCAGTATATCTCCATACAGTTCATGGAAAATTGGAAAGACTATAATGTATCCTTTAGAGATAAGAGATTTTAAATTATTGATGAATTCATTTCTTTTATTACCGAACATGGAGGGGAATAAATTTTTCAGGAACAAAATGGACAAGGAAGTAGATGAAAAGTTGTTCTTGGATGATGGATATATGCTCGACATCAAGAAGGAGGGCACCTTGGTTTACTCTATCCCACAGCCATATGATGAGGTGACAAGGATAACGGTACGTTATGTAACTATAGAAGGGAGGTTCTCCACCATTCCATAGTACCATCTTCTTCTTCTCAACCACTTTAGATGTGAGGTGAAGGTAAGCCTCTCATAATGCATTCTAAAATAGATGGAAAAGTCAATCCTAGAAGTTCAGGGCCATAAGAGGATTATCCCCCTCCACTAAGGTGTTATATATCTTGTTATTCAATACTTGTTTAGTGTTGATGGCAATGACCCATGCCCTTCCGTGATTTATCCCCTCCCCAAGAAAACTTGTATCTTTTCTAAAAATCCTATGTATGGAGACCCTGTCTCTCAACAACCCCCTAAACGGGTTCTCCGTAGTAGCAATAAAGGTAAGGAAGTGGTGGGCTCTAGTTCAAAGGAAAAGAAATTGTGGTTGATGATAGACCCCCCTCTGCTTTCCCTGATATTTTTGTTTGCACCAATTTAGAGAATAAATTTAACATGTAGGCTAGTGTGGTTAAAAACCTCAAAAAAATGTGGATTTTATGCTCAAATCTATTATCAAAGAGACAACCTCGGATCCCAATGTAGGCCTCAAAAATGAAATTGCTACCTTAGAAACTATTTTTAAGGCTCTGGAGGAAAAATACAACAATTGTTTATCTATTCACAGTGCTATAATGGTCCTTATGCATGTACACATCCAACAAATTTGTGACTCTAGTGGCATCATGGAAATGACTAGGGAAGAATGGAAAGATCACAATGAAGTTTAAAGATGGTAACTAGGACCCCACCATCGCAATTTCATTCAAACTCTATCGGCATTTAGGGTTGCTATCAAAGTTTTTAGCAAGTCTGTTGGATAATGTTGTTGGTTCCCTATTTTTGGTGTTGTAGTTTTTGTGATGTTGTATAGTTGTCATTTTGCTGTCGATATGTTGTTATTGGGATATTTGTAGGCAGTTGGCCCCTGCCTTTACTTTCTACTACTTTTTTCTCTTGTGGCTGGGGTGTGGACCCCACAGATCAAAAAACCACAATGTTTCTATTTGCTTATTTTGGCTGTTGATCCTTTTTCTGTAAACTTGGGTAAGGTCCCACCAAAACCTTTTACCAATAATAATTAAAAATATGATATAATAATGGATTAAAAATATTAATGATGAAGATGGGATATTAGATGATTAAAATGGATTAATGATGAAATGATAAATGATAAAGGGTAAATATGATAAAATGGATTAATAATAATAATTAATCTTACGATTAATTATTATATGGGTGATGTTGGGATATTTGCAGGATAAGTTAATTGTAATTAACCATGTCAACATTTTATATGTCTACATTTTTTCCCTCTTTGAATGGTTTTGTAGTAATGACCATTCAAATAAAAATAAGAAAAGATATTAAGATGGTGATATGATGACCCCTCAAAGGGTTAGGAGGGGAGGAAATGAGGTGGGTAACCACTTGAAAGAGGAGAGGCCCAAGTTAGTAGATGATAGATGATTAGAGGATGAGAATATTTGAGGATTTACAGGATGAGGATTAGAGGATTATAAGATTCAAGGATTCAGAGGATTAGGAGTAGAGGATTAGAATATTTGAAGATTTAGAGGATTAGGATTAGAAGAGTAGGAGAGAGGATCAGAATAGTAAAATATTATAGGATTAGGATATATTACATTTTGGATTTTGAATGTTCCATCAATGATGTATGATGAGAGTGAGGATTTTGGATTAGAGGATTCCCAAGTCAGCAATGTATGACAAGGGTGAAGATTTAGTATTTTGGAGTGTTGGATTTGAAGATGGATTGAGAGATGTTAGATTTTAATATGTGATGATGTTGGATTATATGATGTTGTATGCCACATTCAAGGAAGTATGATAAGGGTGAAGATGTATGATTAAGATGCTTGCCCATCAAGGGTTGAATTTTTAGATTTAGATTTGAGAATTCCTAGTCAAGGGTGAGATTTAGAGGATTTGTGGATAATAGGATGTTGGATTTAATGATGTTATATTTTGGATGAGATGATGTTGGATTATAAGATGCCCCATTGAGGGGTTGACATGTCAAGGATTAAAGATTTATAGGATGCCCCAGTCAATGATGTATGACAATGGTGAAGATTTTGGATTTAGGATGATGTCGCGGTCAAGAGGTGAGGTTATAAGGATTTGGGATTATAGGATGTTGGATTTAGATTGATGTTGGATTTGGAGGATTAAAAGATTGAGGATGTTGGGATGATGAGAATAAGGATTGGTTGTTGGATTGATTTGGATGAGAGGATGCTAGATTGTTAGTTAGATGATGATGAGGATTAGGTGTGAATGATGATAAGGATAAAATATGATGATAGAAGGGGGTGTGTTACAATAAAGTGCCCATTGTTATCATCATTAGCAATGTTATGAATGTGGCATAAAGCAAGATGCACCAAGGTATAAAGACCATGATGACTGAGTTTCCAAATTCCCTTGTCCCGTATAATTAAAAAAATTAATATAAAATATGGTCCTCATATCGTTGGACTATGCAAAATAAAATCAAACAAAAGGGGCCTCATATCATTGGCCAAAATGTAAATGTAGACAAACAAGCAACCAAACACAAGCAAAAACATACACATTACATTTTTGGATTTTTTTTGTTTTGTGAATGTTTGAAATTTTAGATTTTTGAGTGTGTATGTTTAGATTATTGGATTTTGGATTTTGGATGTTCAATTTTTAAATGTTTTGATATTTATATTTTAGGTGTTAGGATTTTAATTTTTAATTTTGGATGTTGGATTTTTGAATGTTTTGATTTTTGGATAGTGGGTAGTGGATTGTGGATGTTTAGATATTCGGATGTTTGAATTTTTATATTTTTTACTATATAGGTGATGGGGGATGGGAAGGAATGTAAGGTGGGATGTAAATTTATCCTATAAGTCCCAAAGTGTGTTTGGGTAGGATGAAAGGGAAGGATTGAGGTAAATTAGTTATGATGGATAGGAAAAGGATCGGATGTGGATAGGATGAGGATTTTTTGATGTTGGATGGTTGATAGGATTGAAGGATATGTTGTATAGGATAGGGATCAGTTAAGATTATATGGAATGTGGGATAGGAGATAGATAGATAGGATGAGGGATGTGGTATAGTATAAGATGGGGGATATTGAAGATGGTAAGATATGCACGTAGGTATAGGGGGATGGATTGAGTGATAAAGGTGGTGTAACCCTAAGTGTAAACTAGAGTGGCTTGTAAAAATCTATAATTCCCCTAGTGGATGATAACAAGTTTTCCCAGGTCATGATGATGATGGTTAAAATGGGACATGAAAAGGATTGGATAAAAATGAAAGGATCATCGTCTACCCATAGGTGTTTGATCTAAGGGAAAAGGGATGTTGATGTGATAGAAGGAAGGAAAATAAAATTAGTGATGAACAAGAGATGATCCTAACGACACATGTTGTAAGACAAGAGTTGGACTAAAACAAAATTGTGACCAAGGTCTAAAAAATACTTGGCAACATGCGAGCTCTATGTCTCTGTGAGATCAAATTTTATGCAATTGTGATGGTTAATTACCGCTTCAAGTGAAGACTCGGTGAGTACTATGTGAAGACAAGATAACCAATGTATAGCAGTGATTAAGTCAAGTAGGTTTATGGAAGGTTAATGGAAGGTTAAGTTGTGAATTTCTCCACTACCAGCCAAGCTTCCATAGCCTCGACATCCGATTCTTATCACAACATTTCTCTACTCCCAACCAAGTGTCTATAGCCTCAATAGATTTATTGAAAACATCCCTAGAGAGCCTTGAGGTGGATTACATTTTATATATATATATATATATATATATTTATATTTATATGAGTTTTGAGTTTTTGATATTTTTTTTTTTCCATAAAGATGTTCAACTCTCTTGAGAACTCTCAAGGGTTAAGAATCAATAGTGGCTTGATGGGTTAATAGAAATGAGTGTAGTGATGAAATTGACTAGAGTGTCAAAATATTCACCCAAGGGTCTTCACCTCAAGTTGATCAAGTGTGTTAAAGTGTCCGGATCTCTAGGAGAACAATTGGGCTAGAATGTTGGAGGTAATGATATACTAAGGTCACACAATTGTAGTAGGTACTATTATCTTACAACATGTGTGAGAAAGCTGATCAAGTGTTAAAATGAATGGATTGAAAGAGGATATCAATGGATGTGATAATAATAAAGGAGTCAATCCACAAGGATTTGGTTTTGGATGATAATATTATGGGTTGGAATGAAAGAAAATCCATGTACAGTGACGAATTATGTGCTTAATCCATTTTTAGGTGTTTGGTATTTGTAGGGGAACAAATAATTTTTATTGGGTTGAGAAGTTGGGATTGTAGGATCAATAATAGGAGTGGTAGAAATGTTTTATTTATGGAGTAGAGGGAAGGGAATTATTAGTGTTATGTTTATAACCTAATCCTAAATGACCTAGATTTTGATGAAGGGGATGGGTTCGCAAATTCCTTGTTCGTGGATGCCTAATCCTTTTTAACGATGTTTCATATTATCGAACATATTTTTGGATATAGAATATTAAGTGGATGGGGAAGATGATGCCTGTGATCATCATGAGATAGGGGGTTGTAGTTTTATCATCTGCTAAAAGTCTTGGCTTAACAGTATGATAGGTGATATTTGATTTGATTTTTTTATTAGGGATGGATATTTGGATGTACGATGAGATTTGGATGGCTGAATATGTTTGGATGTTGAATGGGATTTGGATGGTGGACGATGGTTAGGGAGAGGATTGGGATAAAAGGTGGTGGATAAAGAGGTACGAGGATAAGAATTCCTTAGTTAATGAGGTTTTGGACATAAGACCTAAATTATATGCAATGATTGGTCGAATGTCCATGGGTGCTATGGAAGTCACAATAGTAATGTTCCGATACCAAGATGGTTTGGGAAATTTTTATTTCATTATTTGATTGGGGGATGGATGATCATGTTAAAGTTTTTAGATGATGGAAGATGGTGGTAAAATATTCTCCCAAAGGAGTGAAGTGGTTTAGGTAAAATGATTTTGGGGGAGTAGGAAGTAAAGGTGCGGGATTGGGTGGATAATGAGATATGTTGGTTGATTTAGATTTATGAGTTGGATTAAATTTTTGTGGATTAGAAGATGAAGGGGATAGATTAGGCCTGGGGGCTGAAGTGGATGTTTTGGGCTTGGAGGTCAAAATAAGTTTAGTTGATTTTGGATTGGTTTGAGTATATGGTTTTGAGGTAAATGGTTTTGGCTTAGGATTAGATTCTTTGGGATTGGTAAATGTAGATGAAGGGGATGGGGTATATTTAGATGAAGGGCATGGGTGTAATATGGGGTCATGTTAGATTTTAGTTATGTTAAGGATGAAGGAGATTTGGGAGATGGGTGTGGTGTAGAACCGTACGCACCTGATTTTACATGTGCTACACTTTGTCGAGAAAATGGTTAAAAAAATCCCCAATAATGATTTATGTCCTTTTAGAAGGTGTTTGAGTTCCTAAGGTCATTCACATTATATATTTCTAGCCTAGATGCTTGTACTTAAATTTTCCATGTTTTATTCCATCTTCCTACTCATTTCTATGCATGTTTTGGCCTTTAGTGTTAGGACCGCGCCCTTCGTGGGGTGGTTCTGGAAAAGCCACCCAGGAAGGGCAAAGTGGTCCTAAGTGATTGTTTCATAACTTTTCATGTGTGGTTTTAACACACGTGATTTCACTTCACTTGACTTAATTGGAGATTACATAGCTAAGATCTATTCACATGTTTTATCTCTCTTCCACCCGCATTGCAACCGGACTTACTTGAAGCTTCCATTTCTCATGCACCTTCTCCTACCACTTCCTTTTCATTCCATATTCCTTGGACTCATATGGATACACAGAGAAAGAAAGGATAAAGTAAGGGGAAAAATCATCACAAAGCTAGATTAACCTCTATTATTTGAATTCCAGGTTGGAGTTGTTGTTTGATTTCCTTCATTATTGTAATTTATCATTATTACATCATATCAAATAGAGTAGAAATAAATTTCCTTTCATTTATAAGTAATTCTTTAATTTCCACGAGGTTTTAAATCATTAATAGCATCTCTTGGTGACAGATCCTCTTCTTCCCATCCTTGTTCATCTAAAGGAGAGAATATATATAGGAGGTTATCTATATGTCATAGATTATTTGGAAAATTTCTTGTTTTAAGTTAGTTTAGTTTCAATACACTTAACATAGGTGAATAACCACACCAGGTTTTTTTTTTTGTTTAATTTTAGTGAAGAAGTAGATTTGATTATTTAGAATAAAAGAAAATTAATTTTAATTATGATGTTTTAGTTTTGAAGTTTTATTTAGGTTAATTTCCTTTTAGTAGTAGAATAGATTGTTAGTTTCATATTAGTTGATTTGGACACTTCAAACTAGTTCAACATTGAGATTCAGTTAGAAAAACCATAGATAATTTACGTTACCCATTCATAACCTCTAAATCCCCCATTTGTCAACTTAGCTACTAGGATATCACACTACCAGATCTTAGTCAATGATCCTCCTATAGCTATACACACATTTCCACATTGGTTGCTCGACACGACCTGAGGGGATCGAGTGTGGTTGAAGGTTGCATGTCAATTTTCATCCATGACAGAACAACATTAGACTTGTTCGATTTAGGGGATGAAGAAGATGAAGGTGGCATATGAGTCTCATTATAAGGGGTAAGAGATGGCATGGGGAGATTATTAGGATTAGAGTTATTAGGTTTGGGAGTTGGTAACTTAGGATTCACTTTAGTTGCTTTAAGATTGGGGGATGAGGGAGATGAAATAGGATTAGAGGATAGGATAGTGTGAGATTTAGATGATGAAGAGGATGGATTAGGATTAGATGTGGATAAAGATGATGAGGGTGGCATAAGATTCACATTAGATGATTTAGGTTTGGGGGTAAAACGGTATGGGGGTTACTTAGTAGTCATGGTAGATGAGATAGTATTGGAATTTCATGATGAAGGGGATGACATAGGCTCGAAGGATGAATTTGATGATGGTTTAGGGGATGTGTGACTATCTAGGAGAAATTATATAGGATTGGATTGGGATGATGAAGATGACAAGGATGGGAAACTAAGATGAGATGTGGGAGATAATGATTATGGATGAAGTTGTTGGGCTTTTGGTGGATATTTGAATGGGATTTGATGATAGGTTTTATGATGATTAGATTTAGGAGTTGAGGTTTTGGATGATGGTGGATTATTCACATGATTTTGGATGGGATGAAGGTGTAATTCATAATGATTGATAGGGATTTGGAGGATTCGGTTTGGGATGAATGTGATGGTTTGTGATGGGTGCCTAGATTAGCAAGGACATAAAGAAGGTCCTCTTAGTTTAGGTTAAAGTTATTTAGGTAATAAAAGTTGACAAAGTTGGATTGTGGGGAGTGTGGTTTATGTTTTTATTTTGAGATGTGGATTGGGATGATTGGGGTTCCTCAAAGAGGAATTCAATGGGGTGAGACTTAAAGATATTAGGAAGGGAAATTTTGGGTGGGTTTGGTTAGGAGGAAATTGGTTGATTGAATATTGAAGATCATATGTTTGTTGAATGGTTTTTAGGATGTTAGGATTGACATGGGATGTTGATTTGGATGATATGGATGTGATTGGTTAAGGTAGGATGTGAGATTTGATATTTATTTATTAAGGTGTTGGAATGTGTGTGGGATAAAGTGAGATGGTTCAATTTGATGGGTGGGATTTGGTTGATTGGATTTAGAAAAGAGATAGGGGTTTGGATGCTGGTTTGGAGAGGATGGGGATTTAGAATCAAAATTCATGGTTTTGTAGGATGTGTGGGGGATTAGATTTGAATTATAATTGTTTATTAAGGATGGTGATGAGATTAGGATTTGGATTGTGTGATTAAGGATAGATTATTATGATAACGTTTGTTTAGTTAAAATTTTAATGTGATGGTATGGCTAAGGGTGTTCGAAACAAAAAAAAATGCAATACACACCCTAACTACTCAAGTGGGTTAGCAATAAAGCTATATCCCACTTTCAATACCACACACCAACAATGGTGCCACAATTGGCTCTCCACCTATGTGTCAATGTGGGGTTGGCTAGTGAGTAATCTTGGGGAGTGCAGCGTCCTTACACTATAGCTTAATATATGTCCAAAAGGTTTCCTAGTCTAGGATGCATGAGCTCACTACGGACGTCCCCGATATATCTTACGATATGTGGGGCCCAAGTACATGTTACAATGATATTTTCTAAGGGCTGGGTGTTGGGACATAAAAGCCCCTCACTTCACATTGCTCTTAAAACAAGCAATTTCTTAGCCAATAACGATAGTTGTTATTGAATTTATAGAGCCCGCCGGAACACAGGGTATTTCTATGTGTGTGGAGATGAAGCCCATGGTCTCAAGACCCGTAGGACTATGGTAAGTGTGTGGATATCACTTCCATGTCATGTTACCCTACAAAATAAAAATGGGAAGGATAACCACTTTTAATCCTCAAGATTGTCCTAGGACATGAGAGGAGAGCATACATGGTTTTTCCTTCGGGATGAACAAGAAACAAAGGAAAACACACAAAAATGAATGATAAATGCAAGAAAATGGATGCAAGATAAAATGATTAAAAATTATGTAATGGGGTCTTCAAGAGGAGGCCCTAAAAAAATGATTAGTAGTTTGATGTTTTATACCCCAATGTCTTAGACTAAACAAGCTACAAAACAAAAAGGATTAGTAGTTTTGGATTGATTTTTAATCTTTGGTAAGCATAGGAAGCTGCACACAAAGTGTTAGTAGTTTGGAACAAGAAAATATAACTTAATGTGTAGTTAAAATGAAAATATTTAGGAAAATTAAAACCATGAATAAATTATCTTTCAAAATACTAAATTAACACTTTCATTGCATAGATCTTTTCAATACCTTTCTAAAAAAATGGAGTCGTTTTGAGTTTGGGATCAAACATTATGGCTCTCGGAAGGTAGGCTAAAAAAGGAAATAAAAATCACTAAAATAGAGAAAAAGTGCCAAAACATAGCAAACATGCCACTTTATGTGCAAAAGCACTACTTTGTGTGCAAAGTGCTACTGTGTGTACAAAAACGTTGTTTTGGCTGCAAAAGCACTACTTTTTGTGCAAACGTGCTTCTTTTCCTACAAACACTCTATTTTTGGGAATTTAAAGGTTGAACAAAAACACTTAAGTATTTAGAAATGTGCCATGGGGTCAAAAAAGTGATGTTTTAAGTCAAAAGCATGAAACAGAGATTTTTATGAAAGTTTGAAAAGATTAGTGATTAAAATGTAGGAAAACTAGTAAACTATTCTCCTTTTCTAATTTTCTCAAACAAAACCTTAAATAGGGCAATAGATGGAAATGAGAGAGAAGAAAAATACCTATAATTACCTACAACTTGTAAATATCTTCCATTTATGTGTTGTATTTTCTCTTGATGGTGGATTTAATTTGGTTGCATCATATTTTGAGGGATGATTTGGACAACACCTCCCCTTTGATTTTGCTTGGATTGCTTGATTGGTGAAGGATGAATTGATTAAATGATTGGATTGGATTAAAGATAGATGATGTATTAATTGGATGAATAAAAGAGTAGAGTTTTGTTATGGATTCTTAAGATTTTTCTAAGGTAGATCTCATGAATGAGGAGAGCTCAATTTATAGTTTTTAGGTGGAGGATTTAATGGCTAGGATAAAGCCAAGTTGGATTGAGATCAAGGGTGGAGGATGCATGAGAGGATTGGAAGATTCTAGAGTTGGAAGACTCAAGAATTTTGAGTTAAAAATCCATGGAGGGAAGAAGTTTCCATTGAATTAAAAATTCTATAAAAGTAGAAGGTTAGAGAGGCTTCTAGATTTAGAAGCCTCTAGATTTAGAGTTGTGAGGATGTGATTAGATTAAAATTATATTAGGTTGATAAATATGATTAGGGATGTGATTTGATGGAAAGGCTAGGTGTAGGGATGTGTAGGGTAGGTGGGTAGGTAGATGTAGGAATATTAAATTCCTAGAAAATATTAATGAAGGATTATGATGATAATATGATATAATAATGGATTAAAAATATTAATGTTGAAGATGGGATACTAGGATTATTAAAAAGGATTAATGATGAAATGATAAATTAAATGATAAAGGGTAAATATGATAAAATGGATTAATAACAATAATTAATCTAGTGATTGATTATTATATGGATTATGCTGGGATATTTGCAAGATAGGTTAATTGTAATTAACAAAGTCGAAATTTTAGATGTCTAAAGTAATAAATATGTAAACCGGGAAAGTTTTGATTCATAGATGGTGCCTATCGAGAGTTATACTATAGCTGAATTATTAAATTGTGTTTTCTCATTTGGGGAAAGGTGTCCTAGATGTGCATCATGTAGTTTTCATGTTATCTATGTGCGATAATGTTTGTGCAAGATTCTTGTGTGTTATGTGTTGTCCTAAGAAATCCCTTATGTTTGCATGTATCAAGAAATGGAAGTAAAAATAAATAAAATTATTCTAGTATATTTATTGTTGTATTTGTGTGTAAAATTTGTGGGCATTACAAATATTGTCTAAGCATTAACAGGGAAGAAATTATTCCACCTCTAGAACTTAATTACATTTTTCCTTTTTCCCCTATAAGGGAATAAATTTTTCTTTTTTCCTTTCTCTCTTCACCCCATAGTACCAATGAAACTAGCGGTAGTGTGATTCATCTAAATTAAATTTCTCAATTACATTGGATTCATTATAAATTGTTGGTAAAATATTATCTGAATTTTTAGTTTTCAAATAATTTAGAAATTTTTATCTCATCTTTCTGTCTCATTTTATTCTTTGGAAGTAAGATTAAAATGTATCTAATATTACACCTACCTCAATAGATCCAATTAACTAGATATCCCCGATTGCTCTTTATCATCTAGTAATGATAGTTCCTCATTGGTCATTCCTCTGCAGAACCATGAATGAGTTGGATGTGAATCTTACTAGTGAATTTTGCTGAAAGTTAACCTAATATCCTTAATAGGTGAAAAATCAAGGCTGCCTAATCTAAAAAATTGAAATTTTGTTGTCCATTTCGTGCATATATTATTAGAAAATAATAGAAAAGTCTATTTTTCGTATAGACTCTCTAATTTTTCAACTTAGAAAATTGAAATGCATCAATTCTTAAAGTTATGCATTCAAAGGATTTTTTTTAATATTTTTATACGATAAAAGTAAATGTTAATTACGAATGTAATACAATTGAAATCTGCATTACCTTCCACTCTTATATTTTTTTGTCAATCCGGGATGTTGAGGACATCTTAGTGATTTCTAAACTGATATAGATTTATACAGTAAATCAATAAACTTGGTTTATATCCAAGATTTTATTACTTCATTATGTTTTTTACAAATATTAGCAATGGATTTGGTATGTTCTTTTGTAGATAGAATACGATACTTTAGAAACCATAGCCTCGAATGTAAAGACTTGTAAGTCTCTCTACCCAAAGTTTTTTTGTGTGCACATATTGTATGTTGTCCATCAAGTATATAAAATTTCACATCATCCCTTTCAAAGTCATTCAAATCATGTATTTCTACAAGGTTATTCATAGACTGCAAGAAGGGAACAAGAATTGCATCGCTCTGTGTAGGGAATGCCATTTATAAACATGAATTGGATATAAAGGTAAACATTTTCATCATCTATAGAAAGATATTGATATTTTGGAGGTGTTACATGACACCTTGAAACATCAATTAAAAATAATTCACCATTGAATAAAAGTAAAGGAAACTACTGAATAGTTGAAGGTTCTGTTTTCTCAAATATAGTGGTTGCTATCTTAAACAATGTAGCTAATTTAATATTATTTTTCAACCCAAGAAAAATTTATTTAGATGGGTCAATCTCCAATTTATAAAAATATTTTTTCCCCAGCATAGTAAATAACTTGGCATGTTTTGGAGGTGACAAAAATCTTTTTCTATTCAAGAAGTGAAAAATAGAAGAGGTTTTTTGGTTTCTATACAATTTTTTGAATACTATAAAAATTCCATTATGAATTTCTTTGACATTTGAAAAACCAGTATTGTCAGAATATATAAGCATCCCCAAATTCCAACCATGTTGTGAATAGGAATATTGTGCACTATCCATCAAAGGCTTGCATCTCCGTTTCTTGAATAAAGAAACTTTCAAATCCATATACAAAATAAGACACTTATTGTTTTCAAAGTCAATGCATTCGACCTGAACACGCAGTGTCCCGAATCAATAACTTCTGAAGGATAGAACTATACCAACTTCCTCTTGAGTTTCATCTATAACAAAAAACAACCACAGGTCAATGTGGTAGTTTTTAGGGGAATAGATTTCAATGAATCATTCCTCATCCCTTTTCTTCCAATAAATACCAACTTTGATGAATCGAATTATCGTGCATAAAGTGTAAATAATGGAAGAAATTTTACCTATAATTGGAGTAGAATACATTAATAATAAGTTCATTTATGAAGTATAATTTTTTTCTCATTTTCTAATAAGGAATATAAGTATTACCATAGCGGTCACCAACCTCTAGAGTTCCTTACTTTGTATCATTGGAGAGTAATTAACTTAATGGTTAGTGACCACTAGGATTTGACTAGACATGATATGTATCATTCAAATGGTTATAGTAATTTTTGACATTTATTCCTCTTGACTAATGTACATCCAATATAAAATTAATTTAGATCATCTTATATAACATAAAAATATTAGTGATCAATAACTCTGGAAATTGATTTGATTCTCAAACACTCTCTTCGAAATACCAAACATTATATCTTAGTGTTCTCTATGCTATTCCATTCCATACGTGATTGTTTTAAGTTGTTAATTTATATGTTAATCAAAATCTTATGTGCCACTAGGATTTATATTTTAATATGTTTCGCTCATTCCATCTATGTAATTTAATAGATTTTTGACTCAATGATAATCCTATCAAAAGGTGAAAATGAATGCTTATTGTTTCAATGCATCAGAAATGGCTATAACATCTTTGGATAATTTATTTTATTATTGATTTGATCCAAAAATATGAATTACTTTCTATATATTAAAGAGAGTATTCAAGAAATAAATCACATTAATGTAGTTAGCAGATCACTAATAATTTTCTATTATACAAGATGATGTAAAGTAAGTGTATATAAGACGTATTATAGTCGAGAGGATTAAGTGTCTATAACAATTCTAAGTAATATATTTAAAGCATAACGGTCCTTAGGAAATTCCACAACAAGCTATCTAATAAAAGTAATAATGATTACACATTTCCTAAATAAAAGTGTGGCCCTAAAACTCTATCCATTTTTTGGAAACATTGTAGTCTAGAAGTTCATGATGGGTTATACTTATTTGATAAAATATTTTATTATTAAAAATATTTATTGAGTTCATCTACACCAATGGCCTATTGTATCTTTATTTTATTATAATTTAGATTTAAAAGGTATAAACCAACAAGTAGAAACCAAAGTTTAGATTTTATTGAATATATTTATTCATATACCTTGTGCTCTGAATATTAACTATTGGATCAATATCCAATGAGGTAAGAGGACCATATTTTTAAGACAACAAACTAGTCTTCTTTACTAGAATAGAGATAAATTTTAACGAAGGTACTTAGGAAATTCCACAACAAGCTATCAAATACAACTAGGAAGGATTACACATTTCCTAAACATAAGTATGGCCCTAACAACTCTGGATTTTTTTGGAAACATTATAGGCTAGAAGGTCATGATAGGTTATATATTATTTATTAAAATATTTGATTATTAACAATTTTTATTGAGTTCCTCTAAACCAAGGGTCTATTGTCTCTTCCTTTGATTATAAGTTAAATTTAATGGTATAAGCCAACAAGTAGAAACCAAAGTTTAGATTTTCTTGAATATATTTATTCATATACCTCTTGCTCTAAATACCAACTATTGCATCAATATCCAACGAGGTAAGAGGAAAATTTTTATGAAGACAACATACTAGTCTTATGTACTAGAATAGAGATCAATTTTAACAAGGTCTTTACGAAATTCCACAAGTTATTAAATACAACCGAGAATGATTACACATTTCTTAAAAAATAAGTATGGCCCTAACAACTCTAGTTTATTTTCTAGAAACATTGTAGGATATATGGTCATGATAGGTTCAGGGAAAATTTTAAAGAACTCACCTGAAAAAAATTATAGAAATCACACAGTGAATATGGCGAACTGATTTGTTGGGTTAGAAAGTTATCTAAAATCAATGTTTGTGGCATTGGCAAAATATAATATATTGTTTAAAGGAAATTTTATATGGAGTGGTGAATGAAGGATAATTCATTGACATGAATGATATTTCTTGCAAAAACACATTTTAAGTCCAAATGGAGGTTTGCCACGTGTTCCCCTAACTATCACTCTACCTCACCTAACCACAAACACGAAACTTTATTGAATTTTCTCATTCTGCGGGCTTAGAGTCCACAACATTCCTTTTCCTTGAGGATGCTTGGAATCCCACCATATGTCCACCTGATATTCAATTCCAGGATCTGAGGCTCCTTTTTCATACCTTTACACTCAGGTGCCTAAAATGGGTGACACTTGTATCTTTCCTCATATATCGAGGATTATCAACGTGCTTTAGCATGACTTCCTAGGAATTTATCAAACGTATTTTTAATTTTGTGGGTATTCTAAAGGTTTAACGGATTACAATATAGATCTATGTATGTGTGTGTGTGTGGGGCAATTTAATCAAATTTCAAATTAAATCCTAAACATGTCAGTGAATGAGACAAAATAAATAGGAAGGTTCCATATATTTCTTGGCAATCTAAGAATGTTTTAAAATCCTGGCCCATCTATCACATGGAGATTCAATAAAAATTTATGTTGGGATTACATATCCATTGGCTATTCACATGGGACAAATTATTGTTTATGGATTTTTTTGGTGAAACATGGTCACTGCCATGGTTATAAAAATAGCCAAATTCATATTCTATAATTCCTAATTTTATATAAATTACAAATATTAGCCACTAAAATTTTCCCTTGGTAGGTTATAGTTATTTGTTAAAAGTTTTTTTATTAATGATGTTTATTGAGTACCTCTACACCATGGGTCTATTGTCTCTTACTCGATTATAAGTTAGATTTGAAATACTAGACAAAATTTATCATGGAAATTTTTCAAATATGTGTTAACACATTTAGAGCATCAGTATTCTTAGGTTGTAGAAATTTATTGTCCATTACATTGCATTAAAGTAGAGAAAAAATTCCAAGAGTTCAAAAATAATGATACAATAATAAGTCATGGTCTATCTTAACACCACTAGGCTCCTACAAGTACTTCTTATCATTGTAAAAATATTTGTATAGTTATGGAGTGCTAGTAGGTTTTATTGATGTTAATTGTATCATATTGGCTATACTATCCCTAAGCGGAGCCATGTGCTTCACTACATAAGTTTGAGATGGATCAATTCATATGTAGTTCTCATAAGATATATTTTTTGTAACATATAATTCACAACAATTCGTATGGAAGAAAATTCTTAGAACCGTTAAGCTTCATTAATTATTAAAATGAATGGCATTAGGGATGTTAGGATCAAAAATTTATTATTTTGAAAATAGTGATGAAATAATAAATCATGGTCTATCTTAGCGACCACTAGGATCCTGCCATTACCTCTTATTATTGTGAACATTTTCTGTACATACTTTTGTGGCCAATATTTTTCATTGATTTCCTTGATTATAATTATATCATATTGGCTGGACTATCCCTAGAAGATCCATATGCTTTGCAGCACTACATGTCCTCAAGAGGAATGAATCCTTATATAGTTCTCACAAGATTTATTGTTTGTAACATATAATTAACATCAGTTCATATGTGAGTAAATTCTTTCTGACTACTAAGGATCATTACTTATTGAAAGGAATGACATAAGAGACACGAGGCTCAAAAATTTATTATTTCTAAAATAGAAATGAAATATTAAATCATGTTCTATTTAAGTGACTGCTAGGCTCTATTGTTACCTCTTGTCATTGTGAACACTTTCTGTACATATTTTTGGCGCTATTATTTTCATTGATTATAATTTTATGATATTAGTGTTACTATCCCTCGCATATCCAAGTGATTTAATACATACCCTCGAGAGGTATCAAGCCTTTTGTAGTTCTCATTAGATATATTTTTATAACATATAATTCATAACGGTTCGTATTGGAGAAATTTCTAAGCAACCAAAAGCTTCATTCTGATTGAAAGGAATGGCTTAGGGACGTTGGGATCAATAGTTTTTATTTTGAAAATATCAATGAAATAATAAATTATGGTCCAACTTACTGGCCAATATGATCCTACCATAACCTCTTGTCATTTTAAACACTTTACAAATTTTAGTCGCTAGTATTTTTCATTCATCATTCATTTTAATTGTTTCATATTAGGTTGGACTATTCCTAGCATAACCAAGTGATGTGTATACCCTCGAGAGGGATCATGACTTATGTAGTTCTCATAAGATATATAGTTTGTAACATGTAACTCAAATTGGTTCTTATGGGATAAAATGCTTAGTATTTCTAAGATTCATTACTTAGTTAAAGGAACAATATAGGGACTCTAGGCTCACAATTTCTTAATTTGCAAATAGTGATAAAAAAACTAAATCATGGTCTAGCTTAGCGGCCGCTAGGATCTTACAATTTCCTCTCGTCATTATAAATAATTTATATAAATCTATAAAGTGCTAGTAGTTTTCATTGATTATATATGTATCATATCAGCTAGACTATCCCTAACGGAGCCATGTGTTGCACTACATGTCCTCAAGAGGTATCAAGCCTTATATAGTTCTCATAAGATATATTTTTTGTAACATATAATTCACATCAATTTGTATGGGAGCAAATATTTGGGGACCGCTAATATTAATTATTTATTGAAAGGAACGATGTAGGGGGCCGCTTTAGGCTCAACAGTTTTATTTTGAAATTAGTGATATAATAATAAAATGTGGTCTAGTTTAGTGGTCACTAGGCTCCTACCATTACCTAACTGTCATTGTAAAAACTATCTCTACAGGTTTTGGTCACTTTTATTTTTCATTGATTATAATTGTATAATATTGCTTGGATAATCCCTAATAGAGCCATGTGCTATACTACATAAAACATGCATATTTGTTCATTAAAAACTATTGAAAGGAATATATTAGTGGCCATTAAGACCTAAATCTTTATTATTTTAAATCATGTGTTGGAATAACAAATCATTGCAATGGGGTTGAATGATTGCTAAGTGTTTTCCTATATATAAGACAATAAGATATCTGTTAATTATAATGTTTCCCAACTATCTAGTTCAAAGTTTCCAGATAGCACATTTTAATTGGAAAATTATATTAAATTAGCACACATTATATTTAATAATTTCTATATCAATTTTGATGATAAAATAGAAATAAAGGTGTGTATATTATTCTATTAAACTTTAAAACTATGTTTAGGATTTATTTCTTTTGTTTTCTTATATTATATTTTTATTATGTTTATATTATTATATGCTATAGACAATAAAAAATTGTGTTGTTTTGAATTTATGTTATTTTTGTATTTCATAATGAGGTAAAAATTTAAATTTTGAATTGTGAATTCCCCACTTTTATGAATATTTGAAATTTCAATATCCCACACTTTTGCTTTATGAGGGGGAAAGTCAAATTTTTAAAAATCATACTTTTTCTATTTTTGAAATTTCTATTGTGGAATGTGAAAAATAAATTAAAAATACCTCGAGAAATATTGATTGGGGTTTATTCTTTTTTTGGCCTCATAGATAAAAATTTCTCAAAATTTAAAAATAATACTTGAAGGTCGTAGATTACGGGGATGATTATACAAATCCTAGCTATTTTTAAAAGGAATCTAATAATTTTCATATAGAAGGAACACAAAGGATGCACACAAAGGACACACACAAAGATGCACGAAAAAAGGTCACACACAAATGAGGCAAGAAAAAGTGCTTGCGACTAGAATCACTCGAGATAGTTTGTGTGAGGTAGAAGGAGGTTTCACGAGACATCATTAAGCATGAAATAATATTATATATTATTAAATTAGGTATTTTTCAAAATAATCTATTATATATAAAGTGTACCTTTTTTAATGCAAGGGCTCTATTAGTCACTCTCTGATCGATTAGTTATTGTATTTTGGACCGCATTCAACCCCTTTGCCTTACCAAATCTGATCCACACCACCCCTGATTTTCCCTACTACATTGTGCTTCGCAATCCAAACTTTATTTTTATTTCCTTTTGAATGCCAAATAAAGCCACCTTATTCTTCATGAAAATAAATTTTTTTGGTGCCTTAGTAAAAGAAAATGGCATCCCTTTTTAGATCTTGTATTTATCTATATTAAATTTTTCCCATTTCTACCTTTATGCTTCTCTCTAGGTATTTTCCTTTTTGAATTTTTTGTTCTCGTTCCTGCGATTGTTTTTCCCAATAATGATGGCTTGTCACATAGTCATAGTTTTTTAAATTTTAATGGGTTTCAAGAACCAAAATATTTTAATGTTGTTTATTAATATGATACAAGTAAACATGGCAAAGTATTTCACCGTATATTTTTACATGGTTTTGACTTAGACATTTTAGGAAAATATTTGAGGTTAACAAATTACTTACAAAAATACAACCATACTAAGTATACAATTGTATGATAAATATTTTTATTTATATACATTTTCAAATGTATAAATACTAAAATGTAATGTCTTTAACAATTTTATTTTTGTACAATGGAAGGTAAAAATATTATATATGTGCTTAAATATTATTAAAGATAAATATTAATCACTATATATTTAAATATATATTTAATTTTGTGCCTACTAAGCTTAAAAATTCAAATACCTTTGTGGTCACCACGTTATAATTATTTATTTCTAAAACTAATTTACTAAACCTAAAATGTATTTAGAATTGAATGTGAAAGCAAAATTTATATATTTCATTTAATTTTTAATATGTTACATATTATTAGAGAGAGATAGAGTGTTGTTATGTGGATTAATACACAATTATACATGTATATTTATGTATCTATTATGTAAAATCTAGATTTATTTGTTATCATTTATAGCTTTTCATTATGATTTCTCATATAGGAATAAACTCAACTATGAAAGAATTTTCCTATCCTAGTGGTCGCTAGCTTATAATTATTCTTTGTAGAAAACATTTGTTTAGCATTGTGGCCACATTCCTTTGTTACTTATATTATAGGCAATAAAATTTTTATTGGGCCTAGCCATCAATAGTTTATTTATCTCTTGTTTTATATAGAAAGATAGCAATTTATATTTATAACACCATTATATTATAAACATGATATATTTACCATAAGGAATAGCTTAGTGGAAATTAGGTTGCGATGAGTAAATCACATTGTATCTAAAAACTAGTTGCATAGCTTATCAGTTGCTAGTCCAAGTTTCTTAAATTTTTATAAAATTAAAATTAATCTGCCTAAATATCATAAGATATAGAGAAATCTATACATAGCTATATAACACATAAAAATTTAATGTTCAGAACTTTGTGGTCACTAGGTAAAATCCTCTAGTAAAATTTATTATTTGGATTTAAGAATCTAAAGTAAGATATTTTGAGATTATTGGCCGCTAGGTTATGCCACCGCTAGTATCCGAGGCCTACGGGTGGTTAGGATGTAAAAATTTCAATTAATATATTATGAGATTATCCTACACTATGTTAGGCCACACCATAATATGTATCGACATGATTTAACAAATTAAAGAAAATATTTTGAACTTATAGGTCACTGTGGTTATGCCACAACATATTATTTGGATCTTGCAGTCACTAGGATTTAACAATATCAAATAAGAAATTATGAGCTTAGTAGATGATATGTTAGTCCATGAAATAATATGTATCAATAGGATTTAACAAATTAATGGAATATATTTTGAGCTTAGCGGACACTAGGTTAGGTCATGTCATAATAAGCTCACCCACCAAAGAGAATATGCAAAAACATAATATATAGATCTTAGTGGTTACTAGGATTTAAAAATTCAATTAACATAATTTGATCTTTGCAGCCACTAGGTAACTAAATAATGTAACAACTTGAGCTAAAGGGTCACTAACATTTAACAAGCTAAAAAAGACATTTTGATCTTAAATTTAGTTAGCTTATGCCTCAAAATAATCTAACAAATTATATTGTAATCTTAGATGTCACTAGATTTTAACAAATTAAAGTAATATGTTTTGAGTTTGAGTGACCACTATGTTAAGAAATGACATTTAATTTGGAGAATTGTATAATAAATAAAAGGTTGACTATTAGACCTTAGTGGTTGATAGCTAAAGTATAGTAAATAAAGCGATTTAATCACATTTTATGAAAATCAAGATGTGTATATATTGACAAAAATTATTTCTTGGATTTAAGAATTTGAAGTACAATATTTTGAGCTTATGGCTATTAGGTTATGCCACCACACAATATTTGGAGCATAGAAATAATTAGCATATAAAAAATTAAATTACAATATTATGAGCTTAGTGGTCACTAGGTTATACCACGTCATATCATTTGGATCTTTCAATCACTAGGATTTAACTTTTTCAATTAAGATATTATGATATTAGTGGAAATGATGATAGGCTATGACATAATATGCATCAATAGCATATAAAAAATTAAAAGAAGATATTTTGAGCTTATTGGTCATTAGTTTAGGCATATACATAATATTTATAGCTTGCATTTGCTAGAATTTACCAAATTAAAGTTATAAAATGATATTTTGAACTTATCCACCACTACTTTATGCCATAACATAATATTTGGAGCTTATCCTTCACAAGATTTTAACAAAATAAAGTAATATGTTTTGATCTTAGCAACAGCTCGATCATGCCACGACATAATAATTAGAGCATAGCAATCATCGGGATTTAAGAAATTAATTTAAGATATTATGAGCTTATTTACAACTAGGATATGCCATAACATAATAAGGATTTTGGAGGTTAGTAGGATTTAACATATTACATTTGTATAGTTTAAGCTTAGCAAAGTAGCTAGATAATTAAACAATATAATATTTAAATCGTAAGAGTTAATAGGATTTAAAAAATTAGAGAAGAATATTTTGAGTTTTACATCTACTAGGTTATGCCTCGACATAACCTAGCAAAGTACATTTGAATCTTACGAGTCACTAGGTTTTTAAATATTATAATAAGATGTTTTGAGCTTAGTGGTCACTAAGTTAAGCTAATAATTCTGAAATATAATCTTTCATACTTATGGGTCGCTTAAAATTTAAAAAGAATAATATTTTAGCTTAACATCCTCTAGGTTACTGCCATGCCATAGTTATTTGATATTGGCGATCGCTAGAATTAACAAAATAAAGTAACGGTTTTCCACAACCACATATTTTGATGTAAAACTACCATGTGCATGTTTAGATAACTATAACATTTGGAATATATACATGAATGTTCAATACATCCTAAATATTATTTTTTTACGTGATATGCATATTTCATTACTCGCCCACAATGCTCAAATAGTTCAACTCATAATTAATTGCAAATCTTTCTTATCTATGAACTCATGTTGATGTGGGTTCACATTTAAAGTTTCTTCTTGAGTTTTTCACCCTCGTGCAACTGACACTGTTGTATCATGTTTCTTCTATTCCGTAAGAAAGGATTTTGTGTAAATATTGTAATATCTATTTATCTTTCCTATGTCCAAAATAATCTTTCTAAATAGCAAACTAGCCTTATACAACAAAACCTAGAGAGTAACATTTTCTTTTATTTTGATTTCCTTCGAGAATCTCTATTTTCTATATTTTTCTTTGGTTTTGGAGTCAATATCAATGACCTATGATTTTTTTCCTTCATTTTCCTTTGTTAGTGTACTTTGAATATTAACAAAGAATTACTTAAGTGATATAGAAAAATATTCACTAGATTCCAACTCATGGTTTTCATTAAATACTTCAATAATTGAGGCTTCTTTGAAATTATGAATTCCTCTTAAAACCATGTCATAAAACTAGAGAGATATATTTCTTACCTAATCTTTCCATTCCCTTCTTTCCTTTGTATAATTAGCATATGTCTAGCATATACCAATATCATCCATGGTTATAATTAAAGGTTCTTTACAAATACATTCCTCAATAAAATCTCCCATATATATTAATGTTTTATACATAGACCCCATTATTTTAATGATATTTCCATTATTCTTTCGGTAATCTTGTTGCTTCATCTTTTCCTTGATGCATTCCTTTATAGAATTACATAGGCCATGAAATGCCTCTTCTACATCATAAAATGTACCTACATCAACTGTGACCTTTAATTGTGTTTCAAGATTTTTATTTCTAGAGCATACACCTCTCACTAATTCTATGGCTACTTAAGTTGTAGCCCTTATTAAGGACTCTTAACCCTCCTCATATTTCACCACTCTAGATCCTTTGGATTTCTATTTCATTATAATAGAGAAATGTCTTTTGAAGTTTCATATAAGAAAATGGCTTGTTGTGTTTCCATCTTATTTTTGGTTGGCCTTTTCAAGGTTAGAATTATTAGATTCAATTCAATGTTTACTAAGGGATCTTATTATGCCTCCCGATTCATTAAAATAATAAATATTTTACTAAAATATAAATCTAGATATGATATAAATGTTATATAATGAAGACAAATGCTAAGAAACTTTATAGATGTAATTATGAAAGTAAATGAGGTATTTAGGGAACTTATAAAACAACTTAAAATTTTGCAATCAAACCTAGAAAAATAAAAAAGTTTTGATAATTCTAGGACTAGGGCGCCGTAGGGTCAAGGGTGCTTAGGCCACTAGAGACCTTCCTTGGGTGCTTGTGAATGCTCAAAAGATGTGGAAGTCAAATTCATAATATTACGAGGTCTTCATTGGTTATAACCTTTTATCACCTCGTATGTCACAATTAGATCACAGAAGTACCTATAAATCTGCAACACAAATGATAAAATACAAAACCCCCAAAATGCACCAAATCCTAAAAAATAAAGATTCAAAATGGGAGGTCGAACTATCATCGACTTCACACAAAGTGAACTTACAACTGAGAGATACACTACATCTCATGCCCCATGTAGTTCTATGTGCTTTGTGTGTAATAATAGTGCTCCTAGGTTGACTTTGTGTTGATGATGCTAAGATAGTGGCCTAAAATCTAGCTAGAATGCAAATGTGTGAATGGAATTCAACACTTCCCCTATCTATGAAGTGAATGTAGATTAAAAATCCCAAAAACATAGTCCCTACGATAGTATGTAGATATATAGCCCTTGAGAAAATTTCCCTCCTTTATAATGGTATGTATGTTGTATTTATATAGGGATATCTTGCTTAAATTTTGATAGTAATGACATGAAATTCCTACTAGTACCTCAGGATAGGAGTATAAAACTGAAAAGGTCAACTACAAATGTCAAAAATATGATAGAGAATAAAGAGTACAAGAGTACCTAGGTTAGACAAGAGCACCTAGGTGCTAGTGTCTAGCCCTAGGCACTTTGGTGTCCGAGACAATTGAAGACAAATGTGAAAATACTTGATAGAAAGTGATCCCTATGACTTGACCAAAAATGAGTGTAGAAGTGCAAGAGATGAGAGATAAAAACAATAGAGGCGCTCAAATAAATAAGACCAATTAGGTAGTGTATCATTAGTAAATACTTTTTTACGCAAGATCCACATATAAAACAACATACTAAGTAGTATAGTAAATAGTAGTCTGTGCATGATTTTATATCTACATTTCCTCCACTTTATGTTATTTGAGTGAAATTCAAGTAGTGCAAAAGATGTAAGGAACATACATGTGAGATGTCCAGAGAATCCTGTTATAGAAGTACATGTAGAATAAGAATATACACCGTGGTGAATTATGGATTGACATATAGATCTATGTAGCATAAATAGATATGGTGAATCATTTATGAGGAGCACTTGAAGAAATTGATGATGTGATTTGGATATTTTTAGAACTTATTGTTGATGGATGTTTTGATGGGGTAGGGAGTTATCATTTCCCACCTAATTTTGTATGCATTAAAAACTCAATGATTTGTGTTATCCAATTTTACGCACATGGAAAAATTGGAAAATAGGGATTTATTACTATCAAATCACGACATTGGTCCTAGGGACCCACTTCTGGTCATCAGGTGAGATCGCTCATTTTTTTTTTTTGGTATGCGAGCCATCGAGGAGTTTGATAAGCTTATCTCACTTGGTCGAGCTAAAACAGTGTCAAATCGGGAATAAAGAGACGAGTCATCAGAGGAGTTCGTGCCTTGTCCTAACTCAGTCATAACTCAGATCACAAGCCTTAGACGAGTTCATGAGTAGGAAATGTAAGTTCAGTAACCGAGTTTGGCTTGTCATAAAAGAGTCTCGATAGGAGCGGAGGATGTTTCGATGGTTGGCTCATTGAGGCAGAGAAATGATGAGTTCGACTGGTTTAATTCAACATGGAGAGATTGATGCTTCCTTGTTGGAATATGAATTCAGTTTTAATGACTCGACGGAGACAATAGCTGCCTCAAGATTTGGTCGAGCTTCTTCCATGGAAGAGAATTTCCAAAATGAAAAGGCGAGACAACTCAACTAAAACTTTATCTCGTTCTTCTACTACAGTGGCAAGATTTTACAACAACTGATCACGACTGTGGTCGCATGCAACTAGAACATCAGGACCAACACCAACGGTTCCTTGGGATCACCCTGTGGCAGCTGTCGCAATTAACTCTCTCTGGAGGTGATTGATTTTCTGAGATAAAGTTTACTTCTCTACCCTGTAGCTGCTGCGTATAGCCAATTATTATAGTGTCATGGCAAGAGAACGATATTTCCGCGCATGGGAAATATTTCACTTGATTTCCAAGTGGATTTTTATGAATGGCAGGCCAAGCTGAAAATCCCGCGCGCTGGTGGGAATTGTGGAGATAAGGAATGAACTTGCCAAGTTTGCGTGGCGAAGCTGAGGCCGGGGCCCGTGGATTAATGTGTCCAAGCCGTTACGCGGGGATTTGGAGCTAGTATGCCGAGCGTGGAAATATTACGATGGCAGTCCAAGCTGTTAATCCCACGCTGAGGTATGAACGTGGAAAATAAGGCAAACACCGCCAAGCATGGAAATATTGGTTTGGCAAACCATGATCAAACCTCCGCGTAGGGGAGAAATCGGATCAAACTGCCAAGCGTGGAAATATTATGATGGCTATCCAACATGATACTTCCGCACGGGCCATGTAAACAGGATCCGAGTCTTTGTGCGGGTCGCCAGGAGGATTAATAAGACAGTTGTGAATTGGAGTGGGTCATGAAGAAAACAACGTGACGTGATACCAATTTTAGTAGAGGCTACAGGCATACCCAACCAAGGTGATGTGTTAATGGCTCAGTCGGGGCTCATATGCGAAGAGTTTGACGGGAAAGCAATGCTGAAAACTCCATGACCTTCTCCTCGTCCTCTGTACAATTCTGAACTTGATGTGGTCACGAGACAAGCTCCCACGCATAGGTAGCAGGCATGTTACAGTACAGTAGAAGCCTTTTGAACGCTTTCAGCAAGTAGGTTGTCCAACTGTGTTGTTATCTGTTCAGTATCGAATGCTTTCTCAAATTCGGGATTCTCAATGCTCTAGCCTAATGCAGCTGTAGGCTTATCCTTATTCTGAACTCGGATCTATGGCAGCTGCAGGAAACGAATATTCACTGCCGTGTACGATGGATTGGAGTCACGCTGTTCAAGATTCATAAAATTTTCCTGATTTAGGAGATAAAGTTTTATTACGGTGCAGAATGAAACGATTCATATTACTCAGCACTTCTCCTAGAAGTGAATTGAATGTGAAGGTCAACTCTGAAAATACCTGGTCGGCCATTTTGTATGCCACATCTTTATCACTTGTAAATGGTCTCTTTGAGAAACTCTGAGGGCAATAGGCAATATTTATACCCTTCCATTATGTGCGTCTAATCAGACAATAAAAGTATTCCTTTACCAGGTTCAGAGAAACTTGTTTTAACAAATGGATGATTATACTGTAGTTTCAAGCTAATTTTATCTAGCTTTATTTCTATTAGCTTTGATCCATGACTAAGGAAGAATTCATATGGTTGTTACCTATACATTTTTACAAGGTCCTCTTGGTTGCCCTAGTTGTTCAATTTATTTTTTGAAGGGCTTCTTTTATGTGTTGCAGATTGTAACATAAAGGATCTTTTTAGTTTATGGAAAAATGAGTATATGGTGTAGCTCACAGCTACCTATGCCATACTAAGATCCCAATAGTGGCATAATTGTTGATTGGAGCCGAGATTGCCAAATGCACTACCAAAATACCGAAGGGCTTTTTGGCCAAAAATCAGTCTCAAGGGTGTCTATCGACATGTTATGGGCATGAGCCTAGGTCATCATCATGGCAGTATTAGGTCCTTATTGATAATGGCATTTTCTCATCGTTTAGAAGGTACAAATTGTGCTTATTATGGAAAAGCCAAAACATTCTTACTACAAGTGTTATATGATGAGGAAGAATCCTGAGCATTGTGGTAAAACCATTCTTTTTAGAAATATTGGGTTAAGCTCGGTATTCAAGTGAATTTGAGCCCAGAAAAGGTAAGATTTCGCAGGGAGCTCGTGGTGATGTTTCATGAAGTTTGAACGTGGAATGCATAAATGGCCTCGAGTTAACAAAGGAAAATGATAAGAATCGAGTTTGATAGCTCACCATTCGAAGGACTCAATGCAAAAGAGCCCGATTACCAAAGCAAGGAAAGAGTTAGTGCGGGGTCAAAAATCGAGTGCAACACCGAGTTAGAGGATTCAAGCTCACTAAGTTGAGATTTGTGCAGACTCTATCCACATGGACCCCCCTCCTCTTCAAGTCAAACGGGTCAACGGGGGTCCCAACATTATGTTAATTAAATTAATATTTTTATTTAAATATTTTATTAATAATAATAATTATTATTATTTAAATATTTTATTTAAATATTCTTTTAATTAATTGAGAAGACTAGGTCATCGAGGCAATTAATGAATCATGATGGAACCTTCTCGGTGGTTCAACTAAGCGTAATAAATACATCATGGGCCTTCATTTAGGAATGCAATTATGACATTTCCTCTTCTTTCTCACATATTCTTCTATAAATGTAAGTTGGAAGCTCATTTCAAAGGGTTCCGGCAGTTCAAACAAGTTGGACGAGTTAGATATCTCGGTGAGTGTATACTTTTCAAGAATCCTCTCTCTTACGCAAGTTGTTCTTGTGTGTTGAGAGAACTTTCAAGCCTCCTCTTCAAGACCGTAATGGCAAATATTGCCTCTTCGAATGTATGATGCATTGTGCATGTTATTGAAGCAATAAAAGTGTGTGTTTTGTGACTAATCTCGGTCCTTTCATCCTTTTGTGCTTCTTTGTGCCTTTCTCATACTTGCAGGTACACTGTGCAATTTTAAGTTTTATTGCAGGTTCTTGGAGTTCTGTGCTTATTGAGTGGTGAAGTATTACATGCGGTTGAGTTGTGGTGTCTTGTTCACCCTTCTTGAGTTCATCCTTCTTCACTTGGAACTGGTATATTTCTTGGTCGATAAAGTTTAACAAAGGGAGCGCGTGTCTCTTAGTTTGTGGTATCCTGTACCCTCTCTAAGTTACAGTAGGTGAAGTTGACTGTGGTGCACACACCCTCTTCAAATTAACCCTTCCTGAGTCTGAAGACACCCTTTATTTGGTGCATCACCATCCCTAGTATAGTTTCATTTCTGTAAATCTCTTTCCCTAAAACCCCATGAAAATGTTAGCATAGGACTAGATAATCATTTTTGTTACACTAGGAGTAGTACAGCACTTAGTTTAGGAAGAGGAAGCCGGCCTTCTCTGGAGGTTCACCTCA
Source organism: Taxus wallichiana var. yunnanensis (assembly GCA_018340775.1). NCBI lineage: Eukaryota > Viridiplantae > Streptophyta > Pinopsida > Cupressales > Taxaceae > Taxus > Taxus wallichiana. The sequence continues at coordinate 186,451,048 of CM031243.1, read as the reverse complement.
AGCCCAAGTCCCACAGCTTGAGAGGTGATCCCATGTGTCCCAATCACACCGAACGTCCTATTCACATCCTGGCCATTCGGAGGGTGCAGTGATTTGGCGACAACAATTTGGGTGTCCTATCACTAGAGGAAGAGGGTTAGGTAGAGAGGTATATTTTTACCCTCCAACTTTGAATACATCCTCAAAAAGGTCTAACCGCTGCATATGGATGAAGACCATTTTTTTCATTTTGATCCAACGAAAAAAACACATATATGAGAATTATAGGAAAGGAAATGATGTCATATTTCCCCCACTCCAAGGGTGTCACCGTGACGTGTATGGATTTCGTGTTAGGTCATCCGGAAGTGATAGAAAATGTAAAGCGATTTCCCATGTTAGGTCATATGTAAAAGTAGTGACGCAAATCCTAAGTTAGGTCATCCGGGAGGAGTAGTAAAATACATTTTGTTGTGTCAATTGATTGATTTGATTTGAATAGTATAAAATTATATTGAGATTTATAGATTAGTGATGGAGATATTTTTCACTTATTTCCCTAGTTTAGGTCATTAGGAGGAATTTATAGAAATTGGTATGAAATGTCACATAATGTATGAGTATATTTTCAATAATGATGAATTAGAAATGTTAAATTATTGTGTATAAGTGTGAGTCAAAAAGTGACCAAAATTATATTTCCCTTTTGGAGAAAGGGGGAGCCCTAATAAGAAAGAACACCGAGCAAATAGTAGATGTGAGATGACGTAAGAGTGATAAAAATGAGTATAGAAAATGGAACAAAACCATGTGTATTGACTTGAATATATGTGATATTAGAATGTAATGGTGTGGAATGTGTATCATATGATATTAGGATAAATTTTTAACCAAATGGCGTAGATGGGGAAGAAGACAGTAGAGGATCTAAATATTTGAGTGAAAATGTGTAGCGTGTATTAGTTGGAAGAATATGCACTAATAGTAACTATAACTAAGTGAGAAATTGAAACTTACTATAAACAACAATAGTTTAAGGTAAATGGTAACTTCCTTGAGTGAGAGTTATTTTGAGCTCGAGGTTGTGACGATACAAAAATTAGAGTAATGAGATTGATCCAATTTTATATGGTGGTGGCGACCATGGTGACGTATATGACAACCGAGTTAGTAAGTGTGATGTTTTTCAAAAAATGTGTAGAAATGAGATTGTTTTTGATTTTTTTATTATTTTGCATTCTTGAATTTATAGTCATTTTTGACCTAGGAAAGAGTGGCCAAGATGCTTACGTCTCCTAGATCTAGGTGCCGGTGAACTTCTCATAGGTGTGCACATCATGTTCTGGGTCTTTGGTGAATCAAGAGGTTGTTTCGACCCAAGATTGTGATGAATGTGAAAATTGATGCTTGTTGATGTGAGTATTTGTTTTTCTTGTATATGGGGTGTTAATGCTATGTTTTTTCTCGGTGTTTTGTGTTGTTTAGAGGGATATCCACTAGAGCTATTTCCATGGAGGAAGAATCTTGAGTATTTTTTTGGTATTAGGCCTATCGGATGTAGGGTGGGATGTATTAGATAGTGTTGGCATGTGACACATAGATAGGGTATGGGAGGTACCCCATAATATTTCGATGACCACTATATTGTGTGATAGGTGGTGCGCGAAAACTTGCACTTTTTGGTTACCTACCGAGGAGATGATTGTTACCCTAGACAATATATATTGCATATTACAACTACTTGTTATGGGTGAAAAGGTTTAGGTGATGGTTGTGGAGGATGCACATTGAAAGTTAATAGTGGGTAGGCAGTAGTTTATAGGGACACAGAGTTCATGCTAAGACCCATATTAGCCTAAATGCCATATTGAGATTGGGTGTTCCTATACTATGAAATTCTATTACAATTGTGATTACTTATTTAGTAGAAGTGGATGGTAGAGGAGTAGGCATCTTTTATAAGGTGCATGATATATGTCGGTGTATCGAGGAGGATGGTACCGATATGTATGGGTGTGGTGTGTAGCAGCAGATTTATACGAGAAAATTATACAAATTTATGCGGGAGTATTATGGGGTGGCATATAAGTCACCATATTGTTACATGTATGGGCCTATGATCATATTGCGATACTAAAGCCACTTAGTGGGCCGCAAGATGAATTGTCTAGGCTCGAGATATTTGTAGTGAGATGAACTAGTATGTGGGGTAGGAGACTAAATAATACTACCTATTGATTTATGTTAGATCATATGGTGTGAGGGGCCATTATGTGGAGGTAATATTGAGCTTATGGAGGGTGGATACGGAATGCGGTGGAGCTTCAATTAATTTGATGTACTATGTGGCTTGAGGATTGGTTATCCTTGAGTGATTGAGCTCTTTTAGGCATAACATGTATCACAAAAGTTTGGTATTGTGCAAGATGTTCTCCCATAGCCTGTATATATGGGTGTGAGTCACTAGATCACTTGAGGATACTAGGGCCGGACCAAAACTCACCGGAGCACAACTAGTGCCCCTAGTATGAATGAGGTAGATGTAGTCATAGATCCGTCTACGGTTCGGTGATGTGGGGTGTACTAAGGCATATAGTGTATGGATCGATGGGTGCTATTATTTCAAGTTATTTTGGATTCAATGGAAGAACTGCCATTAGGAGTAGAGGGGAAGGTACATTCCTCTAATGATGAAGACGTAGTAGCAATGATAACATAATGTTATTATTTTCTTGTTGATATTTGTGGTTTTTACTTAGTTGGTCGATTGTGTTGTATTATGCGTAGTGAATAAGTTGATTTTTGGATTTGTCGTAGGAGATACTTATTGGTCATTATTTATTGAAACATCTATCCACACATTGACACTAAATTTTCCTACTTGACGTACTTATTGGCAATGGGATGTTAGAATGGGTGGAAGATATTGCAGGTGAGCATACACATTTTTTCTATCCAAAGGCACAATGCAGGAACCACTTGATACCATTTTTTTGAGTGAATGAGATGAGGCTAGAGTGGAGACTCAGAGGATAGGGAGGATATAAGTGTAGTACCACTAGCACGGGATGTGTTAGTGAACTATTTAGAGCTACATGGGTGGTTTATGGAGTAGTGAGTCGAGTTATCCTTATTACGTAGTCGAATTGAGAAATATAGCGGCACACTGTAATCGGTGACATAGATTCGGTGGTGAATCATCTAGATCTAGAGATCCTAAAATCGTAGACACCGATCGATAGTGATGATGAAGTATGACATGTATTAATGTAGTGATATATGGGAGGGTTACCCACCGTAGCAATTATATTTTTATAAATGTGATGTTTGGATGATATATATAGATGGATTATTGGAATTATTGTGTTATGTTGATGTTTTATTTATATGTGATGTAATGATGTGTGAAATATATAGATAGGTAATGTGTGAAAATGATGAAGGATAATAGATGTGTACGAAATGAATAATGTGATTGAGTAATGTGATAGATGATGATAAATGTATGTATGTGAAAGAAAATTTGAATGAATTGATTGTAAAAGTGTATGTAATCATGTGTTAGTATGATGAAGAGGGGGATAAAAGTGATGTCCCCCAAACATGTATGTATGAGGATGAGGTTCATTTATATAAAATCCCTCCATAAAAGAGAATGAACCATAAAGCAAGAGTACATCATTAGGAAATGGTATGATAGTGTACACTAAATAGATATACAAATGAAACATGTAGTGAAAAGGAGTAAGTGCATGAAGTTGGTGGACAATTCTGTGGACATAAAAACCCAAAATTCAGGAACCGCAATCATGGTTCCTGAATTTTGGGTTCAATAATAACCAAACCTAAAACCACAAGCGCGGTTTATAACCACAATCGCTGAACTCTGAGACAAAAAAAAAAGTAGTCCCGCGACTCCTCATTTTCCCCATTTTTCATTTCAAACCATGATTTATCCTAGACATTTTTCACTAGAGCTTTGAATACCACCACAAAATTTCTCAACGGACTTTTGGATCACAATAGATTCAACCATGCCACCAAGACAAGGAGGTAAGCCCCCGATTTTAATCAATTTTTTACATTTTAGGTTTTTTTGCATTTTAGGTTATTTTTTTACATTTTCATGGGTTTTTTGAAATGTTTGTTTATGTATACAATTTTCTTGTTTTTTCAGTTGGTTGGCAAGCTTGAAATCGTGCAAACTATCAAAACATTCCTTAAAAGCCTCCGAACATTCCTCAAAACCCTCCAACATTCCTCAAAACCCTCCTTCAAACAAAGATCCGCCTCATGTGGCTTTTGTCCCCACTGAACTAGTAGGAAGACAAGATAATATCATTGGAAGAATATGAGAAAATAAAATTTTCATTGAGAACCTTATTCAAATTATAAGACAAAATCATGCCACAAATCCATCCCACATGACTTTAGCCAACACATTGCAAATATTGATTGGTGAATTTGACTTATAACTAACCAAATACATAGATGGAATACCTTTAGGGGTGATTATAGGTGGTGGTATACGGATAAATTATCCCATGTGGCTGTAAAAGACAACATTTTTGAAAAGACCTCATTTGTGTATTATTTATTGACCCAGAACCAATGCCCCCACCCCATGATTACTTGTAAACGGTTCCCAATCCATTGGTACCACGATGACCAAATCAAAAACAATTTTTGGGACTGATGGTGGATGGTTTTGATTATCCACCATGCAACAACAATGAGGTTCCTCTTTATTTTTTGAAGAAATTATATTGTGAGTTCATGCTTAATGAGGTCCCAAATTATTTTGACTTTTCTAACTTTTTTGGTCAAGGAGGTGGCTCTGCATAGAGTAGACCTGGTGCACACATAGGTCAACCAAGGATCCCCCATGCCCCAAAACCCCCACTACCTTTATTTATCCCTCCTACAGTGAAGGAGGTTGTGGAGATTGACACACTGCATACATTGAGGGAGCTCACTGACACTCTGACCCAGCATAGTGACCAAATTGCATCTGGCGATGTTGGTGGATGCTCATGTTCTAGTGCACGACACCACTGTGGATCATGTGATGCCGTATGCACTGCGGGTGAGACATCATTTTTGGTTCACATGATTTATTTTCTATATATGAGATGTTGGGGATGTTTTTTGAATCGGTGCCACTTGATATTGGTATTTCATAGGTAAATTTCAAATACATATAAATAATATATATATATATATATATATATATATATATATCCAATAGTTTAATTCACATGTTTAAGATTTTAATATATATGTATTTGATCAAGTACATCATGTACATACATGTAAAAACTAATTTTTATTTTATTTTAAATAGCGAGAGCTGGTGAAGGAAACATCCGACGTCGACATACTAGCTACTACAAAATGGGCATGTTTCAAACGTAAGTTTCAACTTGTAAAAACTTACAGCTTTTAATTTTATTTGATTGAACTAGATTATTATTATAATGTTTCACATGTATGTTGTACATATTAATATGTTTGTCTTTTATACACAGGAGCCTAGTGGGTCATCATCTGCTCTGGGAACTAAGGCTATTGGCATGCCTCACATGAGTTTTACGTAGGTTAGTTTCTCTTTACACTTTGTTTCTAATTGTGAAATTTCACGTGGATTACATGCTTTGGACCTCTGTTATGTGGTGCAAAGTCATGTAGATTTTAATATTGATTTGTACATATTTTTTGTATATCTTATGACTACCAAAGAGACTCCTCCATATATGCAGATTGTGGAGGCTGCTGTAGATACTGCCATAGCATCTACGAGATCCACTAACTGAGGTAAAATTTGTTAAATTTGTTAAATTTTGGAGGTTCATTATTTATTATTACTTAAATCTTCTATAAAAATTTTGTATGTATGTGAAATATTTAATTTGAAAATTAATTATTTGTATCTAGCTTACCCCTCGTAAGTCTATTGTTGTCCTGCGATGTGTCAATGACAAATTGATAGGGATCATGACATTGCATGGTAAGATTTCACATGAATTTTAACTAAATTGTAAAAAATTATAAATTTGGAATGTATTTTAAAATTTTGGGTGTTAAAAAGTTGTTGTTTATGAATGTGCAGGTTAGGCTACGGGCCTACTTAGAGACGCCTAGGACCACAAGGATGAAATCCATAGAGGCATATCCTCCACTACATCCCCAAGTCGTGGATGTGCTACTTCTAGCATGGCAAAGAGAGGAAATATGTTTCATGAGTAGATTCATAGTCCACTGGATGTACATATATATATATATGGGCCATCTAGTCCTAGTGAACATGTTTCTTCATATAGTCCATTATATATATAGACTTTTGTAAATAAATCTAAAGTATAGTAAATAAGGTAGACGAATCCCATTTTATGAAAATCAAGATGTGTATATATTGAAAAAAATTATTGTTTGGATTTAAGAATTTGAAGTACAATATTTTGAGCTTCGCAGCTACTAGGTTATGCCACCACGGTATTTGGAGCATAGAAATAATTAGCATATAAAAATTAAATTACAATATTATGAGCTTAGCGGTCACTAGGTTATACCACGTCATATTATTTGGATCTTTCAGTCACTAGGATTTAACTTTTTCAATTAAGATATTATGAGATTAGTGGAAATTATGATAGGCTATGACATAATATGCATCAATAGGATATAAAAAATTAAAAGAAGATATTTTGAGCTTATTGGTCATTAGTTTAGGCATATACATAATATTTATAGCTTGCATTTGCTAGAATTTAACAAATTAAAGTTATAAAATGATATTTTGAACTTATCCACCATTACTTTATGCCATAACATAATATTTGGAGCTTATCCATCACAATATTTTAACAAAATAAAGTAATACGTTTTGATCTTAGCAACCGCTTTGATCATGCCACGACATAATAGATAGAGAATAACAATCATTAGGATTTAAGAAATTAATTTAAGATATTATGAGCTTATTTACAGCTAGGATATGCCATAACATAATAAGGATTTTGGAGGTTAGTAGGATTTAACATATTACATTTGTATAGTTTAAGATTAGTAGCAGACTACATACTTAAACAATATAATATTTAAATCTTAAGAGTTAATAGGATTTAACAAATTAGAGAAAAATATTTTGAGTTTTACATCTACTAGGTTATGCCTCGACATAACCTAGAAAAGTACATTTGAATCTTACAAGTCACTAGGTTTTTAAAAATTATAATAAGATGTTTTGAGCTTAGTGGCCACTAAGTTAAGCTAATAATTCTGAAATATAATCTTTCACACTTATGCGTCTTAACATCCTCTAGGTTATGCCATGCCATAGTTATTTGATATTAGCGATTCTTAGGAATTAACAAAATAAAGTAACGGTTTTCCACTGACCACATATTTTGATGTACAACTACCATGTGCATGTTTAGATAACTATAACATTTGGAATATATACATGAATGTTCAATAAATCCTAAATATTATTTTTTTTACATGATATGCATATTTCATTACTCGCCCACAATGCTCAAATACTTCAACTCATAATTAATTGCAAATCTTTCTTATCTATGAACTCATGTTGATGTGGGTTCACATTTAAAGTTTCTTCTTGAGTTTTTCAATCTCGTGCAACACCTGTTGTATCATGTTTCTTCTATTTCGTAAGAAAATTTTTGTGTAAATATTGTAATATCTATTTATCTTTCCTATGTCAAAAATAATCTTTCTAAATAACAAACTAGCCTTATACAACAAAACCTAGAGAGTAACATTTTCTTTTATTTTGATTTCCTTCAGAATCTCTATTTTCTATATTTTTTCTTTGGTTTTGGAGTCAATATCAATGACCTATGATTTTTTTCCTCCGTTTTCCTTTGTTAGTGTAATTTGAATATTAAAAAATAAATACTTAAGAGATATATAAAAATATTCACTAGAAACCAACTTCTGGTTTTCATTAAATACTTCAATAATTGAGGCTTCTCTGAAATTATGAATTCCTCTTAAAACCATGTCATCAAACTAGAGAGATATATTTCTTACCTGATCTTTCCATTCCCTTCTTTCCTTTGTATAATTAGCATATGTCTAGCATATACCAATATCATTCATGGTTATAATTGAAGGTTCTTTACAAATACATTCCTCAATAAATTGTCCCATATATATTAATGTTTTATACATAGAACCCATTATTTTAATGATATTTCCATTATTATTTAGATAATCTTGTTGCTTCATATTTTCCTCAATGCATTCCTTTATAGAATTACATAGGCCATGCAATACCTCTTCTACATCATAAAATGTACCATCAACTTGTGACCTTTAATTGAGTTTCAAGAATTTTTTTTCTAGAGCATACATCTCTCACTAATTCTATGGCTACTTAAGTTGTAGCACTTATTAAGGACTCTTAATCCTCTTCATATTTCACCACTTGAGATCCTTTGGCTTTCTATTTCATTATAATAGAGAACATGTCTTTTGAAGTTTCATATAAGAAAATGGCTTGTTGTGTTTCCATCTTATTTTTGGTTATCCTTTTCAAGGTTAGCATTATTAGATTGAATTCAATGTTTACTAAGGGATCTTATTATGCCTCCCTGATTCATTAAAATAATAAATATTTTACTAAAATATGAATCGAGATATGATATAAATGTTATATAATGAATACAAATGATAAGAAACTTTATAGATGTAATTATGAAAGTAAATGAGGTATTTAGAGAACTTATCTTTATTTCACTTATCCCAAAGTGTATTTAGACTCGAATAACGATGAAACACCTCAAAATTTTGCAATCAAACCTAGAAAAATATAGAAGTTTTGATAATTCGAGGACTAGGGCACCTATGTAGGGTCAAGGGTGCCTGCGCACCACTAGAGACCTTCCTTGGGTGCTTGTGAATGCTCAAAAGATGCGGAAGTCAATTTCATAATATTACGAGGTCTTCATTGGTTATAACCTTTTCTCACCTATATGTCACAATTAGATCACAGAAGTACCTATAAATCTGCAACACAAATGATAAAATACAAAACTCCCAAAATGCACCAAATCCTAAAAAGTAAAGATTCAAAATGGGAGGTCAAACTATCGTCGACTTCACACAAAGTGAACTTACAACTGAGAGATACACTACATCTCATGCCCCATGTAGTTCTATGTGCTTGTGTGTGTAATAGTGCTCCTAGGTTGACTTTGTGTTGATGATGCTAAGATAGTGGCCTAAAATCTAGCTAGAATGTAAATGTGTGAATGGAATTCAACACTTCCCCTATCTATGCGAAAAATGTAGAGTAAAAATCCCAAAAACATAGTCCCTACGATATTATGTAGATATATAGCCCTTGAGAAAATTTCCCTCCTTTATAATGGTATGTATGTTGTATTTATATAGGGATATCTTGCTTAAATTTTGATAGTAATGACACGAAATTCCGACTAGTACCTTAGGATAGGAGTATAAAACTAAAAAGGTCAACTACAAATGTCAAAAATATGATAGAGAATAAAGAGTACAAGAGTACCTAGGTTAGACAAGAGCACCTAGGTGCTTTGGTGTCAGCCCTAGGCACCGGTGTCCGAGAGACAATTGAAGACAAATGTGAAAATACCGATAGAAAGTGATCCTAATGACTTGACCAGAAATGAGTGTAGAAGTGCAAGAGATGAGAGATAAAAACAATAGAGGCGCTCAAATAAATAAGACCAATTAGGTAGTGTATCATTAGTAAATACTTTATTTACGCAAGATCCACATATATGTAGAATAAGAACATACACCGTGGTGAACCATGGATCGACATATAGATCTATGTAGCATAAATAGATATGGTGAATCATTTGTGAGGAGCACTTGAAGAAATTGATGATGTGATTTGGATATTTTTAGAACTTATTGTTGATGGATGTTTTGATGGGGTAGGGAATTATCGTTTCCCGCTTAATTTTGTATGCATTAAAAACTCAATGATTTGGGTGTCCTGTCACTAGAGGAAGAGGGTTAGGTAAAGAGGTATATTTTTACCCTCCAACTTTGAATACATCCTAGAAAAGGTCTAACTGTTGCATATGGATGAAGACCATTTTTTTCATTTTGATCCAACAAAAATAACCCATATAGGAGAAGTATAGGAAAGGAAATGATGTCTCATTTCCCCCACTCCAAGGGTGTCACCGTGATGTGTATGGATTCCATGTTAGGTCATCTAGAAGTGATAGAAAATGTAAAGTGACTTCCCATGTTAGGTCATCTGGGAAAGTAGTGATGTAACTCCAAAGTTAGGTCATTTGGGAGGAGTAGTAAAATACATTGTGTTGTGTCAATTGATTGATTTGATTTGAGTAGTATAAAATTATATTGAGATTTATAGATTAGTGATGGAGATATTTTTCACTTATTTTCCCTAGATTAGGTCATTAGGGGGAATTGATAGAAAGTGGTATGAAATGTCACATAATGTATGAGTAAATTTTCAATAATGATGAATTAGAAATGTGAAATTATTGTGTATAAGTGTGAGGGGGTCAAAAGGTGACCAAAATTATATTTCCCCTTTTGGAGAAAGGGGGAGTCCTAATAAGAAAGAACACTAAGAGCTGAAAGTAGATGTGAGATGATGTAAGAGTGATAAAAATGAGTATAGAAAATGGAACAAAATTGTGTGTATTGACTTGAATATATGTAATATTAGAATGTAATGGTGTGGAATGTGAATCATATGATAGTAAGAGAAATTTTTAACCAAATGGCATAGATGGGGAAGAAGAAAGAGTAGAGGATCTCAAGATTTGAGTGAAAATGTGTAGCGGTATTAGTTGGAAGAATATGCACGAATAGTAAATATAGCTAAGTGAGAAATTAAAACTTACTATAAACAACAATAGTTTAAGGTAAATGGTAACTTCCTTGAGTGAGAATTATTTTGAGCTCGAGGTTGTGATGATGCAAAAATTAGAGTAGTGAGATTGATCCAATTTTATATGGTGGTGGCGGCCATGGTGACGTATATGACAACCGAGTTAGTAAGTGTGATATTTTTCAAAAAATGTGTAGAAATGAGATTGTTTTTAAATTTTTTTCTTATTTTGCATTCTTGAATTTATAGACATTTTTGACCTAGGAAAGAGTGGCCAAGATGCTAACATCTCCTAGATCTAGGTGTTGGAGAACTTATCATAGGTGCGCACATCGTGTTCCTAGGTGCTTTGGTGAATCGGAGGTTGTTTCGACCCAAGATCGTGATGAATGTGAAAATTGATGCTTGTTGATGTGAGTATTTGTTTTTCTTGTAAATGGGGTGTTAATGCTATGTTTTTCTAGTGTTTTGTGTTGTTTAGAGGGATATCCACTAGCGAGATTTCCATGGAGGAAGAATCTTGAGTATTTTTTTGGTATTAGGCCTATCGGATGTAGGGTGGCATGTATTAGATAGTGTTGGCATGTGACACATAGATAGGGTAGGGGAGGTACCGCGTAATATATCGATGACCACTACATTGTGTGATAGGTGGTGCAAGAAAACTTGCACATTTTTGTTGCCTTTCGAGGAGATGATTGTTACCCTAGACAATATATATCACATATTGCAACTACCTGTTATGGGTGAAAAGGTTTAGGTGATGGTCATGGAGGATGCACTTTGTGATAATAGTGGGTATGTAGTAGTTTAAAGGGACATAGGTTCATGTTGAGACCCATATTAGCCTAAATGCCATATTGAGATTGGGTGTTCCTAGACTATGAAATTCTATTACAATTGTGATTAACTCTTTAGTGGAATTGGATGGTAGAGGAGTAGGAATCTTGTATAAGATGCATGATATATGTTGGTGTATCGAGGAGGCCGGTACCGGATATGTATGGGTGTGGTGTGTAGTAGCAGATTTATACAAAAATTATAAAAATTTATGCGGGAGTATTATGGGGTGGCATATAAGTCACCATATTGTTACATGTATGGGCCTATGATCATATTGCGATACTAAGGCCACTTAGTGGGCACCAGGATGATTGGGCTAGGTTCAAGATATTTTTAGTGAGATGAACTAGTATGTGGGGTAGGAGACTAAATAATACTACCTATTGATTTATGTTAGATCATATGGTGTGAGGGGCCATTATGTGGAGGTAATATTGAGCTTATGGAGGGTGGCTACGGAATGCGGTGGAGCTTCAATTAATTTGATGTACTATGTGGCTTGAGGATTGGTTATCCTTGAGTGATTGAGCTCTTTTAGGCATAACATGTATCACAAAAGTTTGGTATTGTGCAAGATGTTCTCCCATAGCTATATATATGGGTGTGAGTCACTAGATCACCGAGGATACTAGGGGCTAGACCAAAACTCTTAGGAGCACAACAAGTGCCCCTAGTATGAATGAGGCGGATATGCGATCATAGATCCGTACGATCTGATTCGGTGATGTGGGGTGTACTAAGGCATATAGTGTATGGATCGATGGGTGTTATTATTTCAAGTTATTTTGGATTCAGCGGGAGAACTGCCATAGAAGGAGTAGAGGGAAGGTACATTCCTCGATGATGAAGACGTAGTAGCAATGATAACATAATGTTATTATTTTCTTGTTGATATTTGTGGTTTTTTACTTAGTTGGTCGATTGTGTTGTATTATGTGTAGTGAATAAGTTGATTTTTGGATTTGTCGTAGGAGATACTTATTGGTCATTATTTATTGAAACATCTATCCACACATTGACACTAAATTTTCCTACTGACGTACTTATTGGCAATGGGATGTTAGAATGGGTGGAAGATATTGCAGTGAGCATACACATTTTTTCTATCCAGTGGACAATAGCAGGAACCACTGATACCATTTTTTTGAGTGAATGAGATGAGGCTAGAGTGGAGACTCAATAGGATAGGGAGGATGTAAGTGTATTACCACTAGCACAGGATGTGTTAGTGAACTATTTAGAGCTACATGGGTGGTTTATGGAGTAGTGAGTCGAGTTATCCTTATTACGTAGTCGAATTGAGAAATATAGCGGCATATCGGTGACATAGATTCGGTGGTGAATCATCTAGATCTAGAGATCCTAAAATTATAGACAACGATAGTGATGATGAAGTATGACATGTATTAATGTAGTGATATATGGTAGGGTTACCCCGTAGTAGCAATTCTATTTTTATAAATGTGATGTTTGGATGATATATATAGATGGATTATTGGAATTATTGTGTTACATTGATGTTTTATTTATATGTGATGTAATGATGTGTGAAATATATTGTTAGGTAATGTGTGAAAATGATGAAGGATAATAGATAGTTTACTGAAATGAATAATGTGATAGATAAGTGATAGATGATAATAAATGTATGTATGTGAAATGGAAATTTGAATGAATTGATTGTAAAAGTGTATGTAATCATGTGTTAGTATGATGAAGAGGGGGATAAAATTGATGCCCCCAAACATGTATGTATGAGGATGAGGTTCATTTATATAAAACTCCTACATAATCAAGAATGAACCATAAAGTAAGAGTACATCATTAGGAAATGGTATGATAGTGTACACTAAATAGATATACAAATGAAACATGTAGTGCAAAGGAGTAAGTGCACGAAGTTGGTGGACAATTCCATGGACATAAAAACCCAAAATTTAGGAACCGCGATCATGGTTCCTGAATTTTGGGTTCAGCAATAACCGAACCTAAAACCACGATCACGGTTTAGAACCATGAGTGTGGTTATAAACCGCAATCGCGGAACTCTGAGACAAAAATAAGTAGTCCCGTGACTCCTCATTTTCCCCATTTTTCATTTCAAACCACGATTTCTCCTAGATGTTTTTCACTGGAGCTTTGAATACCACCTCAAAATTTCTCATCGGACTTCGGATCACAATAGATTCAACCATACCACCAAGACAAGGAGGTAAGCCCCCGATTTTACTCTTTTTTTTACATTTTAGGTTTTTTTTGCATTTTAGGTTTTTTTTACATTTTCATGGGTTTTTTGAAATGTTTTTTATGTATACAATTTTCTTATTTTTTCAGGTTGGTCGGCAAGCTTGAAATAGTGTAAACTGTCATCAAAACATTCCTTAAAAGCCTCAGAACATTCCTCAAAACCCTCTGAACATTCCTCAAAACCCTCCAACATTCCTCAAAACCCTCCTTCAAACATAGATCCGCCTCCTGTGGCTCCTTCTGTCCCCACTGAACTAGTAGGAACACAAGATAATATCATTGGAAGAATATGAGAAAATAAAATTGTCATTGAGAACCTTATTCAAACTATAAGACAAAATCATGCCACAAATCCGTCCCACATGACTTTAGCCAACACATTACAAACATTGATTGGTGAAGTTGACTCCACAACCAACCAAATACATAGATGGAATACCTTTAGAGGTGATTGTAGGTGGTGGTATATGGATAAATTATCCCATGCGGCTGTAAAAGATAAAAAAATTGGAAAAGACCTCATTTGTGCATTATTTACTAACCCAAGAACCAATGCCCCCCATAGTTACTTGTAAACAGTTCCCAATCCATTGGTACCATGATGACCAATCAAAAACAATTTTGGGGACTGATGGTGGATGGTTTTTTATTATCCACCATGCAACAACAATGAGGTTCCTCTTTATTTTTTGAAGAAATTATATTGCGAGTTCATGCTTAACGAAGTCCCGAATTGTTTTGACTTTTCTAACTTTTTTGGTCAAGGAGGTGGCTCTACACAGAGTAGACCTGGTGCACACATAGGTCAACCAAGGATACCCCATGCCCCAAAACCCCCACTACCTTTAGTTATCACTCCTATATGCTGAAGGAGGTTGTGGAGATTGACACACTGCATACATTGAGGGAGCTCACTGACACTCTGACCCAGCATAGTGACCAAATTACATCTGGTGATGTTGGTGGAGGTGCGTGTTCTAGCGTACCACATCACCGTGGATCATGTGGTGCTTTGTATGCACTTTGCTTGAGCGAGACATCATTTGCTAGTTCACTTGATTTATTTTCTATAGATGAGATGTTGGGGGATGTTTTTGAACTGGTGCCACTAATATTGGTCTTTCATAGGTAAATTTCAAATAAATATAAATATTATATATATATATATATATACAATAGTTTAATTCACATGTTTGAGATTTTAATATATATGTATTTGATTAAGTACGTCATGTACATACATGTAAAAAACTAATTTTTTATTTTATTTTAAATAGCAAGATCCGGTGAAGAAAACATCCAACGTCAACATGCTAGCTACTACACCGAGCATGTTTCAAACGTAAGTTTCAAGTTGTACATACTTACAATTTTAATTTTATTTGATTGCACTAGATTATTTTTATAATTTTTCACGTGTATGTTGTACATATTAATATGTTTGTCTTTTATACATAGGAGCCTAGCGGGTCATCATCTACTCTGGGAACTAAGGCTACTGGCATGCCTCACATGAGTTTTACGCAGGTTAGTTTCTCTTTACACTTTGTTTCTAATTGTGGAATTTCACGTGGATTACATGCTTTGGACCTCTGTTATGTGGTGCATAGTCATGTAGATTTTAATATTGATTTGTACATGTTTTTTGTATAGCTTATGACTGCTAGAGAGACTCCTCCATATATGCAGACTGTGGAGGCTATTGTAGATACTGCCATAGCATCTGCAGATCCACTAACTGAGGTACAATTTTTCAAATTTGTTAAATTTTAGAGGTTCATTATTTCTTATTACTTAAATCTACAATATCAAATTTTGTATGTATGTGAAATATTTAATTTGAAAATTAATTATTTGTATGTAGCTTACCCCTCGTGAGTCTCTATGTTGTCCCTACGATGTGTCAATGACAAATTGATAGGGATCATGACATTGCGGTAAGATTTCACATGAATTTTAACTAAATTGTATAAATTTATAAATTTTGAATGTATTTTAAAATTTTGGGTGTTAGAAAGTTGTTTATGAATGTGCGGAGTTAGGTTGTAGGCCTTTTTAGAGATGCCTAGGACCACAAGGATGAAATCCATAGAGGTATATCCCTCCACTACATCCCCAAGTCATGGACGTGCTGCTTCTATTATGGAAAAGAGAGGTAAGATGTTTCATGAGTAGATTCATAGTCCACCCGGATGTACATAGATATATATATGGGCCATCTTGTCCTAGTGAACATGTTTCTTTGTATAGTCCATTATTATATATATTTTCGTGAGACACACTTAGTTTGAGATTTACACATGTTATGAACTTAGATATTTTCAGAGACATGCATCCTGGAGAACACTTTGTTTGATTCTTATATATATATATATATGTGTGTTGGTTTTCATAACGATATTACTTCTATATGTTTGATTCAATTTCATTGCATGTATGATATACATCTATGTATGTTTTCATAACCATTTATTAGTTCTAGATATGTATGTTTGATTTAAAATTAAAAACCATTTCCTGGAGTACTACATGGTACAATTGTTAAGTAAACCTATTCCATTAAGAAAAACCATGCTAGGTGAACTAAAAAAGGGCAATACGTAATTAATTTTTTTCTTTTAAAGCTAACACTCATCTATTGCATATCAACTAATGCAAACATTGATAAAAATAAGCGAGGTAGAGTTCATCTTGAATTATATGAATATAATGTTACTTATGGTACAACATTGTGTGGTACAATTGTTAAGAAATTAAGGGAAGCATTAACATTGTTTTAGAGAAATTAAGGGAATCAATAGATGTACACACATTATCTCTTTATAATTTGTTGCTATATGCCAATCAACTAAGAAGTTAAACATTCAATTTGATTATCGTTTAAAGTAGATTCACTTCTCTCTTTCATTTTCATTGTTTGTCTCTTTCTTCTTGGACTTACCATCCTCTCTTTCCTTTTATTTGCTTGTATGTATTCAAGACTTCTTTCTTTCTCCTTCTTATTTTTCCATTGTTCACTCTTTTTTCTCTTGACTTGTCTCTTGTTGCTTTGAATATCCTGTCATAAATATCTCCTCAAGCCTTTGTATTTCCTCATGTACAACAAGTATTCACTCTCTCCTTCACTTTCTTCATTTATTGATCACAGCCATTACATGCTTGCCTCAAACTGAAATTTGACCTTTTCTCACCACTTTCCTCTTGTTTCCCATTTCATATTGAATGAGTACCTATTTATTCTCTAAGCATTTCATTTTACACTTCCTTTCTCCTCCATTATTCTTCTTTCGTGCTATGTTCTCCATTATGAGAATTCTTTTCTTTTCTTCATGTTTCTCGTAAGTGGAAACTATTTTCCTCTTATTCCTTCATAGGCTCTCACTTATTTGTTTCCTTCACTTATTTTAGCATGCTTCATAAGTGATTTGATTGGCCACTTCACTCTCTTAAAATTCCATCCAAATATGCAAGCTTGAAGCTACTTGCCTTAGCATTTTATTGATAATCTTATTCATATGTTCACATTCTCACCATACTATTAGAAATAATGAATAAATGCATTTCATTCCTTTAACATGACTTGTAACTTTACTCATTACTTTTCACTAGTTCTTGCTTCACTAGCAATTATGCTTCATTTAATTTCAACTCCATTTAATATTCTTGACCTATATTCAAATACTTAATCCACTATTAGAATAACAAGGGAATGCTTTATTCTTGTGAATCTTCAAAGCATGATAATTAGGGTATTAGATACCCATTAAGGGATGAAAAGTATGTAAAAAGTTTCAAGGTAGCCAAGAGCATGACCATATTAAAATGCAAACATAATGAGCATGTAAGCACATAGCTGGGGAAGCAGAGGATGGAGAGAGATCACCACAACAACATAGCTCAAGAGATAAAATCAAGGACAGTGATGAAGCACCTAAGAGGACAGAGGCAAGTCTAAAGAGAACAAGAGAGATGGAAGGTAAACAAGTGACATTGAATGTTTTGAGTCCTAGGAAATGAACGGAGGCGAGGAGTGAGAAGTCATTCCTCAAGACGTCATGGCACCAAACCGAATGTGCTAACATGTTTGGGTGGCCAGGTGAACACTAGAGGAGGTTCTATTTTGGTGCGCAACAAGGTCATTGCTTCCGGGCTACTTCGTTCGGGCGTAGTCCCTTAAGATCCCTAAAACCAAAATATCGTTCAAATTCGATAGGTGACTACTCCAACTTTGTGGCACCTAGAGATGTCTCATCTGATCTAACACCTCAGTGTAAGGACCCTATACAATAGCATCTCTTGGTTTTTTTCTTCTCATATCGGTGCTCTCGCTGCCCTATTGTTTGCAAACGCGTGAAATATTATAGTTTGAGCCAGTGTAAGGTTGTCAAACACTATATTTTACAAACGGTGGGTCATGGCACTGAACTGAATGCACTTTGACATGTCTAGGTGGCTAGGTGAATGCTAGAAGAGGTGGTGTTTTAGTGCGCAACAAGGTCGTTGCTTCTAGGCTACTTCGTTCGGGCGTAGTCCCTTAAGAGCCCTGAGACCAAAATATTGTTCATCTTCTACCGGTGAATACTTAGACTCCATGGCACATAGAGATGTCTCATCTAATCTAAAACCTTTGTGTAGGGACCCTATACAATAGCCTCTCTCAATTTTTTCATTCTCATATCGGTGATCTCGCTGCCCTATTGTTAGCAAACGCGTGAAATAGTGCAGTTTAAGCCAGTATAAGGTTGTCAAACGTTATATTTTGCAAACGGTGGGTCATGGCACCGAACTCGGCTATGCTTGACATGTCTAGATGGCTAGGTGAACACTAGAGGAGGTGGTATTTAAGTGCACGACAAGGTCATTGCTTCCGGGCTACTTTGTTTGAGCATAGTCCCTTAACAGCCCTGAGACCAAAATATCGTTCAACTTCAACTGGTGACTACTCGGACTCCGTGGCACCTAGAGATGTCTCGTCTAATCTTAAACCTCAATGTAGGGACCCTATACAAGAGTCTCTCTCGTTTTTCGTTCTCCCGGATCGGTGCTCTTACTTGCCCTATTGTTTGGAAACACGTGAAATAGTGCAGTTTAAGCCAGTGTAAGGTTGTCAAACGCTATAGTTTGTAAACGGTGGGTCATGGCAACAAACCATCTGTGATGATGCATCCAAGTGGCAAGGTGAACACTAGATGAGGTGGTGTTTTAGTGTGCAACAAGGGTTTTTCTTCCGGGCTACTTCATTCAGGCGTAGTCCCTTAAGAGCCCTGAGACCAAAATATCGTTTAACTTCGACCGGTGATTACTTGGACTCCATGGAACCTACAGAAATCTCATCTAATCTAATACCTCGGGTATGGACCCTTTATAATGGCCTCTCTTATTTTTTTCCTTCCTAGATTGGTACTTTCGCTACCCTATTGTTCGTAAACGCGTGAAATAGTGCGGTTTGAGCCGGTGTAAGGTTATCAAGTGCTTCATTTTACAAATGGTGGGTCGTGGCATTGAACCAAATGTGCCGACACGTTTGGGTGGCTAGTTGAATGATAGAGGAGGTGGTTATTTTGTGTGTGACAATGTCGTTTCTTCCGAGCTACTTTGTTTGGGCATAGTCACTTGAGCCCTAAGAACAAAATATCGTTTAATGTCGATGGGTGACTACTCGGACTCTGTGGTACCTAGATATGTCATGTCTAATCTAAAACCTTGGTGTAGGGACCCTCTACAATAGCCTCTCTCAGTTTTTTCCTTCCCAATGGTGCTCTCTCTACCCTATTATTTGCAAACACGTGAAATAGTGCAGTTTAAGCCAGTGTAAGGTTGTCTAACGCTATATTTTGCAAATGGTGGGTCATGGAGCCAAACAAAATGTGCTTGACACATCTTGGTGGCCAAGTGAAAGCTAGAGGAGGTGGTGTTTTGGTGCGCGACAAGGTTGTTGCTTCCGGCTACTTCGTTCGGCGTAGTCCCTTAAGAGCCCTGAGACCAAAATATCATTCAACTTCGACAGTGACTACTCGGACTCCGTGGCACCTAGAGATGTCTCATCTAATCCAAAACCTTGACATAGGGACCCTATATAATAGCCTCTCTTGGTTTTTTCCTTCTCATATCGGTGCTCTTGCTACCCTATTGTTTGCAAACGCGTAAAATAGTGCAGTTTGAGCCAATGTAAGGTTGTCAAATGCTATATTTTGCAAACAGTGGGTCATGCCACCGAACCAAATGCGTTAACACATCTCGGTGGAAAGGTGAATGCTAGAGAAGGTGGTGTTTTGGTGCATGACAAGGTCGTTGCTTCCGAGCTACTTCGTTCGGTGTAGTCCCTTAAGAGCCCTGAGACCAAAATATCGTTCAACTTCGACCGGTGAATAATTGGACTCCGTGGCACCTAGAGATGTCTCACCTTATCTAACACCTTGGCATAGACCTTCTATAATATCCTCTCTTAGTTTTTTTCTCATATCGATGCTCTCGCTGCCCTATTGTTTGTAAACGCGTGAAATAGTGCAGTTTGAGCTAGTGTAAGGTTGTCAAACACTATATTTTACAAACGGTGGGTCATGGATCTAAACATACTATGTGACACGTCCATGAAGCTAGGTGAATACTATAGGAGGTGTTGTTTTGGTGCGCGACAAGGTCGTTGCTTCCGGACTACTTCGTTTGGGCGTAGTCCTTTAAGAGTCCTGAGACCAAAATATCGTTCAACTTTGACTAGTGACTAATCGCACTCTGTCACACCTAGAGACGTCTCATCCGGTTTGACACCTTGGCGTAGGGACCCTTGTCATGCCCCGACTTGGAACATGGAGAAACCATACCAATGTGCAACTAAAATTTTAGGATTTTTTTAACGTATACATTAATACTAATGTTTGTTTAATTTGTTTCCCTTGATAATTAATTTTAATATAAATTTGATTAACTGAAATTTAAATAAAACTATTTCATAATTGACTTAATTATTTATTCTTCTTAAGTTAACTAGGGTCACGAAATAATATTCTACAATCCCCATAACATAATTAATTTGTCTCCCCTTTTTATTTAATTACCCCATACCCCTATTTAATTTGTTTTCTCACTCCCATAAAATGCTCATGACTTAAAATATGGAGGAGAAAACATAGGCCCTTGGATCTAATCTAATCTAGGCCCTTGATTTGAAATTTGCCCTAATGCTGCCCTAACTTTCTCTATGTTTTTTTTTCCATCTCTTTTCTCTTCCATTCCTTCATTTTGAAATGTGCAGGTTTTGGGAGAAGCCATGAATGTTCAAGAAGAGATCTCAAGTTTCCCTTGTGTTTTATTCTTGGTTTTGGTTTATTTATATATATAAATAAATCAATATATATATACATATATATACATATATATATATGTCTATATATATATATATAAAATATGGCTAGGGTTTCTATTTTTTTCTGTTTTGAAAAAAATATTTACTTATATACTTTTTTTTTTGTGAAGGACGGGGGGTGGTGGCTGGATGCTTTGGAGGTGGCAGGATGGAGAAACCAATGGATGGGGGATTAGGGACAACGAAGGGGACGCAGGGATGGCGGGAGGCAATATGGGGCAGGCGGCGACAGGCCGCAAGGGATGGGGCTAGTTTGGAGTAGGCACGGGAGCAGGGGTCTATAGGATCGAGGTCGCTGCAGCCATAGTAGATGGGGGAATAGGCCACAAGGCCGGGGTGGCCGCATACGGGTGGGGGAGGGGTTTGGCCCTCCCCAAAATTACTATATTTTTTAAATAAAAACTTTAATACGTTTTTCTTACCGTTTATATTTATTTATTTTAACATAATATTTATATCTATATATATATATATATATACACACACATATTTATTTCTGATAAAAAGGATTAAATTAATAACATTGATTATATATATATATATACATATACATATATAAAATATATGTGTGTGTATATATATAATAGGCTAAAAGTAAAATACATCTAAGGATAATGCACTAAAAAAATACGCTTTTAATTATAAAATCTGCAATACTTGTTTTTGATAAATAGCCAAGAAAAATATAATTAATACAAGTTTAATTTATTTCCTTATTCTTTTGACAAATATCACATTAACCATATTCCCAATAAATCAAATTTTCCTTTGACAACAATAGTCAAATTTCTATAAACATTATAGTGGTAGAAATATTTTAAACACCAGTTTCACTTAGGATCTAAATCTATGAAGGTTTTTACAAAAGGATGCACATTTCAAATTGATGATAATTCTTCCAACATTAAATAACAAACTTCCTATAACAACTATATTTCCTTTTCAATAAGTAATCTTTTTGTCAATATAATATTCAAAAACTAAGCATGTTAAAGAAGTATAGATATTTTATAAGACTTATTTTTTTTTGTAAAGAAATTCCTCAATACATCATATTTTCCAAACATGCTAACATACATAAGAAACAACCAACAACTCCTTTCTAATAATGAAAGAAAATTTTCAAATACAAAGAAATACAAAGCTTACAAGTGGTGTTCCATTCTCAAGATGAGAAATTTTTACATGCCAAAGAATCTTTCCACATAGTCATACTCTAGAGGTTACAATGCAAGTAATGGTTCACAAAAATTTGAGAGAACAATGGAACTCCAACAATCACCAACTTTTAACTTCAAATGCCTTCAAGGAATCCATGCAAGGAGAAGAAGCTTGTTTGCCACCCAACCATAGGCATCATTACATGCCTTTCCCAAGATTGGGATGTATGCTAGCCTCCCCTAAGCCCACAGAAAGAAGACAACTATACACAACTATGCACAAGAGTGAGGGTGACAAACAACATTACATTCATACAAAAACAAGGCAAAAACTAAGACAAGACTCCAAATTTTACAAAGATGAACAAGAGGAGAAACCATGTTCTACCTCAAAAATGGGGAAGAGAAAAAAGTTCTCCAAATGCCATAACCAACATTAAATGCACAAAAGCAAGATCTCCATATCCTCCTTATTTCTCCATTTTCATTCAAGCCCTCCTTATTCCTCCACCCTTTCACCAATCCTTCTTGGAAGGATTTTCAAACCCCAAAGGGGTTTCCTTACCAAGAATGGGGAAGGGGGTTCATGCCAAATGACCTATCTTCCCCACCTCAACCATTTGAGGAGTAACTAAATCCTACAAGGCTTTCCCATCAAGCATATAAGATTGAGAGGGAAAATTCCCTCTCTTCCCCCAAGCTCCAAAACTCCATCATGACATACGATGGAGGGATCAAAATCAAATAACCAAAAAATAAAATATTTATACAACAAACATTTCTAAGAAAAAAACTAATATCTAGCATGTATAACCGATACAAAGAAGCTCAAGAAGCCTACTTAAAAGAAAATCTCTCCAAACTTCAATCTCTTCCACTTCTTGACCCAAACAATCTCTAGCTCCCAATCCACAAGACTCCAAGCAAAAACTCCAAAAAAAAGTTCTCTTCTTTTCCCATAAGGGGAATTTGAAGAGGGGTAAGAAAAAAATCCTCACAAATGAGGGGGTGACATGTGTCACCCCTCTCCTCCTTCAAGGTCAAATATGCTAAAGCTAAATGAGAGAAAGGATAAAATGACTTTTAGCCCTCTTCTCCCAAATTACTCTAAATGATAACAAAACAATACTTGTGCAAATTTTAACAAGCACACTAATCCATACCCCTTACATGGATGTGACCAAAGGAGAGGAAAAACAGGAGGGAAAACTCCCTCTAGCCTTGGAAATAAGCCTCCCTACCTATTAGGTAGGGTCCAAGGGCTCATTTTCATGTTAAAGGAACTCCCAAACTAAAAATGGGTCCTTAAAAATGCTTAAAATAACTCAATTTCGGGTTTGGCAAATTTGGCACAAAGATAGAGGGTGTGGGGCCCACCCAAGGGTTCACATGTGACCCTAAACCCTCTAGATTAATTACATCATTAAACTAATTTAAGACTTAATGTAATTGGGGTCATTAATTTCCCCAAAATAAGTTTACAACACAAACTAAACACCCTAATCAAAATTAATAATACAAGACATATTACATTACAAATGAGGGTCACCCATGGTGCCCAAAAATAATTCTAATGCTAAGGCCTCATGCAATAAACATGGCTAGGACTTAGCCCCGTGGGATGCTTGTGCAAAGTTATGTAGCTAGCCTAAATCCCACGTTCTCCTGTGACTTGTGACCTGCACACTCATTGCACACATTAAATGCACCTATCCGATAGAATATAAATCAACTACTAAATAAGATATCAATGAATTCTAGACTAATATATCATATTTATGGAATCGAAAGTGTGACAACGTTCACAACTATACATAATTCAACATAAGTTAGTCATAATGATAAAATGATATGTATCCATAGAATCCCAAAATGCAACAAATTGAGTATCCATCAATATAATTAGATTTTGAAACAACATCACATCAATTAGTATCCATGATGTCATAAGATAATGTGACAACATAATTATCAAGCTAAATCGACCCTATACACCTAAATGTCCATACAAGTCTAATCGAGATCAAATCTCCTAATGTAATGTCAAAAATATAATAATCCCTATCAAAACATATCTAATAATAAGAGGAAAAAAAAGTAATGAGCTAAAAAGTGTGGGCACTACATCCCCCTCTACTAAAACTAGACTTCTTCCCGGAATTCATCTGAAGAGATAGGGATATCTATCCCTCAAAGGTGTTGTATCTTCCCGGGTAGTTTTTGTCTCGTCGTAGTGGTCCCACTACACTCTAACCTAGTCCAAGTCTCAACCCTAAAGGGCCAACCTCCGGTGATTTAGTATGAGTACGGGCTATAGTCTCCACTATCCTCCATCATCTACCCGTAATGCTAACCAATCTAAAACTGAGATACCCTTGCCTAATATGATATGACCCAAGTACTGAATCTCTATCTGAAAGAAGCTATATTTTCCAAGTTCCCATACAACTTCTTCTCTCTCAAAACCTGAAGTACCTACCTCAAATGCTCCTCGTGTTCCTCCTTGGAATGATAATATATCAATATGTCATCAAGGAACACTAAGACAAAGCGATCCAAAAATTTCCTAAATACTCCATTCATGAGGCTCATGAAGACAACTGGGGCATTAGTCAAACCAAATGGAACAACTATGAACTCATAATGCCCATAACGTGTGCGAAACATTGTCTTATGAATGTCTGCATCTGATATGTGCAACTGATGGTACCCTGACTTGAGATTGATTTTGGAGAACACTCTCACTCCCCGCATCTGATCAAACAAGTCATCAATCCTAGGGAGTGGATAACGGTTCTTTATTGTGACTTTGTTGAGCTACCTAAAGTCAACACAAAGCCTAAGAGAACCATCCTTCTTCTTCACAAATATGACTAGTGCTCCCCAAGGAGATACACTAGGGTGAATGAGACCCTTATCTAACAACTCCTCTAACTGAATCTTGAGCTCATGAAGCTTTGGAGTCATCATCCGATAGGGTGCCCTAGAAACTAGTGCAGATCTAGGTACTAAATCAATGGTGAAATCCACCTCTCTACGGGTGGTAACCCTGGAAGCTTTCCTAGAAACACATCGGCATACTCCCTCAAAACTGCATGATCATCTAAGGGTGAATTCTCTAGAGTACTCTCTGATCGATCATTGATGGTGATAGCAAACAACTGACATCCCTTATGCATGCTCTGCTTGAGTTGCTTAACCGAGATCATGCACAAAGAGATAGGCCTCTTCATCCCTAAAATCACAATTGCACTCCCAAGATCATCCTGACACTCAATGACCTTATTTCTACAATCCACCTTAGCTTGATGAGCCTCAAGCCAATCCATACCCAAAACTACCTGATAGGATCCTAGAGGGATAACTCGGAGGTCAAGTGTAGTGGAGAAGGCTCCTAAATCAAGTACACAACTCTCCACATATGAGTCCATGGTGAGTTTGGCCCTAGAGGCCAACTCAACCTGCCAACTATCTGGTTGCCTAGCCACCACTAGCCCACACTAGTCCACTATAGAAGGTGATATAAAAGAATATGAAGCACCTAAATCAAAAAGTACTGAGACAAAAATACCCCTGATAGTACCTATCGTCTCAATGACTATGGCCTGATGCTTGGCCTGGCAGTTGTCAACCACTACATATACATAATGGGCGTGTCCCATGTCACCCACCATCTGCTTGGATCTAACGGCTCTCTGTGCATCCATGGTATTGGGTTTGTGTGGGCACATGCGCACATAGTGATCAGGAGACCCACAAATAAAACATCCTCATGTACCCCTCTGAGATGGGGTTCCTCCTATACTCTAGTGTACTAATCCTACGTCTAACCCTACCAAACTGCTGCATGTGCAAGCTGGCTATGCCTGCTAAGTACCACCTTCCTATCCCCGGCTCCATAAAAACTTCCTCTAGTGCCACCTCTCTGAAAGCTCTAAGTCTACCTAGCCCTCTCTACTGGGTGGCCATGGTGCTACGTCTCATGTGCCGCGGGTGCAAAGTGGAGCCCTCGTGGCTGCTTTGGCGGAGGCCGAATCCTCTCTAGGGGGTGGTGTTGTACCCCATGACCTCTAACTCTGGAAGGCCTGTATCCTCTCCTGAAAGTTTCTCTTGTTTTTATCTCGGTGCTCCTATGCCTTGGTCCTGTTCTCCTCAGCTAAGTAGGTCTTCTCAATGGCCTTCTTAAGTGTGGGAGGAGATAACATCCTAACTGCTCTTGCTATATCTACATTAAGGCCTCAAATAAACCTATTAACCTATAATTTCTCATCTTGTAGGTAGTCCACATACTGCAGAAGATCTAGGAACCTGCTCTCATACTGTGCTACTGTGTCAGATCCCTATCGTAAGTCATGAAATTCATCGATCCTCTTCTACATGAAATGATCTAACATATAGCAAGCCCTGAATTACTCCTTGAACATCTCCCAAGTCATTGTATCTCAAGTCAGATGGAGCTTCCGCTTCTCATTCCTTCACCAAACACCTACCGCGCGTCTCGAGGAGGTGTATGGTGAACCTTGCCTTGACATTGCTCTCATATGAGTGCAAGCCAAAGCAACTATCCAAGCTAAGGAGCCATGACTCAGCCCCAAATCCATCTGTAGCATTTGTGTAGGTAGGAAGCTGCAAACAAAGAAGATATCTAATCACACTACCTGTATCTCGATCCTGGCAATGCAGTCCAACAGGTGAAAGTGGTCGCCTATCCCCATTGTTCCCTTGAGACTATGTGCATAGCTACGACGGTACGAGACTACCCTCTCGTGATGAACAAAAGAGATGTGTGACCTCTCCCACCTTGGTGTATCATGCTCTAACGGCTCTGAATGCGTGTCCTCACCTATCGGCTCCTCATCTCCTAATGGAATCTCCTCTCTCACTTCCTACATTGGTAGAAGACGCCACCGTACAACACCTATTAGCTGCTACAGGACCTCCAATATCTGAGGCCCAAATTTGGGTGCCGGCGGCTCCCACGTAGGTGCACTACGCCCCAAGCCTCTAGCTGATTGTCCCCTCTTGGGTGTCATCCTATGCACGAGGTGAGTGAAGAGGTTATTAAATGGTTGCAGAAAATGTTTAATTATTTTATTTATTTATTTACTTTTAATGTTATCACCAATGTTGTTAACTAGTTGATTGATTACCCAGAGTGTCCATGTGTGTGAACCTCCACTCTGATACCAAATGTCATTCCCAACTTGAAACACGGAGAAACCATACCAATGTGCAACTAAAATTTTAGGAATTTTTTTTTAAGGTATATAGTTAATACTAATGTTTGTTTAATTTGTTTCCTGCCAATAATTAATTTTATTATAAATTTGATTACCCAAAATTTAAATAAAACTATTCCATAATTGACTTAATTATTTATTCTTCTTAAGTTAACTAGGGTCATGAAATAATAGTCTACAACCCCCATATAATAATTAATTTGTCTCCCCTTTTTATTTAATTGCCCCATACCCCTATTTAATTTGTTTTCTCACTCCCATAAAATGCTCATGACTTAAAATGTGGAGGAGAAAACATAGGCCCTGGATCTAATCTAATCCAAGCCCTTGATTTGAAGTAATCCCTAATGCTACCCTAACTTTCTCTATGTTTTCTTTTCCATCTCTTTTCTCTTCCATTTTTTCATTCGAAAAGTGCAGGTTTTGGGAGAAGCCATGAATGTTCAAGAAGAGATCTCAAGTTTTCCTTGTGTTTTATTATTAGTTTTGGTTTATTTATATATATATATATATATATATATATATATATATATATATATATATATATATACGGCTAAGGTTTCTATTTTTTTGTTTAGAGAAATAAATATTTACTTATATACTTTTTTTTGGGGGGGTGTTGTGGAGGTAGTAGGATGGAGTAACATGCGATGGGGGAACGGGGACAACAGAGGGGACGTAGGGATGGCCGGAGGTAGTATGGGAGGCAGCGGCAGCGGTGGCGGATGTTGCAGAGGTGACAAGCCACAAGGGATGGGGGCATTTGGAGTAGGCGTGGGGAGTAGGGGTCTATGGGGTCGAGGGTGCTGCAGCCATAGTAGATGGGGGAACAGCCGCAAGGCCACGGTGGCCGCATACGAGTGGGGGGAGGGGTTCGGCCCTCCCCAACATTACTATAATATTTTGTTTGTTTTTTTTTTTTAAATAAAAACTTTAATATGTTTTTTACTAGTTTATATTTATTTTTATTAATAAAATATTATATATATATATATATATATATAATGATGTTTATATATATACACATATTTATTTCTAATTAAAAAGGATTAAATTAATAACATTGATATTATATATGTGTGTGTGTGTGTGTGTGTGTGTGTGTGTGTGTGTGTGTGTGTGTGTGTGTGTGTGTGTGTGTGTATAATAGGCTAAAAGTATAATACATCTAAGGATAATACACTAAAAAAAATACAGTTTTAATTATAAAATCTGCAATACTTGTTTTCGATAAATAGCCAAGAAAAATATAATTAATACAAGTTTAATTTATTTCCTTATTCTTTTGACAAATATCACATTAACCATATTCCCAATAAATCAAATTTTCCTTTGACAAAAATAATCAGATTTCTATAAACCATATAGTGGTAGAAATATTTTTAAAACTAGTTTCACTTAGGATCTAAATCTATGAAGGTTTTTACAAAAGGATGCACATTTCAAATTGATGATAATTCTTCCAACATTAAATAACAAACTTCCTATAACAACTAGATTTCCTTTTCAATAAGTAATCTTTTTTGTCAATATAATATTAAAAACTAAGCATGTTAAAGAAGTATAAATATTTTACAAGACTTCTTTTTTTTTGCAAAGAAATTCCTCAATACATCATATTTTCTAAACATGTTAACATACATAAGAAACAACCAACTCCTTTATAAGATTGAAAGAAATTTTTCAAATACAAAGAAATACAAAGATTACAAGTGGTGTTCCATTCTCAAGATGAGAACTTTTTACATGCCAAAGAATCTTTCCACATAGTCATACTCTAGAGGTTACAATGCAAGTAATGGTTCTCAAAAATTTGAGAGAACAATAGAACTCCAACAATCACCAAACTTTCAACTTCAAATGCCTTTAAGGAATCCATGCAAGGAGAAGAAACTTGTTTTCCACCCAACCATAGGCATCATTACATGTCTTTCCCAAGATTGGGATGCATACTAGCCTCCCCCAAGCCCATGGGAAAGAGGACAACTATCCACAACTATGCACAAGAGTGAGGGTGACAAACAACATTACATTCATACAAAAACAAGGAAAAATCTAAGACAAGACTCCAAGTGTTACAAAGATGAATAAGAGGAGAACCCATGTTCTACCTAAAATGGGGAAGA
Source organism: Taxus wallichiana var. yunnanensis (assembly GCA_018340775.1). Lineage (NCBI taxonomy): Eukaryota > Viridiplantae > Streptophyta > Pinopsida > Cupressales > Taxaceae > Taxus > Taxus wallichiana. The sequence goes on along the minus strand of CM031243.1, from coordinate 186,421,211 downwards.
GAAAAGAAATTTCTCTAAATGTCATAACCAACATTAAATGCACACAAGCAAAATCTCCATATCCTTGTTATTTCTCCATTTTCATTCAAGCCCTCCTTATTCCTCCACCCTTTCACCAATCTTTCTTGGAAGGAGTTTCAAACCCCATAGGGGTTTCCTTACCAAGAATGGGGAAGGGGGTTCATGCCAAATGACCTATTTTCCCCACCTCAACCATTTGAGGGGAGTAACTAAATCCTACAAGGCTTTCCCATCAAGCCTATAAGGATTGAGAGGGAAAAATTCCCCTCTCTTCCCCCACAAGCTCCAAAACTCCATCATGCCATATGATGGAGGGAGAAAAATCAAATAAACAACAAACAAAAATTTTATACAACAACAAACATTTCCAAGTAAACAACTAATATCTAGCATGTATAACCAATACAAAGAATCTCAAGAATCCTACTTAAAAGAAAATCTCTTCAAAATTCAATCTCTTCCACTTCTTGACCCAAGCAATCTCTAGCTCCAAATCCACAAGACTCCAAGCAAAAGCTCCAAAAAAAAAGTTCTCTTCTTTTCCCATGAGGGGGAATTTAAAGAGGGGCAAGAAAAAATCCTCACAAATGATGGGGTGACATGTGTCACCCCTCTCCTCCTTCAAGGTTAAAGATGCCAATGCTAAATGAGAGAAAGGATAAAATGAATTTTAGCCATGTTCTCCCAAATTACTCTAAATGATAACAAAACAATACTTGTGCAACTTTTAACAAGCACACTAATTCATACCCCTTACATGGATGTGACCAAAGGAGAGGCAAAACAGAGGGAAAACTCCCTCTAACCTTGGAAATAAGCCCCCTTCCTATTAACGGAACTCCCAAACTAAAAATGGGTTCCTAAAATGCCTAAAATAACCCAATTTCGATTTTGGAAATTTGGTACAATGGTAGATGGTGTGGGTCCCACCCAAGTGTTCACATGTGACCCTAAACCATCTAGATTAAGTACATCATTAAACTAATTCAAGACTTAATGTAAGTGGGGTCATTAATTTCCCCCAAAACAAGTTTACAACACAAACTAAACACCCTAATCAAAATTAATAACTACAAGACATATTACATTACAAAAGAGGGTCACCCATGGTACTCAAAACAATAATTCTAATGCTAAGGACTCAAGCAATAAACATAACTAGAACTTAGCCCCGTGGGTGCTTGTGAAAAGTTACGTAGCTAGCCTAAATCTCATGTTCTCCCGTGACATGTGACCTACACACTCATTACACACATTAAATGTACATGTCTGATAGAATATAAATCAAATACTAAATAAGATATCAATGAATTCTAGACTAACATATCATCTTTTTGGAATCGAAAGTGCGACAACGTGCACAACTATACAGAATTCACCATAAGTTAGTCATAATAATAAAATGACATGTATCCATAGAATCCCAACATACAACAAATTGATTATCCATCAATATAATTACATTCCAAAAAAACATCACATCAATTAATATCCATGATGTCATAAGATAATGCGACAACATAATAATCAAGCTAAATCGACGCTATACGCCTAAATGTCCATACATGTCTAATCGGATCAAATCTCCTAATGTAATGTCAAAATATAACAATCCCTATCAAAACATGTCTAATAGTAAGAGGAACAATAAGTAACTGAGCAAAAATTTTGGGCACTACAACCCTCTACAATAGCCTCTCTCAGTTTTTTCCTTCTCATATCGGTGCTTTCGTTGTCGTATTATTTGCAAACGCATCGAAATAGTTCATTTGAGCCGGTGTAAGGTTGTCAAATGCTATATTTTACAAAAATGGGTCATGGCACCAAACTGAATACACCGACACATCTGGGTGGCCAAGTGAATGCTAGAGGAGGTGGTGTTTTGGTGCACAACAAGGTCGTTGCTTAGGACTACTTCGTTTGAGCGTAGTCCCTTAAGAGCCCTGAGACCAAAATAATGTCCATCTTCAATGGTGACTACTCGGACTCCGTGGCACCTAGAGATGTCTCATCTTATCTGAAAACTCAATGTAGGGACCTTCTACAATAGCCTCTCTCATTCTTTCCCTTCCCATATTGGTGCTCTCGCTACCCTATTGTTTGCAAACGCCCAATATAGTGCGGTTTGGGCAGTGTAAGGTTATCAAACGATATATTTTGTAAACGGTGGGTTGTGGCACTCAACCAAATACACCGACACATCCAGGTGGCCAATTGAACACTATAGGAGGTGGTGTTTTGGTGCACGATAAGGTTATTCTTTGGCTACTTCGTTCGGGCATAGTCCCTTAAGAGCCCTGAGACCAAAATATTGTTCAACTTCGATGGGTGACTACTCGAAATCCATGGCACCTAGAGACATATCATCTGATCCAACACCTTGGTGTAGGAACCCTCTAAAATATCCTCTCTCATTTTTTCCTTCCCGTAATGGTGCTCGCGCTTCCCTATTCTTTCTGCAAACGCCCAATATAGTGCGGTTTGAGCCAGAGTGTAAGGTTGTCAAATGCTATATTTTACAAACGCTAGGTCATGGCACCAAACCAAATGTACCAACACATCTAGATGGCCAAGTTAAAACTAGAGGAGCTGGTGTTTTGGTGTGCGACAAGGTCGTTGCCTGGCTATTTCGTTCGTGCATAGTCCCTTAAGTGCCCTGAGACCAAAATATCGTTCAACTTCGACGGGTGACTACTTGGACTCCGTGTCACCTAGAAATGTCTCGTATGATCTAAAACTTTAGTGTATGGACCCTATACAATATCCTCTCTCAATTTTTTTCCTTACTGGATCGGTGCTCTCGCTGCCCTATTGTTTACAAATACGTGAAATAATGCAGTTTGAGCCAGTGTAAGGTTGTCAAATGATATATTTTAAAAATGGTGGGTCATGACACCAAACATAATGTGCCAACACATCTAGTTATCTAGGTGAATACTAGATGAGGTGGTGTTTTGTGCGTAACAAGGTCGTTTCTTCCGACTACTTTGTTCGGGCGTAGTTCCTTAAGAGCCCTGAGACCAAAATATCATTCAACTTCGACGAGTGACTACTCGGACTCAAGTGGCACCTAGAGATTTCTAGTCTAATCTGAAACCTATGTATAGGGACCCTCTACAATAGTCTCTCTCAGTTTTTTCCTTCGCAGATTAGTGCTCTCGTTGCCCTATTGTTTGCAAACGCGTGAAATAGTGCAGTTTGAGCCAATGTAAGGTTGTCCAACACTATATTTTACAAACAGTGGGTCATGGCACCAACCCAAATTCACTAAAACATTTGGGTGGCTAGGTGAGTGCTACATGAGGTGGTGTTTCAGTGCGTGACAAGGTCATTTATTCTAGGCTACTTCATTCGGGCATAGTCCCTTAAGAGCCCTGAGACCTAAATATCATCCAACTTCGATTGGTGACTACTTGACTCCATGTTACCTAGAGATGTCTCATTTGATTCAAACCTCAGCATAGGGACCCTCTACAATATTCTCTCTCATTTTTTTCCTTCTCATATCGGTGCTCTCGTTGCCCTATTGTTTGCAAATGCGTAAAATAGTGCAGTTTGAGCCAATGTAAAGTTGTCAAACGCTATATTTTACAAACGGTGGGTCATGGCACCAAACCGACTATGCTGACACATTTGGGTGGCTAGGTAAACACTATAGGAGGTGGTGTTTTGGTGTGTGACAAGGTTGTTGCTTCCGGGCTACTTCGTTCGAGCATAGTCCCTTAAGAGCCTTGAGACCAAAATATCATTCAACTTCGACGGTGACTACTCGGACTCCATGACACCTAGAGACATCTCTTTATATCCAACACCTTAGTGTAGGGACCCTCTAGAATAGCCTCTATTAGTTTTTTTCCTTCCCGATCCATGCTCTCGCTGCCCTATTGTTTGCAAACATGTAAAATAGTATAGTTTGAGCCAGTGTAAGGATGTCAAACACTATATTTTGCAAACGGTGGGTCGTGGCACCAAAAAAATTGTGTACATGCATAGGTATGGTCTTTTAAACACTTGGGGAGGAGTCATTTTGGTTCTCTAAGCACCAGGTGCTTCTAGGCTATCTTATCCAGAGCCAAGAACCCCCTCCACAGGTACATAAATCATTGTTAATTGCTTCTCTTTTCTTATAAAACAATGAAATCTTCTCTTAGCTTCAAGAATTTAAAATTCTCTACTAACAATGCCAACCACGTGAAGGTGGAAGCTTTTCTAGCACCACTAACCTGAATATAAAAGTGTTAGTCAAAGAAATTTAAGTTTCAAATCAAAACCATACTAGATATATACAAAATACACAAATTTAAAATAAAATATATGAACTTAAATCTATCTAACTAAAAATTTATATATATCAAAGAAATTATATATACCAGAAATAAGCATTGTAAATTCATTCCAATGAACCATCAGGATCGGATATACTTTGAATAATGCAGACAAGATTACTTCATGATCTCGACTCTCAAACCTTCCAAAGAATCTTGTTATTAGGCCTTCCTCGATATCCATACAGCTAGATATTTATCACTAGAACTAGATGTGAATATAAGAGTATTTTCCTGTGTGTCTCAAAGTCTTCAAACACCCAAACAGAGGAGTTTTTTAATGGATACCGTCGAATCCAAGTTCCAGTAACTACCACTGACCCTATAGGATACTCAATATATTTGCCATCTATAATAGGAGAAGTCAACTTCTTTCTTTCCTCGATGCAATGACATAAGAAATAGTCTGTTCCTTCTTCATTTTCTTCTGTCGCAATAACTGCAAACACATGTCCTACAAAAAAAGGTTGAACAACTCAAATTTAAATTACATATTAAAATTTTAATGGACATAAGTCAATACAAAAATTAAAAAAATAACCATAAATACCTTATCGCACCAAAATTGAAATTTCATCAAATTCCTTGGATGTTGTAACTTCATCTGTAGAAACAAGTCGTAATGCTTGTGGAGGTTGATAACTAGGAAGCGGAGTTAGAGGCCTACAAATCCATCCATCCACCCATCCTTGTGAATCACACTCAGTAGTGACAAATTTGATACAAGATGCATAAAAACATGTAAAATTTCTTGTCCATATGGCCCACGAAGTAGCGTTTAATCTACAAAATGAGTGCATATCACTGACCCAAAGTAAGTGTCATACAATCCTCATAGTTAGCAATTTGTTGTTCCTCTATCAACCAAACATATCTCGCAAACCGTGAAATTTTCGTGAGAACCTCGGGCCATGTTGTCATACACACCATTCCACTATGCTCTTTGCATCTTTTAATTTAGCACCATCTTTGTATTTCAACTCTTCTCTTACAAGAACTCTTTTCACACATTCCCCTGCACCATCATGCTCTCATTTTCCATGTCCAACCTTAGGGAAAATACAAATATGTTACACATCCATCTTGATGTGCATTCTACTCATCCAATAAAATATTTGTGCATTCTTAAACTAAGACGTACAATTATCTAACCATATATAATGTTGTTTTTAGTGGATATCCATATCGACAAGTTTCCATAAAATAACTAGAAACACCATTGCACAAATTTAGTAGAATGAGTATGATCATCACCGATATAAAAGTGGAACTCTCTTTAAAAAAATTGATCATTCTCTCTTTGTCGTCAGAGAATGTAGAAATGTTGTATGCAAAACAATGGCAACTTGTACTGAGTTGTAATATTATGATTGAACCTCCATTTGTGGTTGTAATGTGTAATTCTCTACAAAATTGACCACTGAAACAATAGTACCAATAGGAAATGTGTCCTTACATATCTTGAACTATTCATCCAACCATCGAGCTCTATGTGTATGCCTAGCATACTCATAAACAATTTCATCCTTAAATTTTCTCAAAAATTGGAAAATAGGCATTTGTTCTGTAACTAGCTCACACCATTTAGACTCTTTTCCATCTTTCAACTAGTATGCAACTGATTTATATTTATCAAACTCAACTAAATTATGTCCTATTGTACCTTCAATTTTCTCATGGATGTAACTTTCCAATTTAGGTAATCCGTTGCATATACTACAACTTCCATCTAAACAATCCTACCTATAAAAAAAAATTCCAACTTATTTTTCACAAAATATAGTAGGAATGAAATCCTGGAAGATATTGGTAGAACTTGAACACCACATTCTAATAACATAGTTTCGAATGAAAAATAGAACGAATACGTAAAAATTTAGCGTAATGCATTACAAATTCAACATGTTGCCTACAACAACAAGTGGTGTGAGCATGGTTGATTTTCACATGGAATGGTTTCAACATTTTAAAAAAAGTTGACTAATTTTAATTTCCAGATTCTCTTGTTCAAACTTACGAAAAAAATTGAGTTTGAGTCATATCTAAGAAATGCTTTGGATGTGTTTCATGATTAGTAGAACCAACTCTCCGTTTTATAACATCTCTTGTATTAGGTGAAACTCTAGTGTTATCATGCCAAAATTGATTAACAACTTCTCTTATAGCATCGAATTATTTTTGTCCTTACGAGGTGCTCTAGCCAAAAATACCTAAAAATCGGCATTATTAAATGATTAAAGGATATTACGTCTTTCAATTGCTTTCATTAGAGTTTTTCGATTAACTTGTAACATTTGACTTGTTTGCATAATCAAACGTTGTTTTTTATTGATTCACTTACAACACTAGTAGTAAGTACACGATGCACAATATTACTATCCCTAGTGCGTCTCTTGACACCAACAGTGTGATATGCATCATGAAGGTTTTCAACAATTATAGAGGTTTGACCATGTATATTAGATGTTGTCAATCCTAAGGTGTTTAATGTAGGTCTCATTTTAATAAATTTCATCAAACTAACCAACAAATGACATCTTTGGGAATCATTTAAAATTTCAAAATGATTATCCCAAATTTCAGTGGATTTTCTTCTGATTTGTCATTTAGAAAGTTTGTCAGACATTGGTTTCAAAAAAATTTCATCAATTTCAATAAAAAATTAGGTTTCTTACATAAAATCCTAGGAGGTGTTTTTGTCAAATTTTTCCTGTCTACAGTTTCAACATGAATTTCCTTATTCACATTTTCATTGTCTCCTTCAATTTCAACATTTGCTACATCATGAGTATTTAATTCTTCTTCAACATTGACAGTAAAAACATCTTCATCACAAGTATTTAATTCAACTTCAACATTGACAGTAGAAACATTACTTGGTTCTTCATTGCTTACAATAGTTGGGGTTGAAGATGAACCTCTTCTTGATTCACAAAGATTCCACATTCGCTCAACATTTTGAATTTTGTTGGCCTCTAATTCGTTTGGTGTTTTTTTACTTAATGACTTCCTTTTTTGACTTTGTTTCTTATCTCCCATGATGTTTTGCTTAGTGATAAGAAAAATGTGCAGAAAAAGATAGAATTTTGTAGTAATTCATACGGTAAGGTCAGAGAGTAAAAATCACATGGTAATTCAAACATTGGGATGTGTGTAAATATGATTTATAAACTGCTGAGCATGCTTTATAAACCGCGATCACGGTTTATAAAGTACACTCACGGTTTGTGTTATAAAAACCACAATCACACTTTATAAACTACGATCGCGGATCTATTTGCCGAACCTAAGCCTCGAGAAATATTTGTTTTTCCCCAACCAAAGCTATGGAAGGTCATTATGAAGTGTAAAAGGTCAAAAAACCTCAAATTTTCTCTTCCAAAGACTTGAACCATGCTAAAAAACTAAAAACATTTCACAAAAATGGTGTCATCGCATAGGGGAGACTGTTAGCTTCGTAGAAATATTGATTTTAAAGTGAATAGAATAAGATAAATATCATTTTATAATTTTTTATTAACAATAGGTTTTTAAGACATATTTTCCCGTGAATGTTCATGTCTACGTTTAAGACTGTAACTTTTGTTTCACTTATCAAAATGTGATAAAACTTATACCATCCCAAGCGTGGACAAATTCTATACACATTAAAAAAATTGATATTTTTTGATATAGTTATGGCGGGCAAATAGAAAGCGCTCTGTTTTCTAAATATTTTCAGACCACTTTCACGGAAAAAATCATTAAAAAAATATTGCTTGAAAAAATACAAAATAAAATCCATCCCAAGATAGACAACTACATCTAACTTTTCACCAAATGAAAAAAATAACAAGATTTCGTCATCCAAATCGCGGGAAAATGGACTACAATCTTATAAGTTTTTTTCAAAAAAACCAAGTCATATAATTTTAAGTGTTTAATATAGCTAAAATTGTCCATTTTTTAAAAAAATTAGTATTTTAGAAACTATATTTTGGATGCTACAATTCATATTTATATGATTTTTCTAATTTTGAATGCGTGTATTGCTAATAATCCCTACAAGTTGAGATTTCGTTATTTTTTGCAATACGACGTCCACGGATGACCCCATTTTTGTCCATCAACTTCCTGCACTTACCCAAATATGTAATGAGGTTCTTATTGTGATAAATCCCTCAATGGTCATGTAAGAACCATAATAACATGAGTGCGCCATCGAACGATGAGGTGAGAAAATTCACCTACTAAAGATTGAGCGAGCGAGAAGCGGTGGAAGCATGTGATGTGTAAGCAACATGAGTGTATGAGACAAATTGAATGTCTGATGCGATGGTTCTAATTATGGGAGATGAATTAGTGGGAAGAAAATATTGTAATAAATAAGGAAGCCAATGTGAAGTAAGAGCACCTTTGCGCGGTGGATGATATGGTGCAACGGTGCATGAATGAGGTGGAGGGTGTGCATGAATGATGACATGAAGTGGTGGAGGAATAATGACCTTAGAAATAGGAGTAGGAGCTAAATTAATTGGAGTAACAACATGCTTGCATGGAATTAGAATAATATACCACTCACGAGAGTGAGAGCCTAAGGAAATGACACCCTTACCCTCTAATTGTTGTAATTTTTCATGAAGGGTACAACAATCATTGTCTCGATGGCCATTAATGTGATGATAATTGCAATATGGATGGTTATGCTTGTGATTTAAGTGATGCATATGATGATGTTGATTACAAGGAAAATGAATAAAGTAATTTCCAAGAAAATCAGGTATATCATGAGGCCTAACAGATTGCAAGAAATGTAATGTCTCTCAAGTAGGAAGTGGCGAAGACTTAGGTGGAGAATGATGTGGTTGTAGAGATTGACGGTGCTTATTCGGAGAAGGCGATGAAATATTTTTTTGAGGTGAAGTAGATGGAGACCTTAGAGGATGTTTGATAGATGGAAGTGTAGAAGAAGTAGAAGATAATGCAGCAGTAGAAGGTGGATCTATAACATGTGTAGAAATTAAATCTTTTTCAAGATCGATAACCTTATAACATAAGAGTGTAAATGATTCACATGAATCTTATTACAATTGTTATTTTAGATTACGAATCAAGACATGAGAAAATATGACTTACTTTTCTAAAATAGGTTGAAATATGAGTTGATGTGTACAACCATTGAAGTGTAAGACGTAGTCCTAAATAAATTATGTTGTATCCCGATGTAACCTAGGAAGACGGTCATATGTGAAACTTAGACCATTGTTTAGTATACAGTTTCTAAGAAAAGTATCTTCCATTTCACAAAATGTACTAATAGACCCAAAAGGTAAATGAGTGTACTATTCAAGAACTTCTTCAAAGAAGAATATGACATAAGGCTTTGAACAATAATTGATCATTTGAGTAACAAGCCATAGGTAAAAGATAATACTTGAGATCTAAATATGTATCTATAATTTTTTCAAAGCATGAGAATGTAGGTATGATGATATCCTTAGGAACTAATGAGTTATGAATTTTATTTTCAATAGGGTTTCCATGTAAAGATTTTTGTCATTAGAAGCATAATAAGCCTTTCTTTCAAGAGTGAGATATTGGACCATATATTGCAATTGAATAACAACATGCATGCATGATAAAATGTGGCATAATGGTAGAAGATGTGATAGGTACATGGAGTGGTTGAAGCTTTCCATTATGAGTGATTAGAGGAATATCAGAAGAAGAAGGAAAATATGAAGATGTTATATGAACACTTGATGTAGATGTAGAAGAGATAATCAATTGAAAACTAGATGGAATAGAAAAAGAAAAATGAATATCATCGTGAGAGGAATAAAAGGAAAGAGGTGGAGATGAACATGGAATATTAGCAGAAGCACGAACAGAAGAATCAAAAGAAATGGTAGTAGGTTAACTAGTAGGAATGGAAGAATCGTTGTGATTACTAGTAGAGGAAGTCTCAGAAGTAGATGAAAGTCAAGTGAAAAATTCACATTCAGCGAGTCTTAAGTGAATTAGAATAGTTACTAGCATGTTCGTGCTCAGACATATCATCAAACAAAGTTTCAAATATAATTATTTCATTAATCGAGTCATCAACATAGATTGAAGTAGGAGAAGTGCTAACATGAGATGTATCTTTACAATCATTAGAATCATGTTCAAAAATAGGAGAGTCATGAGATATAAATTTACATTCATCATGAATAATATGAGAAATATCATCATGCACATGTACATTATCATCATGATTTGTATCTATAGTATTAAAATGAAGACATATTATATAACTAATAGTAGAACCCTCAAGAATTTCCAGAGAAATAGAAGAAGGAAAAGTAGGTCTAGTGCTTATGAAATAACAAGGAGTATATCCAAAAACGTTTCCTCTTGAAAAATAATGAGGAAAGAAGAATGCAAAAAGTTATTTGGAATATTAAATTCATTAAACAAAATTATTATTTAAGTATCATCATCAACAAAAGGATTTTGATAGAGAGCATGAAGTTCAACCATAGTAATATCATCATAAATAGGGTTAACACTCTCATGATGCATAAATTTCCTAGTAGAATAAGATCTATCCTTAGCCATTAGGGTTTAGTGGATTATAGCGGAAGGAATTCTAAGATACGAGTTCACCAAAATTAATTAATAAAATCAGAAATATTTTACTGAAATCTAAATCCGGATATGCTAAAAATTATATGCAATGAAATAAAAATGCTAAGAAACTTTATAGATGTAATTATGAAATAAAATGAGGGAGTTAGGGAACTTATCTTAATTTCACTTATCTTGAAGTGTGTATGGACTTGCAAAACTGATGAATCAACAAATAATAATTTCACAATTAAACCCAGAAAAATGCATAAGTTTTAGGAATGACAGGAATAGGGTGCATATGCATGGTCGAGGGTGCATGTGGCACTAGAGATCTTCCTTGGGTGTCATGACTCCTAAAAAGATGCGAATGCAATTTCACAGGTTTGTGAGATCTTCATTGGTTATCTCCTTTGTTTTCTATATTTAACAATTATATCACTAAATTACTTGTAAATATGCAACACAAATGATAGCTGTAAAATCCCCAAACTACATGAAATCCTAAAAAAAAGATGTAAAATGTGAGGTCAGACTATCCTTGGCTACTAAAAAGTGAACTTACAACCACGTGTTGCACTACATCTCAGAAACCATGTAATTCTATGTTCTTGTGTGTGTAATAGTGCTCTAATTTACCCTCGTGTTGGTGATGCCAAGATAGTGGGCTAAAACCTAGATAAAATGCAAATGTGTGGATGGAATTAAACACTTCCCCTTCATATATAGTGTATGTAGAATAAAAATCCCACAAAAATGTAGTCCCTTTAATAGTATGTAGATTCATAGCTGTTGAGAAAATTTCCTACCCTTATAATGGTATGTATGTTGTGTTTATATAGGGATCTATTGTTTGAATTTCGACAATAATCGCATGACATACCGGCTAGAACCTCAGGATAGGAGTAAAAACAGAAAATTATGACTACAAATGTCAAAAATGGGATCAAGAACAAATATTACATGAGTGCATAGGTTGAGACAGAGGCACATGGGCATTAGTGTCTAACCTTGGGCACTAGTGTCCAAAGATGAAAACTAATGACAAATGTGAAAATGATTATACACACGAATCCCTATGACCTAACCAGAAATGAGTATAAAAGTGTGGGAGATGAGGGATAAAAACAATAGATATGATTAAAGAAATAAGACTCGACTAAGCATTGTGTCATCAAGAATAATTTTTGTACGCAAGATCCATGTATAAAACAAAATACTTGGTGGTATAGTAAATAGTAGTATGTGTGTGATTTTATGTATACACTCCCAATCTGGTTGTTTTTGTGAGAAATTATGGATTTCTCAACCCAATCATGTCTCACTTTATGTGGAGTGGAGGGAGAAGATTTAGTTGGTTGCATTGGGGATACACTAGTTGATATTTCAATTTGGGTTATCTCTTCTTATTCATCTGAAGAAGTTAACGCATATGCCACCAATGTTGTAGATTCAATTGGTGCAAGTATGATGTCTTGAACCTCATATAGAGTTTTAATTAACACAAGAAACATTGGAGGAATTGGATAATGAGGAGTGTAGGAATTTTATGATGGATACAAATAGAATGTTTCCTTTCTCTTTGTAGCCTCTTTTTAAAAAGTTCCTCTGGGAGAGGGAAGTACCCCTTTGATCATCATATTCTTCTTAACAAGGCTATCATCTATTTGGGTAATCCATACCCAGTCATTGACATCATCCTCGTGTGTATAGGTTATACTTATCTATCCTCTAAATGATTCAAGGTGTTTAGAAATCCTTTTCATGTAGTCATATTTCCTTAGAGGGTGTTGGGGAAGATGGAATGAATTTCTATGGTCTTATGTAGCTTTCAAATTAGGATACCTATTACATTTCTTACATCCCACCATGACTGAGATAGGGGATTTGTTTTAAACTTCTTCTATTTGAAATTTCCATAAATAACGTTGCAAATCTAATATGCCACCTCTTGTTCTGCTAATTTTTTTAGGAAAATAATATGGAAATTGAAAAGGATCTATAAGGATTTCATTGAGCATGATAACAATATATTATGGATAGAAGAATATAGCTCCCATTTTCCTTATGGAAGTGAAGATGTCAACAAATATTTTGGGTGTCATTGTTTCATGTGTTTGTTGGAAAAGAGCATGATATTTTTTGGATAAGATAAAAAGAGTTTGGTTTTAAGGGGACCAAAATAATTCCATGCATAAAGAGTCCAGTTTTAGCACAAAAACCAACAAAAAGCCATGGAGGCTAAGTCAAAAAGACTTGACAGAAACCACCACAAAACAGAGCCAAAATACTAAGAGTCTACATATTAAACACTACAATATTTTATTAAAAACCTAAAAAGAGAAACCAACATGACAAAGGAAAAAGGGCAGCCAAAGGCCAACCATTAGTTCTCCATAACCTTGCCATGGGATTTGGTGCTCGGCCTACCATCCTTCCTACCTGCAACTTTAATGATCACTCACTTAGGTCTTTTCTCCTCCTTTTCCACAGTCTAGGTGTCCATACTCATGATATCCTTTAGGATTTCCTCCTCATTATCCTTATTCTAGGTGTTCCTAACCTCCATATCAGAATCCTCATCAGTCTCAGAATCATCACTATCAAAATTGCTAAGCATGAGCTTCATATTGGGATTGTTTTCCTCCTTGGCCATTTGATCCTGAAGGATAGAGATCCTCTGCTCCTGCATGAAAAAATATTCTTGAATACCCCCAATTCTCTTGTTCTGGACCTTTATTTTATGATGACAATCCTTTAGTTCTTATATCATATTATGTTTAACAAAGATAATAGTATCAACAATCAACTCATCACACATCAATATAGCCTCTCATTCCACAAAATCCTTATCCTTGTTCATACATTTGAGGGTTGATGTTAGGGTTTCATGGTCAGACTCAGGTTCACTATTATACCCAAGTTGGGCGGGGATAATGGGTTGGATTTTTGGAAAACAAAAAGAATCAATCCTTGATGGAGAGGGATGTCAATTTTCTTATTTTTGAAGTCCTCAATGGTGGAAAGAAGGGACTTGTAGAGGAAAAATTCCAAATTCATGGTTTGGTTTCTTGGAAAGAAATTTAAGATAGAGAGGCGATGAGAGAAAATATTCTAGATTTTTCCTTCCAAAGTAAGGTATTTCATGACCATTAAATAGACAACAATCCGGTGATTAGGAGGTAATTATGGGCTATACCATCATCATAGGAAAAAATATGCTCATCGGTCTCAAAAAAAGTGTAATCTCATGTTTTTTGTGAGTTTTATCCTTATAGATTTTGAGGTCATCCATTTTAAGACCCATTATATTAGTTATGGATACCTCAAAGACCATAATTTGAACCCCTCTAGAAATAAATGCTCCCACAATCCAAGCATTTCTGAAATCAATAGAAAGTGCAGGGTCATTACCTTTTAAGCATCAAATATACCTAATGAATCCCACTTTATGTAGAAGTTTCCGAGAAGACAAAGTCATTTTGCATATGAAGGAAGGTAGTAGGCTCGGTTTGAACCCTATTTCATCCTATAGTTTTCTCATTTTTCCTTTCCTCGGGCCCCAACTAGTTGCAGACACCAATATAGAAAAAAATAAAGTAAATGCCACATCAAATGAATTGTAACCTTTTCCAAAAGGAAGAAATTATTTTCAAAATCCCAAGCGTGTGAGTCTTGTACTCCATCATTACACAACCTCCTAATATGTGTCATCATTAATCAAATTTTTAATGTTTTCCCAAGGAATACGTGTCCCTGGCCACATCATTAGTTCAGACATGTCATTTCCTTGATTAGCAAGTACATCTGTGGGTTTATTACCATCTTTGTAAGTGTGTAGGATGTCCACTTTATCAAATGATTCTAAAATTCCATGAGCCTCCTTGATAATGTTGATGAGTTTCCACCCACACTTACTCTGATTCTTAAGAGCATTAATAACACACAAGGAATCACCTTCAATAATGATGGATTTTAAACTCAGATCTTTACACATCATGATGCCCCAGAGCATAGCCTTTTCTTCTACATAGTTATTAGTATGATTACCAATTAGACCCACATAGGAAATGATACACTTGTCCATGTGATCATGAATCAAATCTCCTCCTCTAGCAATGTTGTCCTTCTATTTGGCCAAGCTATCAAAATTGAGCTTAAAGCTATCGTCAATGGGTTTTGATAATTTAACATTGTGGATGAGATTCCCCTTCACATGACTGAGAGGAATGATGTTCATGTTACAAAGAATGCTTCTTTTCCAATACGGACACTTTTTACTATTTGGGCTTTAAAATATGAGCATTATCTTTAAGGTACTCTCTCACCTTATTGATAACCTTATCAAGAATGGAAAATTTGTTCTTAAAAATCCTATTATTTCATTCCAGCCATATCCCCCATAACGTGTGAGGGAGGGAAAGTTTCCAGATTTCCTTAACCAGATCATGCTGAAAATTGAAGCTCCATTGATTAGGAAGAAGGGAAACATTCCTGGGAAGGACCATATGTAACTTAAAAATTATTAGGACAACGGAGAAGACTTGAAAGGAAAAGGAGCATTTCAGGAAGATATGTTAAATTGAATCTTCATTACACTTGCAAAGAATGAATCTATTAGTGATGATAATTCCCCTTATTCTTAGTCTATCCATAGTTAGGATCTTACCTATAACAACTTCCCGAAGAAAATATGCTCAAATTTTAACAGAGATAACTTGAGAATTCACTCCATACTCCCCAAGTATCCATGGGTCTCCAAATCAAATCATATTGAGCTCTATCATGGGAATATGATGATATTTAATGATCTAATTTAGGTATTATAAATACCCAAGGTAGTGGGGAGGAGGAAGGAGTGGGGTCCACTTCTTCTCTTCATTCCAATATTTGTAAACCAATTCTCCATGTTCTGGGTAAATAATGTAAAAATATCCCTCAATGGCTCATCTATTTTTAGGGATCTATCCTTGATCCTGTGAGAGTCGAGAGAATCGAATCGAAATGATGCACCATGATGAAGTTGCACTCGATGGAATTGAAGTAGCTCGAGTGTAATTGCAAGGAAGAATCGATCAATTAATGGAAGATATTGCATAACATAAAAAATATTACATATACAAGAAAAGACAACTGAGTGTCTTGGCATACACATAAATGTCAAATGAAGGGATACATATAGGGTTCCGAGTAACCCTAGTGCATGACACACAAGAAACACTAAACCTAACCCTAAACCTAACCCATGTGAGATGACCCTCCATATGTTTGTCAGGACATATAGGATCTCACACACCAACACCCCCTTCATCAAAACCTGGTAGTGGCTATGATGAGTCAGATAGAAAAAGAAGACACTCCTAAACAACTAAGAAATATGTGTCAATGGGGCCCCGAAACTAAGGGCCTGATAAGGTGCCAATTTACAAACAACATCTTCCTAGAAGAATAAGAAGAAGAGAAATGGGTCCCAAAGATAAAGCCTGATGAGGTACCCATGCACAAAAAGGAAGTCCCAAGAAACGAAGGAAATCCCAGTGGGAAAAACATCCAACACAAGAGAACAAAAACTCTCTAATCTAAGAAATATGCCAAAGATGGGTCCTGGTCATAGACTATCATTTAAAGGTACTCATGTACAAAGGGGAAATCTCTCGGAAAGATGAAAAATAGAGAAGAAGAGGGAGACGAGATGGATGCGAGAGAATTCGATGGAAAGATCTGAACTTTGTAACTCTAAGAAGTCTCCCAGAAGAATGTCAATGATGAGATCCTCTGCCTTTGGATTGAAGAAGAGCCATCCACACTTTGAATTGTGTCTTCCCTTAAGAAAGATAGAAAAGATGTGTTGGAAATCTACCCACACCACGAAGGAAACCGGACGGAGTAGCATGAAGAACTCCGAGTCCGGTCCACGAAAGTGTGACATAGGTCTAGCAAAGCAAGTGTGAGGGAGTCGAAGGTAATGTCATGAGTGCGGAATTGTCAAAATGTGAAGGGTGAACACATGTATAAAGGATTTCCAACTGATGTGAAGGCAACATGACATCCCTCGCAAGAGAAAATAGATCCACAAACAAGGGTGGATCAATGAAAGTCTATAGAAAAGTGGAAGTGGAAAGAGTCCTGAGAGGGGCACGCCTAAAAATGGAGATGATGAACTCCTCTGAAATACCTGTAGATGGTTGAGGAACCTATAGTACATCACAAGTGTACTGTATAGGAGACTGCTCAATATCTGATGAGATGTCGGATGTGTCAATACTCTCTGGAATAGTGAGAGAAGGAGGAGAAGAGTCCTCTGTAGTACTCTTGACATCGAATCGGGTGCACAATCCTCATCATCAAAAGTTGAACCAAGCAAGTATGTATCATTAGAACTATCATCACATGAAAAAATAGAGGAGATAACTGAATTAGAAGTAGAGGCGAAGAAAGAGTGGGGTCCAACAAAATCTGAGTGAGTACGTCTCATATCTGAAGTATCTCCAACTAAATCTCTAGCACTTTGCAAAGTTTTCCTAACCCAAAGAGGACCAGGGGAGAATCAAACTCGAGTCCGAAGATTCTTCACTCGAGTGAAAAGGAACATAGTCTTCATCATCACTACTGTTGTCGAAATCGGAAGACTCAAAAGTCCGAGAGTCATGAAGAGGAGCACGCTTAACAACATCATCATCCGAGGAGTCGAGTCCAAATCGAGAGAGTTGAAGAACCTCGGTAGGTCAAGCATATAAGTGGGTGTCAAATCGAAGTAAAGTTGGAAAAGGTATAGAACCATGAATGGTGATTTTCCTTTCCCTCAGCCACTGTAGTGTCATTGTTAAGCTCACAAATAATCATCGAGTTAGGACCAAATTCCACTCGTATTCCTTCACCAAGGTGAGTAATTTGGTAAACCTATAGGAGATTGGTAGAGATATTAGGAACACTTAGAACTCAGTTAAATGTTCCCCCATATATCTCTACCGATCCACTACTGGAAACTGACACTTTCATGTTATCACCCAACATGATTTGGGACATATCACAAGGTTCGATGTTTGAGAACTCAACATGTGAATAAGTCATGTGGTGCGAGGCACGAAAATCTATAATCCACATCAATTAAGGAGTAACTCGAGCTACGAGGGCCTTTCCTTTCTTCATATCAAATTTAGAACCTTTTGTAGTAGAGGACTTGGCCTTGAGCATTTTGTTTGATAGACTCAAGAACACCTATTTGATTTTTCTCAAGTAAATCAGTAAGGTGATCAATTTGTTTTCTCGTACACGTATGCTCTTTATGACCATACTTCTTGCAATAGGAACAAAAATACTCATCTTTCTCGTGCTCTAGGCTTAGAATTTGAAGTGTTCGTGTTAATTTTATTTTTGGTCTTGGTTTCCTTCGAGGTTGATCCTTTTTCTCTATCTCATTATTAGTTTTCTTTTCCTTACTAGTACTTACTACAAGGGCATAAGATTTGGACTTGAGATACCCCATTTGAATGATTTTCCTGTTCTAAAATGAGTTGGGATGAAAAATAGTCAAATGAGGGCATATTCCAATCCTTGCCCAGGGTAGCTTTTGTAGCATAAAAAGTTGACACAAATATAGAATATTTAGGACCTAACTTAGAGAGAATCAACAAGATCAGTTGAGAATATTTCTTCTCTACTTGACATTCCTTTAACAATAATCTAGTGTGGACAAACTTAGAGAAGAATGCTTGTAGGTTTTTAAAATCACTAGGATTTAACCTTAGTAGTTTGTTTTCCAACTCATGTGCTCTCATGTCATCTTGTTGTCTGAACATTTCATTCAACGTTTTCCATGCAGAATTATGTGTTTTGGATGACTCAATGTGGAAGAGAAAGTCAGGAGAAATAAACATGCAAAGAAGACCTAAAGCTTCATCACTACGGCTTAACCACTTAAATTTTTCAGGGTCATTGTCTGGTTCAGTCTTAGTTCCCATGGTGATGCCGAATAACCCTTTACCCCTTATTCTCATAATTATTTTCGATCTCCATTCGAAAAATTTTAATGGCGTAAGCAAAGGAATTGAAATTGCATCCATAGTGAAAGGAGAGAGAAGGAATGCAAGAAAAGAAACAAAACCACCCGGGATAATATAATAACCCCCTATTTTTAGAACTTTATAGTTTACTTGTGTTGAATACAATCAGTCCAGTGTGCATTTGGAAACACTTGGTAACTCACCTTTTAATCAGTGTAATAACGCACAAGAGAGGAGACCACAATCGTGTTTTGGGAGTGCGGTAAAGTGACACCGTACACAATTGTAAAAAACTAAGGAGGTGAAATTAAATCCTAGTTTTAAGATAAAAGTGCCTCACATCGCAATGGATACCCCCTTGTTGCAAACTGTGGCAGATGTGCTCACTAGTTGTAAGAAATAATAAGGGAAAATACAAGGTTTTAAATGAACTCAAGATGAGTCTCGATGATCTTCAGAATGCCAAAAAGGCACGCGGAAGACAAAAAGTGCTCAGAGTGTCACTACACACTTGAGCACATGATTAGTAAAAAAAATCGACAATAACGCTTTTAAAAAATTTATTGTTTTGAAACGTCTGATTTAGCTAATTTTAGAGCTTTTGGAGTTAAAAATGATTAAAAAAATGTTAATATAAAGACGATTTTAAGAAAATAATTACCTAATTGTAAAGGAGAAATTGTAATTAATACAAATAGATTTAATTAAATCTAATTAATTACAAAAAACTAATTAAGATCTAATAAAAAAATTAAATCCTAATTAATTAAAAAAACTAATTAAGATCTAATAATAAAATTAAATCCTAAAAATTAAAATATATTTCCCTTTTGTTTTTAAAATTTTCCACCTAAAAGTTTTAAAAACTTACCATTTAAAAAAATCCTTAAATGAAACTAGAAAACTTTTAAAACTTACGGTTAGTAAAAAAGCAAATTTTAAAACTTAGTAAATGAAATACTAAATTTTAGAAACTTAAAAAAAAAAATTGTTGGTTGGAGGGACCGAGAGGATTACGTGAGGATCACGGTGGAGACAGGGACAATGGAGAGTGGAACAGGGACTCCAATGGATATGTGCAAAGGTGAGGGGAAGAAACAACGAGGTAGGGAAGCCAAGGGTTGAGGGGAAGATGCATACCATGATGAGTAGAGGAGGTTTGTTCGAAGCGAGTGGACCGAGTAGGGGAAGTGCTCTAGGTGGAAAAGACTCCAAGGCAAGGTGGAATCTCATAGGAAGTAATCAAGGAGCTTGAAATTTGCCACAAAATGGCTTGGCTAGATGAAAATGGAGCTCATTCAGAGAAAATGTGAGCCAGAGAAGGAATATAATGGGTGCCAAGGGTTTTGAAGAAGAGACGACTTTGGGAAAAGTACGAACAACTCACTAAAATATCATAAAGCACAAAAAAATGGCTCATGAGGAGCTTGCGGAAGGAGCTCGGTTTGAAAAGAGCTCGTGGCAAGCTGATTGGATGAGCTTGGTTGGGAGGAAGGTATATCTTGGTGGAGAATAATACCACAAATCCTTCAACCTGAGATTCGAACTTGAATATGCAAAATACCATGCAAACATAGAAGGAATACCAAAAACAGAGATATAAATTTATTTGAGTTTAATAAAAAATTTTAAAACTAGAAAATAAACCTCTATTTTAACTGATCTCCAAATTTAGCTACAGCCAGCTAAATTTAGCTATAAAACCCCTAAAAGCTTCAGGAATACCTACACATGCACGAAGAACACAACAAACCGACACACTTTCCAAGAACAACTTGTTAATAACGTTAGCAATAAAATCCACAATATAACGATAAAAAAAACTTGCACGAGGAGTAAAAGAATGACACCAAGAGTAATCGCAACTAAAAAAAATGAGTGCATATTTACCCGATCTCATCTTTGATACCATGAAAGAGTCTGCGAGAATCGAATCGGAAATGATGCACCATGATGAAGTTACACTCTGATGGAATCAAAGTAGCTCCAACGTAATTGCAAGAAAGAATCGATCAATCAATAGAAGAGTTTGCATAACAAAATAAAGATTTCACATACAGGAAAGGATAGTGGAGTGTCTTGGCATACTCATAAATTTCAAATGAAGGGATACATATAGGGTGTTGAGTAACCCTAGTGCATGACACACAAGAAACCCTAAACCTAACCCATGTGAGATGACCCTCCATATGTGTGTGGAGGACATATAGGATCTCACACACCAAAAGATCCACGGGTCCTCCCAAAATTTAATCTTAGTTCCATCACCAAGATTCCATTTACTTCCTTTTATGAACAACTTTCTAGTTTGGCATAGATTTTTCCAGAAAATAGAATCTTTAGAAATCTCCATATCAAAGAAGAGTGTCAAAGTTCCACAAAAGGGCTGCGAATATTTCACCTTCAGGATTTTGACCCATTTTCCCTCCTCTATATGTAATCTTTAGCCAAACTTAGCTCTTAGAGGTTGATTCATGAATTGTATGTTTTTTATTCCAAGACCACCCCTATCCTTAGGTTGAGTGACCTTTTCCCAAGCTACTAAAGGGATTATATTATTTTCCTCCGATCATGTCCATAAAAATTGTTTCTATATTCCTTAAATAGCTTTATTGACTCTAAATGGTAAGGTAAAAATGGACATAATGAACACAAAAATACCCTGTAAGAAGCTTTGAATGAGTCAATTTTTTCCAACCTGTGAAAGTAGAGAACATTTCTAAGAGGCCATATTTTTATTAAATCTTTCTATTAGTTTATTCCAACGTCCTTCCTCTAAATTTTTCCCAAAAAGAGACATTCCAAGGTATGTATCTAGGAGGATCTTGATACTACACTTCATAATGTTTGCAAGCCTATTCTACTACTCCTCCCTCACATTAATGAAGAAACATGAACTATTTCTAAAGTTTATTCTCTACCATGTAACTTTTTCATATCATTTAGTGATGCTTTTAAATGCCTGAGTAGGATATAAATAAGTTCATATCTTGAATATGAGATCTGAAACAATTGACATACAAGTATTAATATAGTTCATTTAACTGAAAAGGGCATGAATGAAGCCATTTTTATAGAATTTTGAACAGTTGAGAATACTAAAGAGTGCATCTAAAAGATAAAGAGCTATGTAAAATAATTTCCCATTATCTACAAAAAATTTCATTTGGCTCTCCAAATAGAAACATAGAACTTTCCCTAAGTAAGGAATCTTACCTTTATTAATAATCATAGAAATTAAAGGGATCTAGGATATATTGATCTTATAGATAAACGTTTTTCCATCTTGCATGTTCATGAGGGTCATGCCAATACTGACTCTAGTATAAACTTGTTAATAATATTTTTTCTTAGATAAAAATCATCAATATTATTTATTGGGCCCACTTCCCAACTCGTAAAATATCTCTTATTTTCCTTGTGTCCCTCTAGGACTCAACTATATCTTTATCTTATAGGTTGTCTGTAGTGGAAGTTTTTAATTATGTCGTATATATGCCCACTCCTTGGCCTTGGCAAAATTTGGTAGGAAGCAATCGGTTTGAAATGGAAGCACCTTTGGTTCAACGAAAATTAAATGGAGGCCTGATCTTTGTTTTTACCTTATGTCTTGGGACCTTAGTTCTCGATCTCCTAGGATACCCTATTCATCTACGTCATTTACATCAAGAATTTCATTTTGTGCCATGGAAATAGTTGATTAATGTTGAAATTCAATATTTAAGGCGAGATGGATAAAAAATATCTCTTATTTTCCTTATGACCCTCTAGGACTCAACTATATCTTTATCTTATAGCTTTTACGGTAGTGGAATTTTTTAATTATGTCTATATATATGCCCACCGCTGCTTGGCCTTGGCAAAAACTTGGTAGGAAGCAATCGGTTTCGAAATGGAAACACCTTTGGTTCAATGAAAATTAAATGGAGGCCTGATCTTTGTATTTACCTTATGTCTTGGGACCTTAGTTCTTGATCTCCTAGGATACCCTTTTCATCTATGTCATCTACATCAAGAATTTCATTTTATACCAAATAGTCGATTAATGTTGAAATTCAATATTTAAGGCGATGGATAAAAATGGAATCTCTCATTATTTTGTTGTTTGCATAGTTATATTAATAAGCATCTACATTTGACAACACCAGATTTTCTGCCATGATGAAGGATTTGAGGTCCACAAATTCTGCATATATCACCATTAGAAATAGATAATGGACTAAAGGACATACTTGCATTTACATCAACACTCTTATGTCTCTTATTCTGAATATTTTGTTATATTAAAAACTCAGTTTAAAAATAAATGTAAGAAGTGTTGATAGTCATCAATCACAGGAAAAATATTAATGAAATGAGAAAAGTGTAGCAATACATGCATATTGAGGGGTCAAGACATACTTATTTCTAATCCTAGTGGTCTTTAAGATCATCCAAAACTAAATATTATCATCTTAGTGATTGTAAGGCATTATTCCAAGACAACTAAGAATATATTGAGAAATGCATGAAAATACATGTAACATTGAGGAGTCAAGACATACCTATTTCTAATCCTAGTAGTCGCTAAGGTCACTCAAAATGATATATTTACATCTTAGAAATTGCTAGGCATCAATCACAAGAAAAGTATGAATGCAATGAGTAGAGTTTGGTAACACATGTACTCTTGAGGGGTCAAGACATAGGTACGCAGATTATGATCCTAGTGATCTCATAACGTAAACAACCATGAAAATATAGAGCATAAAATTTGCAACCTCTAATAATATTTAGAGATTGGTTTTCGCTACTTAATCATGCACTTGGAAGATATTTTTGAACCAAGCAAAGTGTTGTAATACATATTTTCTAATTAGGTAAATCTTTACGTACATCTAATTAATTTTTCACATAGATATTAATTTCTTTCTTTAATTATTTATAATTTTATAATATTGGTTTAACTATCCCCGATAGAGACAAGTGTTGTACTATATACTTTCGAGATAGATCAATCCTTATGTAGTCCTCATAATATATAAAGTGCATTAAATATTATTGAAACTAAGGTATTACCGGCTACTAAGATTCATTACTATGATTTGATAGTATTTATATCTTAGTGGCACTGTATCTATATCTTTAGATAAATTAAGTCTCAATGGCTAGGGAGGTCTCTGCTTAGTCTGAAAAGAAATTAAATATATCCAAATATCCTAGCATACTCTTACAACATCAAGATGATGGAATCATGTTGTGTATGAGTAAGTAAGGAAGTTCATCAATCATAACAAAATAAAACCATTCTCATATTGTTTGAAATAAAATAGTGGTTATATTTTCTAATGGATGAACGTAGTTTTCCTCCTAAGGGTTGCTAAGGTCAGTCAAAACAAAATATTTAGAGATTAGAAGTGGGTAGGCATCATTAACAGGAAAACTATTAAAGCAATAAGCAAAGTGCGGTAATATGTGCACTATTGAGGGGTCAAGACATACATAGTTTTGATCCTAGTGGTCCCTAAAGGTTAGCTATAGCGAAATAGTTAGAGCTTGTTAGTCACTAGCCATCGTTTAGAAGACATCTATTATTGCAATGAGAAAAGTGATGCAATACATGTTTTCTTAAGGGGTCAAGACATACTTAGCTCTGATTAATTTTTTTCGGGATGTTTATACCTCTCTTTAATTATTTATAATTATATCGTATTAGCTTTGGACTATCCCTAAGCGGAGCCAAGTGTTTGTATCTTGCATACCCTTGAGAAGGATCAAACCTTATGTAGTTCTCATAATATATATTATTTGTTATTGAAGCGATTGTCTTAGATTTCACTTAGATTCATTAATATGATTTATTACTCAACCTCTATTTTTAAATTAAGAAACAAAGTGAACTATCTATGTAACAGAAATTTCTAGTTCGACATGATTATATTTCTTAGATGTATTATCTAAAAAACATAAAAAATCTATTTAGAGCTTATTTGCATAATTTGAATATAGCGTTTGAATTACCAATCATAGTAGAGGATATTTCCCCTCTTCACAAATTTCTTCTTGGAATATTGTGAAGGGATTTATTTTGTATACATATGTCTCTTTCTTGGTAGTGAAGGTGATCTTGAATTATAACTCCTATTTGACCATTACAATTTTAAACTAGAGAAACTCAAGCAAAGAAAGCCTCTTTGATCCTACTACTCTCTATATCATTTTATCCACTTCAGTAATACATTAATATATATTAGTGTTCATTAGTATCTAACTCCGTAGAATCTTTCGTTAATAACTAGCTTTTTTAAGGCACCACGACCATGATCTTAAAATGATTAGATCTAAACATTGGAAAAAGAAATTGTAGTTAAATATTTTGAATCCATTATCATTATCTAATATTACTTTAAACTATATAAATTCCTCTTTAGGAATATAGTGACCATTTCAACCTCAATGATTTCTAATACATTAGATATTGTAGAGGGATTTAATATGTATACATACGTCTCTCAATTGGCGTGAAGGATATCTTGACTTGTGACTCATATTTGACCATTAAAATTTAATAACTACATAAAATTTCAATGATATAAAACCTCTTTGTATCATTTTATCCATATAAACATGGTATAATGACCTTAAATAAAATGACCATACTATTTGTAGAGTTGGTATGAGTATGAACATATATATGGATAAAACAATGTATAATCCTTTAAATAATATCCTAAGTAATTGTAAATATGCATTGCCAAGATAGTAAATATCACTATTTCCTTACACTTTCAACTCTAAAAAAACAAAGATGTAAAATAGTTTCACCCCAAAATTGTTATGCTCAAAATTTTCTTGTATGTACATAACAAAACTTTAGTATAATGTAAGCATGCCTTATAATTGTGGTATTGATCCTAGGAAAAAGCAATAGTGGAAGGAGAAGACCAATCAAGTGGTATTGATCCTTATCACAGAAGGTGGTTTTGATCCTGGGAAAAACAATGGTGGATAAGATAAACCATTAAAACTAGTCAAAAATTGAAAGAGGGATTCGCGAGAACTGATGTCAAAAAAATGCACCACAACGAAGTTGCACTCCGATGGTAATGTCAAGCTCCAATGCAATAATAAAGATTCAAACAATGGAAAGAATATGCAAATAAGAAAATAAGTTTGCTCATGTTCATAGATCGAAAAAAGGAAGTACAAATAGGGGTGTTGTGTAACCTCCATGCCTAAACAAGGAAAGATAATCAATAACGCCACCGACGCATATAATGTGACCGACGCATATGATGCCACTAACAGAGGAGTTACAATTCCAGATAAGGAATGTAACTCCTATGACACACTGAGGCAAATGACAATGATAGAATCTATGACAGAATTTGGCACTTGTCATTTGACTTCCTAAGACCTATGACACTCATAAGGCAAGATGACTCGCCAGGGGATGTGGATGATGACTAGGCATGTCACACACACCAAAACCCCCTCATCGAAGCCAAGGATGAGGTCAAGGTAAACCAGAACAAAAAAGAAGACTCCCCTAGACAACTAAGAAAGATACATGTCAATGGTTCCTAGCAACTAAAGGCCCGATAAGGTGCTCATATACAAATAACATCTTTCTGGAAAGAATAAGAGGATAAGGAGGACTATATAGCCCAAAGAAGATAGGTGGCTACATCAGACCTCACCTCAAGAAGAGACCGAAAGTGAAGAAATTTCACCTCAGTGAAGGGCTTGGTGAATATGTCTCGTAACTTTGATTAGCTTTACGAACATACCTGTGTCGATGATGTTTTCATGTATCAACTCCCATATGAAGTGCATGTGAATCTCAATTTTTTTCGTCTGTTGATGCTAAATTCAATTTCTACAAATCAAGATAGTTCTCATGTTATCACATTAGATAATGGTAGGCCACTGAAAGTGGATGCCAAACTTTGTCAAGATACCCTATAACTAAATAGCTTATGTGGAAGCATTAACTACTCCTCTGTACTCTACTTCTATCGATTATATGGAAATGGTGTTCTCCTTCTTGTTGGACCAACTGACAGGACCTGAACCAAGAGTGAAACTTGAGCCTGAGGTAGACTTCTGATGATCTAGATCACCAACCCAATTTGAGTCTGGAATTCCAACCAAGTCAATCTCAATCCCTCCTAAGTAATGAATACCATTTATGTGAGTTCCATGAACATAGTGAAGGATCCACTTTGCTGCTTTTAAATGCATCTCATGAGGCTCCTACATAAATTTGAACATGATGCCAACAACTTATGATAGATCTAGGCCGAGTGTGAGTAAGGTAGATCAAGCTCCCCACTAACTACCGATAAAGGGTGCCATCAACCAAGGGGAAGAGCAATCGAAACCAACTTGACCCTAGAAATAAAATGAGTAGGTGAGGACTTGCAATCGGACATGTGAAATCGAAAGAAAATAAAGAGAGTACTTAGGCTACGAGATCATAATTCTGAGAGTCGATTGTGAAATATGGATCCCAATAAAGTAACGAAGTAATCCTAAGTCATACATGGAGAATTTTTTGGCCAAAGAGATCTTCATAGAATCAATGATAGAGGAAGAGCTACCTGTGATCAACAAGTCATCAACATAGAGAACAATAATAAGCGTGGAGTCCTCCCGCCACAAAATATAAACATTTGGGTCAGAGTGACACCGAGTGAACCCTGATGCAAGTAAAAAGGAGTCCATCTTGGCATACCAAGCTCAAAGGGCTTGTTTAAGGTTGTAGAGAGACTTCTTTAACTTACAAATGAGGGATGGATCATGGACATAACCTAGAGGTTGTTCCATATAGATCTATTCCTCTAGGTCCCCATGAAGGAAGGCACTCTTAACGTCTATCTGGTAGAATTCCCATCTATTAGTGGAAATGATGGCAAGGGTCATCGAATGGAAGTCACCTTCACAACCGGAGAAAATGTTTATGAGTAATAAACCCAGTACTACTCCGGGAAGATGGTGGATTAGAACCAAAGGAAAAGGAGTGGGGTCCAACAAAACTCGAGTGTATACGTCTCTCATTTGAAGGATCTCCAACTAAATCTTGAGCACTCTATAAATTTACCCAAAGATGTCCTGAAGGTTCAAGCTCAAAGTCAAGAAGATTCTTCACTCGAATGAGAAGGGACATAGTCTTAATCATCACTACTCTCAAAATCGAGAAGACTTGGAAGTTTGAGGATCGGGAGGAGTAGGGAGAGGAGGAACTCACTCAACAACATCATCATCGATGTGTCGAATTTGAATCGGTGGGAAAAGGAACCTCGGTGGAAGTAAGAGTCAAGGATGACTCATCAAACTTCACACTCCTCTTAATATAGAGCTCAT
Organism: Taxus wallichiana var. yunnanensis; assembly: GCA_018340775.1. Taxonomy (NCBI): domain Eukaryota; kingdom Viridiplantae; phylum Streptophyta; class Pinopsida; order Cupressales; family Taxaceae; genus Taxus; species Taxus wallichiana. Next base: position 186,392,929 of record CM031243.1, on the reverse strand, counting down.
GGGTTGTAGGGTTCAACAATCAATATCCCTTGATACCATCAAGATACCTGAAAAATATACAAGGTTTGGATTGTGGATCTAATGACTTGCATTTCTTCTTGGGAATCCGAGTCATAGCCTTGGATCCAAAGACTTGAAAGTTCTCAACATCAGGGATGTGTCCAAACTAGGATTCAAAGGGTGTAATTCCTCTTACTACCTCATGTGGAACATGATTCTGAATGTAACAAGCACAATTCACTGCTTCAGCCCAATACTATGGAGGAAGGGACTTTGAGTGAACCATACAAGTATCCATCTCCTTTAGAGTTTGGTTCTTTCTTTCTGCAACTCCATTTTGGGAAGGGTTGTAAGAAACTATACACTGCAAAGCAATCCCCTTAGAAGTGTAGAAATCCTCAAACCTATTACTCACATACTCACCTCCATTGTCGGTTTGACGAACATTAATAGACCATTTTGCTTGTTTCTTAGCAATATCCTTAAAGTTTTGAAAATTCTCAAAGGCTTCAGACTTAAGCTTAAGAAAATATACCCAAGTATAATGTGAAAAGTAATCAATGAAGGTTAGTATATAAAGAGCTCTAGTGAAAGAAGGAGATGGGAAGGGGCCGGAAACATCACTATGAACAAGATCCAAGGGACAAGTAGCTCTCCATGATTTTCCCTTATCAAAGTTTTTTTTAGGGTGCTTTCAGGGTGCAACCCTCACAAAGACCTTTAGAAAACTTAACTTAGGGTAACTTGAGCTTAGCATTTCATTTTGGCTCAATTATTCAAGGTAATGATAATTTAGATGCCCAATACACTCATGACATAGCTTGCTAACCTAATTTGCATGAGTGAGCAAGGCATTAGGCGTCAAATCAGAAGAGAAGTGGGAAAAGGTATACAACCGTGAACAATGATCCACCTTTCCCTCTACCACAAAGCATTCAAATTTAATCTCACAAATGATCACCGAGTTAGGACCGAATTCCACTCACATTCCTTCACTAAGGTGGGTGATTTGGTAAACCAATAGGAGATTGGTAGAGATATTGGGAACACTCAACACTTGGTTGAATGTTCCACCTTCTATCTCTACCGATCAACTACTGGAAAATGACACATGAGTTTCATCACCCAGCGTGATTTGGGACATGCCACATTGTTCAATGCTATATAATTCAACCTCTAAAGAAGCCATGTGGTGTGAGGCACCGGAATCAATAATCCAAGTTGATGATGGAGCTGATCTAGCTATGAGGGCCTTACCTTTCTTCTTTTCATTTTTAGACTCCTTTGCTTTAGAAGACTCACCCTTTTGAGCATTTTGTTTAACGGATTTAGGAACACTTATTTTATTCTTCTCAAGCAAATGAGTTAAGTGATCAATTTGTTTTAAAAAAATGATGCTCATCGTGGCCATAATTCTTACAATAGGAGCATTTAAACTTTTCCTTCTTCACTTTAGGCTCAAAAGTCAAAGTGTTAGTGTTGGGATTAGCTGGGGGTTGGTTGGTCTTGGTTTCTTTCTTAGGTTGGTCCTTTTTTTTTTCTTAATTTCATTTTTCTTGCCCTTATTCTCCATAAGGGCATGTGACTTGGATTTTAGAGTCCCCATTTGAATGAGTTTTCCTTATTCTCGAATGAGTTGGGATGAAAAATTGTCTAAGGAGGACATTTTCCAAGCACTACCCAAGGTGACTTTCATGGCATGGAAAGTTGAAATGAAGACAAAGTATTCATGACCAAATTTAGAAAGAATTGACAAGATCAATTGAGAGTCTTTGTTTTCCACTTTACATTCCTTTAGAAGCAATCTAGTGTGGAAAAACTTTGAGAAGAAAGCCTGCAGTTTTCAAAGTCACTAGGATTTAACCCTAGTAGTTTTTTCTCCAACTCATGCACTCTCATGTCATCTTTCTTCCCAAACATATCATTGAGTGTTTTCCACGCTGCATCAGGAGTTGAGGAAGTTTTGATGTGGAAGAGCAAGTCGGGAGAGACAAACATACAGAGAAGACCTAAGGCTTCATCACAACAGTTGAACCACTTAGATTTTTTGGGTTCATCATTAGGTTCAGTCTCTAACCCCATGGTGACATGGTATAACCCTTTACTTCACAAAACCAATATAATTTTAGATTTCCATTCAAAGAAATTAAAAGGTGTGAGCACAGTACTTAAGAGATATCCATAATGAGGAGATAGAACTAATGAAGGAAGAAGGAAGGATAGAGAAATGAAACAAGCACCCCAAAAAAATATCACACCCCCCCGAGTCAGGCACTTTATAGTTTAGTGTTTTGATTATAATAAGATGTGAATGTGTACCGAGAACTAGTCTGTCACTCACCTTGTAATCAACATAATAATGCACAAGAGTGGAGACAATAATCAAGGTTTGTTTGGCGCAATAGTTTAACACTGTAAGCAAGCACAAGAACAAGTAAAAATAAGAAGGGTAAGAGAAGGATGTGTGAGAAATGGCATCTCACATTGCACAAAAAAATCCCTTTGTTGTAGGACTTTGGTGGACGTACTCATAAGTCCACAAGCAATAAAAGGGATAGTACAAAGCTCAAGATGATTTGAAATGAGCCGATACAAGCAATACAATGACACCCCCTAGAATGCAGCACTTTATACAATAGTGAATTTACAAAATTGATAATCTCATCATCTAGAGTTTAAAAAACATGCAACTTTGACTAAATAAGTGCTCAAAACCGAGCAACGAGTCAAAAGTTATAGCAAAAAAATGATTCTCGCAAGTTAAGGAAAATGATGCTAATAAGCCTAAAACATTAAAAAAATGTCGTAAACACATGCAAAGGGTGTCGTATATATGCTCATTGGAAATGACATTAAATTTTAGATAGGGTTTGTTTTTATTGTGAGGGGGATTAGCCTCCTGCCAACCCCAAACCTCACCCTCTGTCTTTGACACTCGAAGGAAGGATAAATAAAACAAGTAAAAACCCAAAATAAAGGTTTACAATGCCAATTAAAAGTTTTACACCTTAAAATATTAAAGGTGAGATTGATTTTACCTTCAAATAATTCTAAAAGGAAATGTTGACCGAGCTGAGTTATACGTTGAAGTTGAATAGGTTGAAAACAATCTCTCCACAATAAGAGCCACGTGTGTAAACTACCAAGTTGGTGGTAACCAAAGCTGAGCCACCAAGCCACGTGTCAATGAAAGGTGAGACCACTGTGCAGAGGGATCTTGGGTTGCGTGGATTTTGAGGAAGGTGCTAGGAGATACACCGAGAGTTTGACAAAGCAAACATTGAGGTAGCAAAGTTTGACTAAAGAATTTTGTGCCAAGCGAGATAGTGAATAGCTCAGAGAAATGGCAAAGAGGGCATAGGAGAACCAAGAAGGCAAGGGAATTGCCAATGACACAATGTAGCACCAACCAAATGCAAGGAGCACGAAATAGGTCGCAATAACAAATCCACTTGGGAATGACCAGCCAAGAATAAGCTAAAACAAGAAAAAAAAGACTACAAAACTAGTAGAAGATCAACCATGAACTAAATGACCACACACGTAGAACCGATCACCAAAACAGGAGGCCGAGCCAAATGGTGGAGTTATATGTAATACAAAGTCCTGCAAAATAGTGATACAAGGTCCAAAAAACCACGGTGGAAATGATAACTGAGCCTGTGGTCGTGGATCAAGCTACAATGTAAAAACCCGAGAATCCAATGTAAATGTTGAACCCAAGGCAATGTAGAGAGGCTTGATTCACCAGGAGGAGGATGCATGTAGAAAGGCAAGGTGAGTAGGTAGAGTATAGCTCGAAGTGAAAAATAAGACAACTCTAAACTCTGAAATCTGTAACCCGTGAACCTGAAATGCACCTCAAACACACAGAAATGCATGCAGATCCTAGAAAACTCGAACCATGAACCGATGAACAACCCCTCAAACTTGCAACTGCTGAAACCTCAATATGAGGTGAGCAATACAATTCCAAAATAATAATAAAAAAACTTGCATGAGGAAATAAGAAGAAACTAGAAGTAATAAACAACTTGATAAACAAAGAGTGCATGTTTTACTGAAACCATCTCTGATACCATGAAAGAGGGATTTACGAGAACCGATGTTGAAAAAATGCACCACAATGAAGTTGCACTCTGATGGTAATGTCAAGCTCCAACGCAATAAGCAAGATTCAAACAATGGAAATAATATGCAAATAAGAAAACATGTCTTCTCATGCTCATAGATCAAAAAAGGAAGTACAAATAGGGGTGTTGTGTAACCCCCATGCCTAAACAAGGAAAGAAAATCAATGATGCCACTAATGCATATGACATGACTGACGCATATGACGCCACTAAGGTAGGAGTTACAATTCCAAATAAGGAATGTAACTTCTCTCGACAAAGCGACGCAAATGACAATGACAGATTCTATGATAGAATTTAACACTTGTCATTTGACTTCCTAAGACCTATGACACTCACAAGTTGAGATGACTCACCGGTGATGTGGAAAATGATTAGGCATGTAACACACACCGAAAAAATGTGTTAAATATGATAAGCCTTGTTCACCAAAATCTCCTACCACAAATCCTCATTCGTTATTTTCTCTAGAAAATATGTTTGGTTCTCCCACTCTTGAAGAACCATATTTTTCAAAAATTCCTCACTTTGTAATTTAACACCAAGACATTGACTAGAAAATGATTTGTAACATAAATATCCTCTAAAAATTTTCATCCACAATGTCAATGATGTGATAGACATTTAATGATAGTGAGTATGTGCAAATGAAGACTATTTGTGGATGGAAATAATTTAGAAAAATAATATCAACTTCATCTTTTCATTAATTCTGTACACCACCATGACCATACATTGATTCCAATATTCACTTTTGTATTGTGCATATTGATCCACCATCCATACCACCAGGCTTATTTTTCAAAACACAACAAAACAAGCTCTTGGAAGGTGTTATGGGTTTGTTAAAAGGCTACAAATCTTCCTATGATGTTATTAGATTAATATGTGTCATTTATCTATCAAGATGAGGTCCATTAAAATGCACTTTGAACCTAGAGTGTATGAAGAAGTATCCCAAATACTCAACTCCCTTCCGTCCTCTTTCACTACTCTTCATACTATTAAATCTCTTACTAAATCATTTATTTGATAAAAAATCTACAATCTATACCACAATAACCCCTAAAATTTTACAATAACGCATTTATAACTAAAAATATTGAATAAAAAACTTCAAAATATAATATTTATTTCAATAATTAAATTGTAATGAAATGTCAAGAAAAACTTGTTGAGAATGTTCTTAATGTTCTCTTCTATTCAATTGTCTACAAAATCCCTAAATGAATAAAATCCCTAATTGAAAAAATGTTATTTTCTAGCAAACATTGTTATCCATGACAGGTATTTTAGGAAACAGTTCTCATTCCTCTTGCAAAAATTTCCCATAACTTGTTTGTGCATTTTTACAAGCATGGTATATGCATATTTAACAAATATTTGAAGGAAAAACACCTTGATGAAAAATGATGCCAAACCCTTTGTATTGAGAATGGTTTGCTAAAATGCCTGAAAGAATAGGGTATCATGGATAACAGTGATTACTGGAAGTGCAAAAAATGGGTTTTGTTGAAAAGGATATAAAAATTCTACATTTACTAAATTTCATAATTTTCGAAGGAATGATGGTGAGAATGCATACCAATTTGTTGCGGATAGAAAAAAACAAAAAGTCTCCAAAAATCGTGAACAAAATTTTTAATGCTTTCCCTGCTTAGATTTTATTATGGATGAACTGAGTGTCACACTTACACTTAGACGAAGAAATTATAAAGATAATTTTTTAGAACACATATTAAAAAAATTATATTTATAGATATATGCAAGCAACACATCCAACTGCCACTTTATTTTGTGCTCTATTTTGGAAAAGAACACAAAATACATTACATTGTTTTAGATTAAATGGCTAATTAATGTGTGAAAAAAGTTACATACTCCAAATGGTGGACATATTTCCAATGGCACATGTACTTTCAATTGGCACAATTTAAATTATTTAGATTTAATAGATAATTAATGTTGGGACAACCAAAACATTAATTAGCATTTTACCTTTTAAAATGGTCCTCGTTAATAGTGTAATTAGTATTGTAAAGAATTAATGTAAGAATTTTATAATATATTTTTTATTGTATGATTTTTTGATAGTTAGATTCAACAAAGAGGGAAAATAATTAAAGAGTTGTGGCCACTAGGCCGAGATAACTGTTGAAATCCATACTCTATGTGTTTTATAGATAAAAAATACAAATAGTGGGATCTAAGAGTCTAATACAACATGTTATCTTTCAAATAGGAGAACTAATTAGGTATGCAATATATAATATAGGAGGAAAATTTATGATTGGAATAGAATTAGTTTTATGAGGAATCATTAATGAGTACATAAAAATATACAAGAGCTTTATTTCTTATAAAATATATGGTTTTATTTCGACATGAAATAATAACCAAATACACACTAGACATGACAAAGTAGAGGTTGAAGGTTTAAATGTTAGTGATATTAAATTTATATATATATATATATATATATATATATATATATATAATATATAATAAAGGAAGAATAATGAAGTCTATTATGTGCATTCACATGGCACAATCCATTGCTACTAGGCTCTAGGTAAATAAAGCCCTTATATAGGTTCAATCCTCACTCTTCAACTACGACTGAATGCACTTTGAAATGCAAGTGATCACACTTAGAATTTCGATTGATCACACTTAGAAGTGTGAGTCAAGACTCACACTTATAAGTGTGATCACTCACACTTTGAAGTGTGATCACTCACAATTTGACATGCCATTCTAGTGAATATCTACATGAGTGCGTGTATGAGAAAATTGTAAGTCCAAGCAGCCGCTAGGCTAGAAAAATTTGAAAGCCATAGACTATGTGATTTATGGATAAAATGATACACACATTTGTGGGATCTAAGAGTCAAATACAATGGTTTATATGGAAAAAAGGAGCGTTATTTATGTACACAATATATAATGTAGTAGGAAAATTTATGATTGGAATAGAACTAGTTTTTTTAGGAATCATTAGTAACTTTATTCAATATGAAAATAGTCATATAATAACATAAATCCTTATATAGAGACTGAGGTAAAAGTTTATAAGTGTTGTTGTCAAGGATGATAAGTTCTAAAATAGATGACATCTATCTTAGAGTATAATTTGGATAGTATTTTCAAGGTTAGTGTTTACTGATTTTAAAAAGATGATATGCAAGAATAGTCATATATGTATGATGATAATAAAATTGATATTTGGCATAAATGACAACAATCACTTATGTAATGTCTTGAATGCTAGCCAAATTCTACAGATGTTCAATATTTAGATTGAAGGATCCTGCAAGGGTTAAATTTGATGGATGTTAATACATTTTTCATGATTTTAGCCATAACCATCACAAATATTTAAAATAACCATCACACACATCATGTATATTTAAAAATAGACCATTTTTTAATATATATTTGTATGTAAATTATAATAAAATATATAAATATATATTAAAAATAATAAAATAAATATAAAATAGTTAGTATAAATATCACAAATTTGTAGTTTTGAAAGGTAGTATTGAAATATTACCATCAAAAGGCATTTGGTGACAAATTTAACCCTTGGAAGGAGGTTTTAGAGATGTTCATATAAGATGTTTTTTTTTTTTTAATTTTGTCATTGTGATTTCAAGAATTTGTTTTAACCTTGGAATTGTTATTGATATTTCTCATTTTCAAATTTTCCATAGGTTTAAGATTTAAGTGTCCACATTACTAATTTTGTCTTTTTTATTTGTGGATACAATTGAAAATGAACTCTGTATTCGAAGAAGCATATTTGTATTTACTCTCCAAAGATGTGATAGTTGTGGAGGGACTAGTTTATCCATCCATAACTACACTCAATTTTACAGAAATAGGGTTTATCTTCTTAATTTTCATAATAAGTATTATACTCAATGGAAGAGTGATGCTTTTATACACAATTAATGGTTATGAAACAATGGAAAAAAGTGAAAACAAGGGATACTTTATCTAATGGAAAAGGAAGCAACTGATTGAGCATGTGATTCCAGAAGTTTTGCATGTGGGGGTTGATGGCATACAAAACATCATGAGTAGTGACTCGGAGGATACATTTGATGAAGATGAGGATACTTAATGCATTAACCGCAAATTCTAGCAGTTATGATGTATGTCAAACTTCGACTAGTCTATAAATATATTGAATTTATGTCGAAAGGTTGTATGCAATTATGCATGATGCAGATTGTTATGGAATCCTGAAGAGCATATATTATGGATACAAACAATCTTGGATGAATGGAAAGAGGAGGGAACAAAATGGAAAAACATGAAAAATGAAACAAATGACAAGCAATATCACAACTATTACATTAATATTCAAATTTTTGGAAACAAATTATGATATATCACTACACATGTCTCGTTAAGTGGGACAGGATGATACTAGAGTATCAATGAAACTAGTACCTCCATGTTATATTTATGTTTACATCCTTAAAAAGCGTGACAAGGGCCTTTCACTATTGAACCTTTATAAAATGTCACAATCAAACATCTATACGATATGGTAAGAACATTTATCTCATGTTTCAATTGAACCGGATAATTCTTTAAGTGAAAAATAAAATTGAATGTTTTTTGCATTTGCGTCCATCCTAGATGGAAACCATACCTTTTAGATGGAAATTGTAAGATTGTGGGTATAAAAAAACCAAATATGTTTGAATTCCATGTCATGGATAACATTCCTATCATGGAGTACAACAAAACATCATTCATAGATGCCTTATGGTCCCAACCAATTGAGATCTATAAAATAGTGGATGGTAAACCTTTCTTTCTAGAAGAGAACCTTCAAAGAACTAAAAATATATGCTATACCTATATAGAGGGATTAAGAAATACATCACACAAAGGCAAAAGAGTTATAAATATGGGGGAGAAGCATTCTAGGTTACGAATATTACATAATGGAAAATAATAATGTGTGCCTAGAGAATCCCTTTGTTAATTCTAGCATGATGAGGAGAGATTATTTTTGTCTAATTTTTTTGGGATAGTGCAATATATGATCAAATAATAGGTGTACCATGTCTTGACATGGATAGCTACTATAGTAAAAATTTTTTTTCAAATAAGGAAATATATGTTGGGCCTATTTGTGATAGAGATCAAGATGAATTCAACCCAATTGTGGATGTGAATGATGGGCATATGATACTAGTAAGAAAATCTAGTGATAACGTACCTATATGAATGGGAAAGGTAGAATGAATTCTAATACAAGATGTTCACACAAAGGCTCAAAAGATAAGGGTAAGATGGTGGGAACCCACAAGAAAATAAAATGTAGAAAAAAATGTACCTAGAATGCTTAAATAAAAAGAAATGGTGGCAAAAATCAAGGGATGTGTCATATAAATAGACAATTTCATATGGGCATAGATTCTAAGAAAATAATGGAAAGGAGATCAAATTAAAATACCGAATCAGGGACATTATGTTATCAAGGCATACCTTGCACAAATTCAAGAACAATAATTAATGCATTGTAGTTAAAATTGGCTGGACTAGATACCCTTGAGAGGGATCAATCCTTATGTAATTTTGAGTAGAATTATTTTGATGGAATTAATTGACTATGGAAATAAATTTTCAAATCCATGTCTCAAAACAATGTGTTTAACGTAATTCTTAACTCTTTGTTGTTCTATATGATTTACAGAATGGAAAAGCATAAAAGTAGTTCACATTATTTGGATTTTATTCTATTTTGAAATTCCTAGCGATAGCTAAATTACATTATAATGTTTCTATTTTAAAATTTGATCAAATAAATGTTAAAAAGATGTTTCCTAGAGCTTGTAAGGCTTATTTTTACTAGCAGCAATAAGGCTTATGTAACGTGGCGACCGCTTGGCTTATGTGTCTTAGCGTCAGCAAGGATTATGTAACTTAGAGATCAATAGGCTTATGTAACTTAGCGATCGTTAGGCTTATGTAACTTAGTGACAACTAGGCTTATGTAACTTAGCATCTTATAGGATTATATATCTTGTGGCCATTAGGCTAATGTGGATTTTTGGCAGCTAGGATTACGTAACGTGGGGCTGCTAGCCTTATGTAGCTTAGAGGTGGGTAGGATTATGTAACTTTCTATCTCTAAGATGGAGTAGATTTGCAATCGGTAGGATTATTTCACTAAGAGAAATCTATTCTTCTTTAAGTTGGTGACTATTATCCTTAAGTAAGTTAGCAACCGCTAGGCTTATGTAAGTGTGTGATCACTAGGCTTATATAGGGAATATCAAAATAACAAAATAACAAAATAGTAATCCTAAAATAGTGAAATTGAAATCCAAAAATCAAAATTTTGAAATTGGATTCCAATAGTGGAAAAATTGGAATCCTATAATAGTGATATTGGAATCTAATATTAGTGAAATTGGAATCCAATAATAGTGATATTAGAATCAAATAATATCGAAATTTGAATCCAATAATAGCAAATTTGGAACTCGAATAAGTCCAATAATGAAAAATTAGAATCCAATACTTTTTTATTATTGGTAAATAGTTTTAAAGGGACTATACCCTGTTACAAAAAGGGCTCAACAACCAGATATAACTATAAATATGCAAAAAAAAAGGATCAAAATCTAGATAGAACACTATGTCCATCAGTAACCAAGAGATAGTTACAAACAAGAAACAAAATAGAACATAAACTGTAACAAAACAACAAAAAAGTAGCAAAGTCACAAAAAAAGACCACAAAATATCAACATCTAAAATGAATCCCTCTAGCCCAAGTGAGTTTACTTCTAGACGCTCTTTCAATTCTAGACTGAATCTTTCCTATCGAGGTAAACAACGCCAATGTGGTGATGTGCATTGGGTCCGAAGCATTCAACTGTGAGATGGTTTGGCTCCTCTCTTTATCATTCCCCCAAATTAGAATCCAATATTGTTACTAATGGAATCTAATAATATTAATAATGTAATCCAATATAGATGAAAATGGAATCTAATATACACAAAAATGGAGATAGATTTCTTCCAAAACTTGTAATCTTTGGAGTCAGTTTTACTAGAAAATGTCCATATTTATTGAAATAAGTATTATGAGATTGGATGGAAAGTTTCCTTTCTAAAATTTATATTAAGATCCTAAAAATGACGAGTAATTTTTTTCTTATTTACAATAATTATTTTATTGCATAAGGAAATTATTGGAAATATAATTTATAAAAACATATAAGTGATGGCAAAGAAAAAAATACAAAGCATTCAGTTTGTGTAGGTTCCTCCTAAAGAATATATTAAATCGAAGAAGTATACAAAATACAATTTGATAACATAGGCTAAATAGAATTTTGAATATTTTATCACTAACTAGATAGTTCTGAAAAGACACATGCAACACTTACAGAACTAAAATTATAGGCTCTATGTGTTTTAGTTAAATAAAGTAATGATATATTGACACTAAAAATTATAAGATGAGAAGTTTTTTATTTCTTAATCTAATTTTAATAAATCTTATGAAAGTTTTTATTACTAAAGATATTGATAAGATCCAGTAGAAGACCATTACTTTGCATGCAAATTGAGGTAAGTGAGATAATAGAATTTATTCCTTGTTTATTATTAGTGGGAAGTGGAAGTATAAGGAAATTTTTAGATTTATTATCTTGGTAATTGTGATATTTAATGACCAGGATATTATACATAGGGTTCATAGTCGTATGTTCATACTAATTCTACAAATAGTGTGGTAATTATATTTAAACTCATTACATCATTTTTATATGGATAGATTGATGTAAACAGTACATGATCAAAGGGGGTTTTCCTTCTTGACAATTTCTCTAGTTTTAAAATTATAATGGTCGAATAAGAGTTATAATTCAAAATCACCTACACTACCGAGAAAGAGATGTAGGTATACAAAATAAATTGATTCCCAACCTAACTCCAATACCACAAGTAATAGCTATGGCCTTTTTAAGTTATGACTATTCCTCATTTACACTTACATGTATTGTGTCAAGAATGATAGTCATAGGATTAAACCATGAAATATATGAAAATGAATCAGATAAATTGTATTGCCACTTCATCACACTATTCATACCAAATCAAGCTTATAAAATAATTAACTAAGGTCTTAGCATACTCACAACTCGTATTTAGCTATTCACTAGGCATAATACCTTGTAGAAATGTTCACAAATGAATTTGAATCATAAATTTAACTAAACACGTGATATTAAAAACCTAATAAATTATTTAGATACCAATTCAGGAATCTAAAAACATGTATTAAAATGACCTAAATTTGTGTTTTTCTGAGAATATGGGTTTCATGCTCATTTCCAAACTAATTAGGCTTAGTTTCCACAAGATTTTGTTAGAATAGGGTTCTAGAATATGGAAAATACCAAGAAATTAGTATTGACACCTAATAAAAGTCCCCAATAAGCTTCATATTTTTTTATACATCATCAGTCATCAATTCTCCAAGTGTGCATGCTTTTTCACTAGCTCATGCACTATTTTCTACCTTTCCGGATATGAGAATATTTGTTATTAATAGATTTCTCCACACGTGAACTATAGGGATGAAATTGTACATGCTTGATCTACTAATAGGGGTAGAAAGATGTTCCAAATTTCATTAATTTTGGCTAGTTAAATCTCAAGGAATTTAATGCCCTATTTTTGGCCTTAGAACACAAAATTGCTTATAAAATGTGCAAAACACATTTTCATACTCTCAAATAAATTTTGTTGTGCTTTATTCGACCTCCTATAACTTTTATACTTACAAGAAAAAGGAAATAGGCCCTTAATATTGACTATAACTTTTCATGATTACTTTTGCCTCTACTTGGTTTTTCAATGTCAACATAAACAATTTTTGTAAAAACAAACAATATACTTTGAATTATCACCGACCCCTTCATAAACTTGTGTTTTTAATCTTAAATAATCATAATAAAATCATACCACCACAAATTTATTCACCCAAAAGTGGTTTTTCTTATTTTATACCCCTAAATTCACTCAACTACACACTTATCTTGATTCAATAACATCACAAACATGCAAATGTGACAACTCATATGAGCTCATTAATGTAATGTTAAAATTACATGGCTATAAGGCCATAATTTACCTTATAAATAATTATTACCAAGTAAAAATTACCTTTACCCTTCATTTACAAGCCATGTTTACTCTCTCTACAACATTTACACACATATTTGAATTTGAACAACTTCATCATGGAGGGAAAACATAGTTATTCCATTCGTAGACAACCTATCAACTATATTCCTACTATAAATTATTATTCTACGTCATAATAACAAGATGAAAAATTTTCATGAGCTCCTGCTCATGAGTCTTCATCATATTCTTCTTCCTATTTGCATCATTTTTCTTCTCTCTATGTGCTCCTAAGAGTGATAAGAACTGGTTTGTTTTTTCATTCTCTTCAAGTGAACAACATTCCTCATTTATTTTTTTTAAATTTCTTTTAATTATACATGCACATAGAACAAACAAATTAGAGGAAAACACTTCTTCTCCATTCTCCTTACTCCATTGTTTTGCATACTTCTTCTCTTTTACATGCTCACAAGATTCATTTTCTTCATCCACTTGAGTCACTCCCGCTTCTTCCTCTTTGTTTGTATTCAAGACATCATTTCCTCTCTCTTTGTTCATGCCAAGAAAAAAAAATTCCTCTTTCCATTCTAAAACATTTCCATCCTAAGAGTATCTTCTTTATGTCTTCCATTTTTCATGTTAAAACTCTTCAAGTCTTTTCATCATATACTAGCATTCGGCTCTTAACCTACCCCTATTTCTATCTACATTTTTTATGATTCTTTGAGGATTTTAATGGCTCTTATTTTTTTATTAACCTTAATCAATAATAATTATTTTATATTGAATATCCTTTCAGAAATATGAGATTATATGATTGTTCTTGATCTTTATTAACCTCACTTGAAGGCCACAAAGAAAACTCTTTGGACTATGCAACCTAAATTTTTGTTTACTTGACTTTGAGATCTTGTTTTTGAACTAAAATCTGCCTCATATACTTTGTCTTAATTTCCATTTCTCTTTACATTCTTAATCCCTTATGATTTTCTTGACATGTTTTTGATCCTTGACACAATTCTTGTTCAACTTGAAGTCTTAAGGATTTTTAGATTTATTTATTTTTTCCAAACTCACTACTCATCCAAACCTGTCATTTCTCTACCTCATCTATTTCTTAGGACTGATTTTATTATTATAAATTATGTATTCCTAATTAAGGCTTCTCTCATGCATCCATGTGCTAGCATACTTCTAATTAAACTTCTCTACTAACCAATTTTGATTACATAAATGAGGTGTTGAAAACCTCTCACCTTCACCATTTTGTATCTAATGACCTCTTGAGGTTTGTATATGCAAATTTATTTCATATTCCCTAGAAATATTGTCTTCTTGCTTCCTAAGACTCATTAATTTGTCATTTATCTTGAATGAACATTATTTTAAGATTCTTTTTGCTTTATCAATCACTTGATTCTCATGAAGAGCAAAAGGAAAATTGTATGATAGCCAAGTCATACCTTCAAATTGGTTACTTAACCTGAGTATTTGTGGGCTCCAATCCATCATGACTGTCATGAAATGAAGAAAAACTAAAAATTATTCCTTTTCCATCACTATTTTAACTTTAATGTCAAATTTTAAGAGAAATTGGAGTTCTTCACTATTCTTTCTTGCTTATAATCTGAACCGATATGACATTCTATTTGTTCTCAACTCATCATCATCATAGTGTTATCTCCCTTTGTTACGCCCTTAATCATATAGCTTACATTGGATGTATATAACTGACTTGGGGTTATCATAGCCTTTTATCATGATGTATCTCTTTCAAATATGATATATTATCATTAGTGGGTCAGCTCTTGGTGTTGGCCATAACATAGGAATAGTATATATATGGGTTAGTAGGTAGTAGTTGATCATCATATTGAGCATTTGAGTCTTATTGTATGCTTTGGAGGTTTCCCCCTCAAAGTGGCTAATGAAATTGGGGGGCCAAAAAGCAAACAAGGATGTGAGAAAAAGCAAAATTCGCTCGTTTTTAGTTTTTGTTGAGTATAAAAAAAAGAGGCCCGAGCCTCTATCATTTTTCCTCCCTCAAACGAGTTTCAGAGCTTGTTCGTGCCCTCGCATTTTTCCATTCAGTTGGATCTCAAGCTCAAAGGATCATTTTTGGATCACCGGAAGATCTGAATCGATGATGGTGCCACGGAGAAGAGGTAAGCACATTTCTTTTCTCAAAATTGCATTGAAATATGATAATTATAGATTAAAATTTGAATTGAGTACATATTTTTTATTGTTACAGTTAGAGGTCGAGGGAATCAACCACAACCAAACCCTATTATTCCTGACATCCCTCCCAACACTCCCACAATTGCTCAACATCCCTCGGGTAGTCAAGAAGATTTAGCAGCCCAAATAGTTGAAAACAAAATTGAAATTGAGGATTTAATCAAAACAATGAGGGATGCACAATCTACAAACCCCCACCGCGCCTCTCTTGCAAACACATTGAGGCATTACTTGTTCAAATTGACGTGAAACGGGGAAAATTGATCATTGGACAACTTACAGAGAGGGTTGTAGGGTTTATTATTCCAACAAATTGTCATATGTGGATGTAAAGAAAAAAGAAATTTCAAAAGAACTCATATGCGCCTTATTCACGGATCCCCACACTAATCTTACTATTTTCGTTGACATGTAAATGATTTCCCATCCATTGGTGCAATAATAATTTGATTAGAAATAATTTTTGGGACCGATGGTGGATGGTGTTTGATTTTCCACCTTGTAATAACAACGAGGTGCCACTATACTTTCTGAGGAAACTCTATTATGAGTTTATCCTCAACGAGATCCCAAATTATTTTGATTTCTAAGATTTCCAGGGCCGAGGAAAAGGATCTACATAGGATCGACTAGGTGCACAACATGCACCTATTCAACAAGGTAGATTCCCCACACAGAAGCCCCCTCACCCTGAGATTGTCCCTCAGCAATGAAGGAGACAATAGAGATTGATACACTCCACGCGCTTCAGGGGCTATCTGTGACCCTTGTTCGACATACGAGGGAGATTTCTGAGCCAGATGCTCATGGAGGTACACAAGAGTATTCCCTCAGGAGTACTAGCATGAGGCCACATTTTTTCTCATCATGTGGTAGCATATGTTTGGGGCCCGAGGAGGATGATACTTTCATGCGTACTTGATTTTGGTGCACCTAGTGCTAGGGATGAACACGATAATGTCACTATGTCAGATGTCCTTTTGAGTGAGACATTTGGATTACATTCATCGGCATCACCTTCGTAGGTAAATTTGTTATGTTTTGTTATGTGTGTTACAAAAATTTTGGAGTACATGATTTACTTATATATGTTAAATTTTTGAAATAATTATATTTGTACATGTACATGCATTGATATTACAGCATGCGGGGGAGGCGCATCTTCATCCCGACCATAGGTGGCGAGCACCATGCATACACATACATTCACAAAGGTAATTTAGAATGTTAATTATGTAAAATTTTCACATGTGTGTGTGTGTGTGTGTGTGTGTATGTGTGTATATATATATATATATGTATATATATATATATATATATATTTTGAATTCAAATATAAATATATGTATGTTCTTGTATGTCCATCTAACTCACGTGATATACATGTTTGATAAAGATGTTGACTTCACTAGACACCCCACCATCTCTGCGACAAGTAGATAAAGGTGTTGCCACTATGCGATTTCATCTACGCAGCAACTCACTGAGGTATTCAAACAACACGTAAATTTTGTTAAATTTCTCGTGTAATTCATATTATGTTAAATTACATGTTAGTAATGTCTTTCATTGTAGAATTATTAAATTATGTTAATAATGTCCTTCATTGTGTGTATGCAGGAGTTACTTGTGATAGGGCATAGCCCTGTTCATTTGATTCACAGGCGTGGCAGGGTAAAAACAATAGTTCTATATTGATAAAATTAGTTAAAATATTGTCATTATGTAGATACATGTACTTAGCTCTATTTTCACTAATTCTGATGTTAGATTTTCTGATCTTATGTGTATGTAGGGAACTTCAACCCCCTCCATTTTGACTTCGAGGGCACGGACTCCTCCATCTCATCATCTTCGTACCCCCATTCATACTGCAGGAGCTCCCGATGACTCATCTGAGCGTGAGATGCAAATTCAGCATGATCGACAACTTGTGGTAAGTTTGTGTATTTATGTAAATACTTTCATTCTAGCATTGTCTTAAATACATGTTGAAAACATATATAAATTAAGTTTTGACAAAAAAACATTGTTTGCATTTACAGCTCATCTACAAACGAGTATTCAAATGGAAGAGGACTCAAAGCATGGGCTCGAGCGATCCAAAGTCATCTCATGGATCTCCATCTTCGCCTAAGGGAGGGCCTTCTTCAGCAAGGCCAAGAGAGGGATAGATTTTGATGAGTAGGAAATATATATGTCTTACATGACATTGTTTTTGTATGCCTATGTGCATGGCATTGTATGTAAGCCTATATGGCATTTGAACTTGATGGTATATGACCTATTTGGGCATTTTTGTATTTATTATGCACATTAAAATACTATTTGGAACTTGATAATTTTGTATGAGACCTTACATTTCTGAGATTATTTTCACATGAATCTAATATGATGTGCACTTGACAATATTTAAGACATTATGGATTATTTTTTCATTTATTGGTGATGTACATGTACTAGCATTTTCAATGTATAATATGCATCAAACTTTGGAAATTAATATTTATATAATGTATGTATATAAAGAGTTACCTAATCTGAGTAATTATTCATTCAATTTATCAATGTGTATATGTGTATTTACCTTACTTGCGCTTCTTCTTGCTCATGGTCTCTTTGTATTGGTTCCTATCTTATCATGCACTTACTACATTCTTCTATGCTTCGTAGTCTTCTCCCCTATTAAAACACCCGACAATCATCACAATTTGATGCCTTTCATCTATTGATATTTTGAGAATGTCTCTCCATATACATTACTCCAATGCTTGAGAATGTCTCCAGATGCAATGACATTCTGGATTCGACACTCAATGATTCTTGATTGTCTAATCCTATCCAATTCATGTTACTACCTTTAAATCTAGTAGGCATTTCAAGTTATTTGAAATCACATCACACCCTTCACTAGGCTTGATGACTAGCCATATCCTTTTTAAGGTGCTTTTGAAAGCATCCATGGGTTTATCATAACATAAATTATCAATGAATGGAAGGTCACTAAGCCGTAGGCCAGCTGACTCCCATCCAAAACTAAACAAGAAAGATTTACTAGGTGATTGATAACTCCCATGTGTTCTTAGACATACCCCTATCAAATTCATTCTTAAGCCAATCTAGTCATTCAGGCTCTTAAGCGACTACGCCCGACATGGGGTAGCCCTACACTGACTCAGACTACACTATTTCTCATGTTTACAAACAATAGGACAACGAGAGAACCAGATGGAGAGGGAGAAAACCATGAGAGAGGATTTCATGAGGGCCCCACATGGAGCTCTCTCGATCTGATGAGATGTCTCTAGGTGCCACGGAGTCTGAGAAATCACCCATCAAAGATATGGCATGTTTGGGCCTCATGGCTCTTAAGCGACTACGCCTGACGGGTAGCCCGAGAGCACGGGGAGCGTAGGGAACAAAAAAAATCCTCCACTAGCATTCACTAGCCATTTAGATGTGTTGGTGTAGTTGGTTTTCGGTCCCACGAGCTTCTTTTACAAACTACAACATCCTCTAGCCCTACACTCGACTCGACTACACTATTTCTCATTTACAAACAATAGGACAACGAGAGAACCGGATGGAGAGGGAGAAAACCATGAGAGAGATTTCATAGAGGGCCCCGACATGGAGCTCTCGGATCTGACGAGACATCTCTAGGTGCCACGGAGTCCAGAAATCACCCATCGAAGATATGGCGTGTTTGGGCCTCAGGGCTCTTAAGCGACTACGCCCGGATGGGGTAGCCCGAGAGCACGGGAGCATAGGGAACAAAAATGAAGCCTCCACTAGCATTCACTAGGCCATTTAGATGTGTTGGTGTAGTTGGTTTGGTCCCACGAGCTTCTTTTTGTAAAAATAACATCTCTGCAGCAACCTTACACCGACTCGACTACACTATTTCTCACATTTACAAACAATAGGACAACGAGAGAACCAGATGGAGAGGGAGAAAACCATGAGAGGATTTTGTAGAGGGCCTAACATGGAGCTCTTGATCTAACGAGACATCTCTAGGTGCCACAGTCCGAAAATCACTCATCAAGATATGGCGTGTTTGGGCCTCAGGGCTCTTAAGCGACTACGCCCGATGGGGTAGCCCGAGAGCACGGGGAGCATAGGGAACAAAAAAAGCCTCCACTAGCATTCACCAGGCCATTTGGATGTGTTGGCGTAGTTGGTTTGGTCCCACGAGCTTCCGTTTGTGAAATACACATCAGCCCCTACACCGACTCGACTCTATCACTATTTCTCACGTTTACAAACAATAGACAACGAGAGAACCAATGGAGAGGAGAAAACCATGAGAGAGGATTTCATAGAGGGCCCCAACATGGAGCTCTCTGGATCTCTACGAGAGACATCTCTAGGTGCCACGAGAGTCTGAGAAATCACCCGTCAAAGATATGGCATGTTTGGGCCTCAGGGCTCTTAAGCGACTACGCCTGGACGGGGTAGCCCGAGAGCACGGGAGCATAGGGAACCAAAAAAAGCCTCCACTAGCATTCACCAAGCCACCACTGATGTGTTGGCATAGTTGGTTTGGTCCCACGAGCTTTCATTTGCAAACTACAACCTCTCGGCAGCAACCCTACACTCGACTCGACTCGCACTATTTCTCACGTTTACAAACAATAGACAAATGAGAGAACCGGATGGAGAGGAGAAAACCACGAGAGGATTTTCATAGAGGGCCCCGACATGGAGCTCTTGGATCTGACAAGATATCTCTAGGTGCCACGGAGTCTGAGAAATCACCCATCGAAGATATGGCGTGTTTGGGCCTCTGGGCTCTTAAGCGACTACGCCCGGACGGGTAGCCCGAGAGCACGGGAGCGTAGGGAACAAAAATGAAGCCTCCACTAGCATTCACCAGGCCATTTGGATGTGTTGGTATAGTTGGTTTGGTCCCATGAGCTTCTGTTTGCAAAGTACAACATCGGCAAACCCCCTACACTCGACTTAACTCGCACTATTTCTTCGCTTTTTTTCAAAACAATAGGACAACGAGAGAACCAGGAGGAGAGGAGAAAACCACGAGAGAGATTTTATAGAGGGCCCAACATGGAGAGCTCTTAGATCTAATGAGATGTCTCTAGGTGCCACGGAGTCTGAGAAATCACCCATCGAAGATATGGCATGTTTGGGCCTCGGGCTCTTAAGCGACTACGCCCGACGGGGTAGCCCGAGAGCACGGGAGCATAGGGAACCAAAAAAAGCCTCCACTAGCATTCACCATGCCATTTGGATGTGTTGGCGTAGTTGGTTTGGTCCCATGAGCTTCCATTTGTAAACATCAGCCTTTGGCAAACCTACACTTGACTCGACTGCACGCACTATTTCTCATGTGTTTACAAACAATAGGACAACGAGAGAACCAGATGGAGAGGGAGAAAACCATGAGAGGCTTTCATAGAGGGCCCCATGTGGAGCTCTCAGATCTAATGAGACATCTCTAGGTGCCACGGAGTCCGAGAAATCACCCGTCAAAGATATGGCATGTTTGGGCCTCAGGGCTCTTAAGCGACTACGCTGCCTGAGACGGTAGCTTAAAGAGCACGGGGAGCATAGGGAACCAAAAAAAGCCTCCACTAGTGTTCACTAGGCCATTTGGATGTGTTGGTGTAGTTGGTTTGGTCCCACGAGCTTTCATTTGCAAAATACAAAGATCTCATGCAGCTACATTGACTCGACTCGCACTACTATTTCATGCGTTTTGCAACAATAGACAAAAGAGAACCAGATGAGAGGAGAAAACCATGAGAGAATTTTGTAGAGGGCCCCAACATGGAGCTCTTTGATCTAGAGATGTCATCTAGGTGCCAGTCTAGAGAAATCACCCATCAAAGATATGGCATGTTTGGGCCTCAGGCTCTTAAGCCACTACTACCCTGATGGGGTAGCTAAGAGCACGGAGGATGTAGGGAACTAAGGAAAAAAAGCTCCAATAAATAGTGTTCACTTAGGCCATTTAGATGTTTTGGCATGGTTAGTTTTTGGTCCCACGAGCTTTTGTTTGCAAACTATAGAAGAGCAGCAAACTCAGAGGCCAGTTTGATTAATTCATTTCTATTTCTCAGTTTACAAACAATAGACAGAGAGAGAAACAGGATGGAGAGGGAGAAAACCACAAGAGGATTTCATAGAGGGCCCGATGAGGAGATGAGTGGAGACATTTTTTTAGGTTCCCATAGCTCCCTCGTCATCGTCAGGGAAGATATGGCGTACCCCGTTTGGGCGTAGGCTAAGAGCCCTTAGGCCCAAACACGCCATATCTTCGACGGTGATTTCTTACGACTCGTGGCACCTAGAGATCACATCAGATCCAAGAACTCCATGTTGGTGCCCTCTATGAAAATCTCTCTCATGTTTTCTCCTCTCCATCCGCTCTCTCGCTGTCCTATTGTTTGTAAACGCGAGAAATAGTGTAGTCTGCAGTCGTTAGTGGAGGGATGCCAGAGGTCAGAGTTTGCAAAAGCTCGTGGGGACCAAACCAACTACTGCCAACACATCCAAATGGCCTAGTGAATGCTAGTGGAGGCTTTTTTTTGTTCCCTACACTGCTCCCGTGCTTCTGCTACCCCGTCCGGGCGTAGTCGCTTCTTTAGAGCCCCGAGGCCCAAACACGCCATATCTTCGACATGTGATTTCTCAGACTCCATGGCACCTAGAGATGTCTCATTAGATCTGAGAGCTCCATGTCAGGGGCCCTAAAAAATCCTCTCATGGTTTTCTCCTCTCCATCTCGGTTCTCTCGCTGTCCTATTTGTTTAAACGCAGAAATAGTGCAGTCTTAGTCAATAGTAGGTCAGAGGCAGAGCTGTAGTTTTGCAAACGGAAGCTCATGGGACCAAACCAACTATGCCAACACATGTCCAAATGGCCTAGTGAATGCTAGTGGAGGCTTTGTTTTGGTTCCCTACGCTCCCCGTGCTCTCGGGCTACCCTCCGGCGTAGTCGCTTAAGAGCCCTGAGGCCCAAACACACCATATCTTCGACAGGTGATGATTTCTCAGACTCCATGGCACCTAGAGATGTCTCATCAGATCCAAGAGCTCCATGTTAGGCCCTCTATGAAATCCTCTCACAGTTTTCTCCCTCTCCATCCGGTTCTCTCGCTGTCCTATTGTTTGTAAACACGAGAAATAAATAGTGCAAGTCAAGTCAGAGTAGTAGGGCTCAGAGATGCTGTACTAGATTTGCAAACGGAAGCTCATGGGACCAAACCAACTATGCCAACATGTCCAAATGGCTTGGTGAATGCTAGTGGAGGCTTTTTTTGGTTCCCTACACTCCCCGTGCTTTCGGGCTACCCCGTCCAGGGCGTAGTCGCTTAAGAGCCCTGAGGCCCAAACACGCCATATCTTCGACATGTGATTTCTCAGACTTCATGGCACCTAGAGACATCTCATTAGATCTGAGAGCTCATGTTGGGGCCCTCTGAAAATCCTCATGGTTTTCTCCTCTCCATCTGTCTCTCTTGTCCTATTTGTTTGCAAACGTGAGAAATAATAAGTGCCATTGAGTCAAACAGTAGGGGTCTATCTAGAGGTCAGTAGTTTGCAAACAAGCTCTCGTGGGACCAAACCAACTATGCCAACACATCCAAATGGCTTGGTGAATGCTAGTGGAGGCTTTTTTTTGGTTCCCTATGCTCCCTGTGCTTTCGGCTACCCCGTCCGGGCATAGTCGCTTAAGAGCCCTGAGGCCCAAACACGCCATATCTTCGACGGTGATTTCTCGACTCCGTGGCACCTAGAGACATCTCATCAGATCCAAGAGCTCCATGTCAGGGCCCTCTATGAAATCCTCTCATGGTTTTCTCCCTCTCCATCCGGTTCTCTCGCTGTCCTATTGTTTGTAAACGCGAGAAATAGTGCAGTCTGAGTCAGTGTAGGGCTTGCTAGTGTAGTTTACAAACAAAACGGAAGCTCATGGGGGACCAAACCAACTATGCCAACACATCCAAATGGCCTAGTGAATGCTAGTGGAGGCTTTTTTTTTGTTCCCTATGCTCCCCGTGCTCTCGGGGCTACCCCGTCCGGCATAGTCGCTTAAGAGCCCTGAGGCCCAAACACGCCATATCTTCGACGGTGATTTCTCGACTCCGTGGCACCTAGAGATGTCTCATCAGATCCGAGAGCTCCATGTTGGGCCCTAAAAAATCCTCTCATGGTTTTCTCCTCTCCATCTGGTTCTCTCTGTCCTCTTTTTGTTTGTAACGTGAGAAATAGTGCAAGTCTAGAGTCAGTCAAACAGTAGGGTCTGCAGAGATGTAGACTTTGCAAACGGAAGCTCATGGGACCAAACCAACTATGCCAACACATCCAAATGGCTTGGTGAACACTAGTGGAGGCTTCATTTTTGTTCCCTATGCTCCCCATGCTCTCGGGCTACCCCATCTAGGTGTAGTCGCTTAAGAGCCCTAGGCCCAAACACGCCATATCTTCGACGGGTGATTTCTCGACTCTGTGGCACCTAGAGATGTCTCATCGATCCGAGCTCCATGTTTCTATAAAATCCTCTCACATTTTCTCCCTCTCATCTCGTTCTCTCTTGTCCATTGTTTCAAATGAAAAATAGTGCAGTTTAGTCAATATAGTAGGGTGAAATCACCGAGAGATGTACTACTAAAATGAAGCTTTAATGGGACCAACAATATAAACATGTCCAAATGAGAATTTAGTGGAGTTTTTTTTGTTCCTTTCTAATATTTAATTTTTCTTAGCTTCACTTGGCTTCGAGAATAATAAATTCTCTACTGAAAGTGCCAACCACGTGAAGGTGGAAGCTTTTTTGGCACCACTAACCTACATAAACATGTTAGTAAGTAATTAAATTAAATAGAATTTTAAATCATACAAAATTTAAACAAAATCATTTAAGTAAATATTCAAATTAAATTCATGAAGAACATACCTTTGCAAATTCAATCCAATGAACCACAAGGATCAACTCTATTCTTGATAGTAGCAAGAATTGCTTCATGATCTGATTCACGAACCTTCCACATATTTTTGTTTGATGGCCAACCTCGATATTTGATCAATTTAATATTTGTTGCAAGGACCAAATGTGAATAGTGAAGTATCTTCCGATGTACTTCATAGTCTTCAAACAACCAAATGTTTGATTTTTTGATAGGATATCGTCGAAGCCAAGTTCCAGTGACTACCACTGATCCAGTGGGATACTCAAGGTCTTCACCATCAATGACTGTGGAAGTCAATTTTTTTCCCCTCTACACAATGAGATAAGAAGTAGTTTGTTCCCTCTTCATTAAATTCCATCGCAATAACTGCAAAAACGTGCCCTATGTATCACAAAGTAAAATTGTTCAGTCAATTTATAAATACATTAAGAGTTGACCATTTAATAATTTATAAATCTAAAACATGGCATGTACATATATGTATGTACCTTGTTGCACTAAATCAAGAGACTTGGTCAAAGTCAGTGATGTTGTCATTTGATCTGAAGACCCTGTAAGTTGTAATGCTCATGGAACTTGATGTGTGTCGAGTGGAATTAGAGGTCTACAAGTCCACTCATCCACCCACTACTGTGACTCACATTCATTCCATGCAAAATCAATGCATGATATACAAAAACATGTCATGCACCTAGTATAAATAGTCCAAGCATTTGCATCTGAACTACGGAATGAGTGCATATCACTTGATCCTGTCAATTATCATACAATCTTCAAAGTTTGTCAGATGTTGTTGCTCTATCAACCAAAAATATCTACGAACCATTGATCTCTCTTGAGATTCATGGCCCATATTCTTGACACACCAATCAACAATGCTTTTTACATCTATAAATTTAGCACCATCCTTGAACTTTAACTCTTCTCTTGCAAGTGCTCTTTTCACACATGCTCCTACACCATCATGCTCTCCTTTTCCATGCCCTACCTCAATAAAACTCTAGATATGTTGTACATTTGTTTCTTTGTGCATCCTACTTAGCCAATAAAACATCCATGCATTCTTGAATTGTGATGTGCAGTTGTCCGACCAAATGTAATGTTGATCGAAACTAATGTTCCTCTCATTCAAGTTCACATAAAACACCTGAAACACCCTTGTACATATTCTGTAGAATGTGTCCGATCATCACTGATGTAGAAATGATACTCTCTCAATATTTTTCGATCTTGCTCAGTGCTTTTAGGAGAGTGCATGAATGTTATATGCACGAAAATAGAAACTTGCACTGAGTTATAATATTGAGATTGAACCTCCATTTGTGGCTACAATGTGTAATTCTACGAAGTCAACTACTAAAAATAGTACCAAGTGGGAATGTGTCCTTTCTTAACTTGAATTGTTCATCCAACCATCGAGCTCTATGTGTGTGCCTTGCATACTCATAAAAAAATTTCCTCTCTAATTTGACCATATATTCTGATACAGGTAATTGTTTTGTAACAAGCTCACACCTCTTAGATTCTTTTCCATCTTTTAATTGATATGCCACCGATTTATATTTGGTGAAATCAACCAATTATTTTCCTATTGAATATGTACTCTCCTCGTGGATACAACTTTTCAGATTTGGCAAGCCACCGCATACATTGCACGTTCCATCCAAACATGCTTTGTTATAAAAAAATTGTCTTGTTGATTTTTCACAAAATATTGTCGGAATAAATTCCCTTGAAGATTTTTGTGGGACATTTATTCCACACTCCTACAACATGATGTCAGTATGCAAAACACTACGTATTTGACAAAAACATCATAATGCATTGAAAATTCAACATGATGCCTGCAACAACAAGTGGTACGTGAGTGATTGATTTTCACATAAAAGGGTTTGTTCATTTCAAAGAATCTTTGGCTAATGTTAATTTGTGGATTTTCATTTTTAAACTTAGAGAACATTTCTGTTTGAGTCATATCTAAGAAATGTTTTGCACATGATTCACGATTACGAGAACCTATTCTTCTTTTTACTGTATCTCTTCTATTCGGTGACACCCTTGTGTTCTCATTCCAAAATTTTACAATTAATTCTTTTAGAATATCAGATGTATTCTTGTCTTTTCATGGAAGTCTGCTAGAGAAAATCCCAATAGTCAGTGTTATTGACTAACTCAAGACGTTTACGTCTCTCTATTGCTTTCATTAGTGTTTTTCTATTTAGCTTCAAAGCACTTGCTTGTTTTTCTAATCAAGCATTTATTAACTATTTTATCACTTACTATACAATTAGTTAGTGCACGTCATGTAGCATTACTATCTTTGGTGCATCTTTTTCCACCTACAACTTGGTATGCTTTATGTATGTTTTCAACAATTGACACATTTTGATCAACAACATTAGATGTTCTTAACCCCATGGTCTTCATTATAGGTCTCATCTTAATTAACTTCATCAATGAAACAAATAATTGACATCTTTGTGTGTCATTTAAATTCTCAAAGTAATTATCCCAAATTCCACTAGCTTTTCTTCTCGCATTTCTTTCAAACATTTTGTTAGGCATTGGTTTTATAATGTTTTCATCAATTTCAATTAAGTGAATTGGTTTTCTTCACGAAATGGAAGGAGGTGTTCTTAGAGGTGAAGATTCGTTTACAAGGTTACTTTCTTCATTCAATGTTTTCATACAAATTTCAAGGTTAACATTTGATTCTCAAGTAAGGGTTCAACAATTGATTCATATCAATTTCTTCATCCATACCAACATTATCATTCAATTCAATATCATTATTCATTGTAATATCATTATTCTCTACATTTTCATTATGTATTTCATCCCAATTTTCTAATACATTAGCTACATTTGATATAGCGGATGTACCTTTCCCTGCTCAAAGTTTTTGCATTCTCTTCAATTTCTTTATTCTCTTCTCTTCCAATTGCTCCAGTGTCTTATTCTTGACTTTCCTCTTGTCCTTAGCTCGATGTTTATCACCCATGATTAGAAAAAATCAACTAGTGGGGTAGGGGACAAAATGAAATACTAAAAATCATGCAAGCAAGAATGTAGAGAATATTGCAGACAAAACAAAATGTTTGCAGAATTCCCATGAAAGAGATGAAAGGGACGTTGGGGGCCACAAGATATAAAACAAATCAAAACACGTACACATTTTTTTTTTTCTCTTTTCCCAAGCCATGCCTCAAGGCTTGGGATCCGGTTTGGATCCCCAAGCCTGAGGCATGGACCTGCACAAACACAACAAACAACGAGTTTTTACAAGAAAATGTAAAAATGACACTTCCTCTATGAGAAATCAAAATAAAACAATCGATCCATTTTAAAAAATTATACCATGACGTAGAGCAGAGTCTCTTCTTTCTTAAAATATAATTTTCCAAATTTTCTGACTAATATAAGATATCCATATTATTTATTTTCTAACTATGCCTTTTTATAGCTATTTTTTGAAGTGTAAATATGTCTATCTTTCATGGTGTATCTTTTTTTGGGTGATCAAAATTAAAAATAAATTATACTAGCCCAAACTAGGCATAATTCTATACATATTCAAAAAAAAAATCTAATTTTTGATATTTTTTGAGGTAGTTAGGGGGGGCATGGTCGAGCTCCGTTATTTTTCAAAACATAAAATTTTTGTACTAGAAAAATCATAAATAAAAAAATATTCGCTAAAAAATCTAAAAAAATGGAGCCCAAACTAGATGCTCCTAGCTATCTTTCTACCAAAGGGTTTTCAAAAATACTAAATGGTGCAAAATGGTGGGGGCACGAAAGTCACTCTATTATGTTTTTTAACAAAAATAGGAGCATCTTTACCCACTTAAACTATTTTAGTTGTTTGACCCACTTAAACTTATCCATTTTTCAATAAAATTTAGTAGCTTAGAAACTAGACTCAAAATTCTACGATTCATATTTCTACAACATCTTCAAAAGTGGAAATACGTAAATTTTATGGAAAGGATCCACTCAATTTGATTACCCAAAATAAGAATTTGTTTGATCTCCATCGAGATACCGGTGGGGCAAAAGGTAACCATGACATCCTTATACCTATAACTCTTTGACCAATTTGTTTGGTATCGTTGGTTATGTTTTCGAAGGAAAAAGAATGGTATAAATATCACATGGAAAATTTTCACTGAAGAGCTTTAATTACACTATAGTTCTAGTGTTTTAGAGAATAAATTCATCCATTTGCAAAGTTATGATAAACACGTTCGAGTTAAGGAGTATGTCCATCAATTCCAAAACCTTTCCTTATGTGTGGAGGATATTACAAAAGAGTATTTGAATGACCTATTTCATGGGGTCTTAAGGACAACATTAAGTATGAGGTGGGCATGTTTAACCCACTCAAGGTTTTGATACTATTATCATGACACGTAGGCGAGAGAAAAATTTATTTCCAGATAGAAGACAGTCCTTCTCTAACATAAAAGATCATAGCACCTTGCCTCCATCGTACCTTAGCCAATTTTCCGACACCTCAACAGATTAGAGAAAAAAGCACCAAAGAGTTATTTTTAACTTTGATAGCAAATATGGACCAAATTATAAATGTTACGAGAAAAAAGTGTTCTCCATTGAAGGGTCTGGTGATGAGGAAGAATACGAGGAAACATCAAGTGAGGAAGTGGAAAAATTAGAGGAAGAATCTGAAGATCCGTAGCCCACTATTTCATGACATGCTCTGTCAGTATTAGTACACCAAAACCCTTCAGTTGTGGTTTATCTTAAGAAATAGAAGGTGATAGTATTGATTGATTTAGGGAACACACATAATTTCATTAATTATAAGCTAGCAAAAATACTAAATTGTTTCATCTACCCAAAGACCGAATTTCAAGTAATGGTTGTAGATGGTGGCACAGATCCAATGTCGGGTAAATCATAAAATTTTACTTATCATGGGTGACTACACATTGGAATCTATGATGATTTCTATTCCCATGGGTGGAGCTTATATTTTCTTAGATGTTTAGTGGCTTACAACTTTGGGCACCATAGAGATAAATTTCCAAGAATTGTTCATGCGCTTTCATATGAGGGTAAAGAATTTGAACTTTGAGGACTATATGCTAAAGGTCCTCAAGTGGTGAGTTC
The DNA here is from genome assembly GCA_018340775.1 of Taxus wallichiana var. yunnanensis. NCBI lineage: Eukaryota > Viridiplantae > Streptophyta > Pinopsida > Cupressales > Taxaceae > Taxus > Taxus wallichiana. The sequence continues at coordinate 186,363,316 of CM031243.1, read as the reverse complement.
TCTCCAAACCTAGAAGATTCTTAAAAAGGGATCTGAAGGTTTTGTAGCATGATTGTTCTGTATGGAATTTCAGCCACCAAAAAAGGTAGTGCATCCTGATCTTCAAAAGGTTATTGATCAACATGTAGTTGTCTTCAAGGATACTAGAGTATTTCCTCTTGAAAGAGAGCATGATCATGTCATTCAATTGATTCCATGAAGTCACCCCCCAACATCAGACCTTATGTATACACATATGTGCAAAAGAGTGAGATCGAGAAGATGGTGGAGGAAATGTTGGAAATGGGTATTATTTGTCACATTTAGAGTGCTTAGTTTTCTCCAATGGTGATGGTGAACCTTAAGGATGGAAGATGGTGCATGTGTCTAGAATAATAATAAATCAATAAGTACACTATTAAAGATAAGTTTCCTATTCCTATCATTAATTATTTATTAGATGAGTGACATGGTGCAATTTATTTTACAAAACTAGGTCTGCGTTCTCGGTATCACCAAATTAGAGTAAAGAAAGAATATATTCATAAGATAGCCTTCAGAACTCATCAAGGGAATTATGAATTCCTGGTGATTCCTTTTGGTTTTACCAATGCACCCTCCACATTTTAGAGTTTTATGAATTTAGTATTTGGACCATTCCTAAGGAAGTTTTTCTTAGTATTTTTTTATGATATCCTCATCTACAAAAATCACGGAAAAAGCATTTACATCATGTCAATACGATCTTAGAAGTCTTAGATAAACATCAAATGTATGCCAATCCTTTGAAGCATTGTTTTTGGGTACATGAAGTGCAATACCCATGGGCCATAGTTTTTCTCATGAAGGTGTTAAGGTGGACCCTCACAAGATCTAGGCCATGGTGGAATGGGAATTCCCAAGAACCCTCAAGTAATTATGAGGTTTCTTAGGTCTTACAGGTATTATCACAGATTTGTAAAAAACTATGGAAGTATAGAAGTACCACTTACAAAATTATTGAAGAAAGACTCTTTTTAGTGGAATGCGGAAGCTAATAGGGAATTTGAAAAATTGAAGGTGGTAATGCACACCACTCCAGAATTGAAAACTATAGATTTATCTAAGACTTTCATAGTTAAATGTTATGATTCAGAAATGGGATCAGTGGTACTTATGCAAGAAGGACATCCCATAGAATTTGAGAGCTGACAGCTAAAAGGAAAGAATTTTTTGAACCCCACATATGAGAAGGAAATGATGGAAATATTACATATAGTCAAAAAATGGAGACCATATTTGATGGGTAGACACTTTAAGGTAAAACATGATCATGATAGTTTGAAATACTTCTTGGAGCAATGAATATATTAAAAATAACAATAAAAATGGGTCACTAATATGTTGGGTTATGAATTTGATATTTTTTATAAGAAAGGAAACGAAAATGTGGTCGATGATGCTCTATAAAGGAGGCATGAGTCCAAAAAAGCATTGTTATGTGCCATATCTATACTAAAGGTAGATTGGGTAAATCAAGCAAGGAGGAATCGAAGAAATATGCAACAACGCATACTCTCATTTAGGATCTCAAGGAAAATCCATCCATATCAAAATAATTTATATGGAAGGGGGATACATTTTGGTATAAAGATAGGATATATCTATGTAATAAATCTACATTTAAACACCATGTTCTTTCATAAATCCATTCTTCTCCACTAGGTGGCCATTCCGAGTGTTGGTACCAAAATTGATTCTCCCACAGAAGATCAACAACATCACAATTTTGACAGGAAGCTTAGAGGTAAGTAGAGCATGTTATGTGTCATTTTGTAGCCGGGGAAGAAATACAGCTTGCTCTTTGTTACTCAGATGTGGAGAAATGGGTAGAACCCTCAAGAGGATTTGATCTATCCTCACTACTTTATGGTTGTTCCTTTTAACCAGGGTGAGTGGACCATTTTTTAGCCTATTGTTTGTGGAGGATATGGAGATATCCTTCTTTTCCAAGTTATTATAAAGACCTTGAAGAAAATATGATCAATACAACAAAAATATAACTCTCACGAGTTGTCACCATAGATAATGCAAATATTTTCTAAGCAAGGTTCGAGCCACTAAAGACAATGAAAACTTGATCGCTTCATGTGTTTTGGTAATAGAGATTATGCATTTGTACACACACAAGACAAACAGGGGTAGTATGGGTAGGATTGGTTATTTTTAAATGAATTTGGTGGGAGGTGAGGCAGAGTAGACTTTGATTCACCAGATCTCTGAGAACTTTTACAAAAATGGAAGCCTTGATCAACAGAATGCTTTAAAATAGTTGGAATGTCCCTTTAACTAGAATGGTGCACTTTCAGTGGAGGCCCAGATCAGCATGTTTTCACACAAACTTTAAGGATCCAAAATGAAGGCTCAAATTGAAAGACTTAATTAAACACTATCAACCTCTATTTTATCACGCCTAAGATACCCTCAAAGGCTAACAAACAATATTAATCATCATGCTAGGAGTAAAGTGATTTTAAACTTGTTTATTTCACTATCAAATGAAAGCTCTTCTGATAAATGAAATTGCAAGTGCCACCAAACTATCACAAAGCTAAGATCTTGTGTGATTCACAAATATTTCAATGTAAGATTGCAATGGGAACAAGAAAAACTTTGTAGACATTCAGAAATGAAGTAGAAATTTTTTTCTCAAAATCAAACACAAATTTACTCAAATTTGATTAAATTTATTAGCAGGGGAAAGTTTCTAGAACAATCTTAGAGATTTTCAATGGTTGTACACTCATAACCACCTTGACATGATCAAATTTAACACAAAATAAATAAACAGGTTCCTCAGATAGTCTCTTAGAAAGATGGGCTTTATCAAACTTTTTCTCTCAGGAATTAGCTCCCAACCTCTAACACTCCAACCATTTACATGAAAAATTCATGCAATTTATAACATTTCATTTACAATAGATTTTTCCCCCCAAAACAAGAAACATTCAAAGCACCATTGCGTGTTACAACCTTGATCGTGACTCCCAGAATCAGATTTGTAAAAAAGTTGTTAGGTGTGCAAAGGGAAAATCTTTCCAAATATTTTCAGCATTCATTTCTTCACCTAGTAAGTCATTCTTCATCTTGCACACCGAGTACTTACTCCTCCAATCAGTCAAATTTGGTTCTTTACGTGCCACGAAAGGAAAAACTGAAAATCATATTGAGGCCAATAGTCAAATCACATGTTAATGGTAAAAGACGTTTTCATATTTTTTCCCACCAAACCAAGAAATCAACAGGTCTCTTGTGTGCCAAGGAAAGAACGATTAGGTTTAATATGATAGTCAGATTACATCTTTAATGGTGAAAGACGTTTTCAAACTCTCCACACCAAACTAGGATAGGAGATTAATGTTCTTCTTCATTTGGAGTGTAGGAGACTCTAAAAATGATTAAAAACCATAAAAATTTGTATCCCGAAGCTTTGGAGCAGAAATGGTGGAAAATCAGATACAGATGCATAGTTTTCGTTGATCTCTCTTTTGAATCTAGACCATCCACAAGGGAGATCCGAGTTAAGATAAGCCTAGGGTTTCCTTTTTACTTTTTACACCTTTTGGGAAAAGATGCAAAATTTCTCAATTTTCTCTGCCCTTCTGCCTTTGAAAAATGGAATTGACACATGTCCCAATGTGGATCCCAAAGGAACCGCAGCTCAATTATGCTATTTCACCCATTTTTGGAAAAAGAAATTTTTCCAAATTTTTCGTGAGGGTCAAGACCTTCACCATTGACTAAAGAAAATTTTGGCTATTCTTTGTTGGGTTTTGCGGGTCATTTTGATGATTTTAATCCTTTTGAAAATAAGGGAAAAAAATCCAAGTTACCTCTCGATGGCCCACCTTCCCACCTTTTGGACTTTTCAAACCGCCATGTGTCTCAATGGCGCATCTTGAGATGGTCCCCAAAAGTAGAGACCCTGAATGAGTGTGGACTCACCACATGTCTCAGTCTGGAAGAGTCTGCTAAAAAGATTGAGAGTTCAACGGAAGGTGCCATGTGTCTAAGGTCCAATACAATCTTCTTCAGTCATTAAAAAGTCCAAGTAAAAAGGGAGAGTGATCGGAAGCCTCCAAGTTTCCTCCTGGTGCTTCTTTAAAATAAAACTCAATGGCTAGTCCCCAAACATGCGTGGTCCCTCCATGTGTCTCAGGCCTTTTAGGAAGTTGCTTTGAAAAGTATAAGGAAGGAAGACCCGACGGAAACCTCCATGTGTCTTTATGGCATAACTTCAAGATGGTCCCCAAAATTAGAGACCCTGAATGATCGTGGGCTCACCACATGTCCCAAGCCTTAGAAAAATTATTTAAAAATTTTAAGTCCCCAGCAGAGCCAATGGAAGCCTCCACCTGTCCCTCTGTCGCATTTGTTGAGATGAGACTCTGAGACAAATCTTTAAATGAATGCCAACCCACCACATGTCCATGGCCCACCAAAACTATAGCAGCTACATGAAAAAAAATTATAAGTCTGGGAAAAGCAACAGAGTCCTCCACTTGTCCTCCCGGAGTAACTCCAAGGCTAAACAAGAAGGTGAGTCTTCAAACGAGTGTCATTCCTCCATGTGGACAAGTATTGGGTTAAGATGATCCACAAAGTTTTAGAGTTCCCAGCCTAGCCACATCCAACCAAAAGGGGCCATGTTTCCACTGATGTAAAGATTTGAATTTGATAGGAGAGACACACTCGTCAAGTTTGTATAAATGCAGGGGAAACCACTATTTGAGCCGAGAGATGAATATTTCTTCAAGGACAGAGAATTTGGAAATGTTGTAAGGTTCACACATGACCCTCTAAGCTATATTCATTCACATTTCTTTAAGTACTTTGGACAAAATGGTAGGGACAAAAACACACCATTGTGGAAAATGAAAGGAAGGAACATCTCGAGTTTTACACCCAATTGATAGACACCTTCGGGGGATAGAGGAACAAATCAACAGATTATGTGTTTTTAAATGACCTTCAACCAAGGAGGAACAAATCATGGTAACCAAATGGAGGATAGAGTGCTCAGTACCAACATGAGGAGACAAAAACATTATAGAGGCCATAAACGAGGGATTTTAATGGAAAACGAGGTAATACTAATTTGAGTACCAACATCGGATCTCGAATCAAGGATTTGCACTCCACGTGAGTGCCATAAGAACCAAATAATAGACCAAGTGCCTAAAAACATCCATTAGGAAAAGAAGTCAACTTCCAAAGCAAAAACCGAACCATCTCCTAAAAATAAACCGAGGAACCAGCAAAACTAGGTCACCGAGGACCAGAATGAGTAAAAACAAAAAGATAGAAAATAACCAACAAATTATACACTATACAAATGATGCTCACCTTGACTCTGGGTAATCAATCTAGGAAATGTTTCAAGTGCCTACCATTAACAGAAATTTGAGTAATTCACCAAGTCTTTCAAGAAGAAGGTATGTTCACCAATCTGAATTTCAATGGAGTAAGGGCCCATCCATAGTGCATCAAATTTACCATGCTTTCCCTTGTCTTCATGTCTGCTATCCCAAAAACAACACAAGATCTCCAATGTTGAAAGTTATGGGAGTGACCTTCTTGTCAAATGACTTCTTCAAATTTTCTCTCGAACTTCACATGCCTTTGATGAGATGCTATCCTTTCTTCATCAAGTTCAACATAATGCAAGCCTCATATGGACTAACTTCTTGATCTTCCAATTGTTGAATGAACTAATATGAGGATAATTGCATATGCAGTGGCAATAGAGCTTGAGTGTCATATACCAATTCAAATGGAATTTTTCTAGTGGCTCTTTTAACAATGATTCTACATTAGCCCAAACAATGAACTTCAGTTGCTCACCCCATTTCCTTTTGTTTAGCACCAAGGTTCTCCCCGATGATTTTTAATAAATTTCTATTGCTGGACTCTTCTTGTCCATTGCCTTGGGGTTTGTAGTTGGAGGCATATGTCAAATTGATCCCATATTATTTACATATTTCCACCAAAGGTTTAGCTTTGAAGCTCACGGCATTGTTAGCAACAATTTTAACTCGCACTTGAAACCTACAGATGATATGGTTTAGCATGAATTCCATGACAATATGGTGTGTTTCTCTCTTGGTAGGGATTTCCTCCACCCACTTAGTGAAGTAATTAGTGGATAAAAGAATCCACTAATGGAAAACTCTTGAAGGGTCTCAAATATCACCAATGAAATCCATTCCCATTTCTTGAACGTGGCTTCAATTGATACAGGCTACAAAGGAAGGGAGCTTGAAGCTTTTAGTCTTCTAGAAAAACACCGGTAACTCTCACATATTCTAACAAAAAAAGTTGTATCTCTGAAAAGAGTTGGCCACCAATAACTAGCCCTTATGATCTTGTGTGTTATGACTCTTCCAGAAAAATTCCCCCCAGAAATTCCTCCATGGAGATCAACAATTATCTTGGGGGCTTCATCTTTAGTAATGCGCATTAAGAGGAATCCCTCAGGGTTCTTCCAGGAAACCCAAAATCAGTAATGAGATATATCTGGGAATCCAACTTAAGATCTCTTTTCTAATTTTTACTCAAATACTCAGGGAAGTATAGATGTCTGAGATAAAAATCTATATCTTTGTACCATTCAAAACTCACCAACTTTTCAAGGACATCCACCCTTCCTTCTTCTACCTCATTCACCTCAATAGTTTTCAAAGTTGCTCTCACCATAAGTTTAGCTTTGAGCCCAAACCTCTTACCAATTTTTTGGTTTGGATAGCCATGTCATATTCCTACAACTTATTCACACATATGCATATTTTTCTTGAGACCTCCATCTTTGATAATACATCTTTCACCATGGTGTGGGGAACATAAGAAACAACTTTAGAGCTCAAAATGTAAGGTTTGAAAACCTTTGTTTCTTTTACCAAGGCAAATGATTGCTTCTCCATAATGGTGTACTTTAACTCAGCCCCTTGTAGTGCCTTACTGAAAAAATAAATTGGCCTCTCAGCCCCTTCATCATCCTTCTGTAACAAGACAGATGCAATAGTGTTCTCTGAAGCAAAATAAAATATTTGAAAAGACTTCTTATAATCTGGAGCTGCTAAGGCAAGGGCATGCTTTAATGCTTCCTTGATCCCATTGAAATATTGAATGGTAGTTTCTTCCCATTTGATTACTTGGTCCCTTTTTAGCATGCAAGTAATTGGAATGGTTAACTCAAAAAGTTTTATATGAATCTTCTGATAAAATTTATTTTCCCAAAGAAGGATTGAATCCCTTTCTTGGTTCTTGGAATTGGGACCTTGCTGATGGCCTCTACCCTCTTGGGATCAATCATGACACCATCATTTGATATGATGTGACCAAGAAACTTGGCCTTTTTCACTCTGAAATGGCACTTCTTTAGATTTAGTGAAATTCCATACTCTCTGCATCTTATTAACATCTTTTATAAATGTTGCAAGTGATCACTTCTCTTCTTAGAGAAAATTGTCACATCATCTTGATACACAACAATGAATTCATTTATATATCCTAAGAATGCTACATCCATTGCTCTCTGAAAAGTATATCCAGCATTCATCAGACCAAACGACATCCTCACATACACATAGGTACCCCATGGAGTAGTGAAAGAAGTTTTGATTCTCTCTGATTGCTTCATAACCACTTGGTTATACCTAGAGAAGCCATCCAAAGTAGATAAAAAATCGAGCTAACCGATGACTAGTTGTAACATGTTATCCATGTTTGGTAAAGGATAATTATCCTTCATTGATGCTTTGTTCAAATTTTTAAAATCCACACACAACCTGATATCACCATTCTTTTTTCTAACTGGCACTAAGTTTGTAACCCAAGAAGAATACCTTATTGGCTGAATGATCCCTCCATCTCTTAGCCTTTTTAACTCATCTTACATCTTCACAGAGAGGATTGGATTAATCGGCCTCTTATTTTGTCTGAATGGTTTTGCATTAGGCTCCAAAGGAATTTCATGCTGAAACAGATCCTTTCTGTATGCCTTCAACTCTGAATAAGACCAAGCCAAGCAGTCTTGATACTTCTTCAACAACTGGACATAGGACTATTTTTATTTCTTATTCAGATTGCTTCCCAAATATATCTTCCTTGGTTTCTCCTTTGTACCCAAGTCATGCTCTTCAACATCACTTGAGGATGCTATATGCCTGTTAATAATGTAATCAACATTATCAAAGTTTGATTCAAGAGCAACCAGTCCTCTAGGGATGGTATTAGTTTTTCAGTTGGATGATATCCTTGCCAAACAAAGTTTCTTTACCCTCTACTACACACACCATTGGCTCCAAATCAATATACTGATCAGCAAACTCCCCTTTGTTATGCAGAAATATTTTGACCTAAGCATCATCATCAAAAATTTGCCAATGTTTAATGTTTTCAGGGACATATGGCCTTGTTAACACTTCAACATCATATTCACAATATGGGGACATTACACAACTATCAAACCAAGATCCCAACATTGCAAGCTTGTTTGCCATAACATTGAACTTCCTATCATGATGCACAATGTTAAATGAATCAAACATCTCAATCAAGTCCTAGACTGCATGTTTGTACTGTTTCATTCTCTGATTCTTAGTGGCATATAGCTTCTGATTTGTTTAACAATTAGTTCTCAATATCCCTTCACAATGATGTCTTTAACATAGTATTTCCAAACAATTATCAAACCTAACAACAATGCTTCATATTCAGCAATGTTGTTGGTACACTCAAAGTTAAGTTTGAAAGGAAAAAAACTCTTCCAATCTTGGAGAAATCAGAAACTACACTAGCGCCATTTCCAAATTTGGAGCAAGCTCCATCAAACAACAGAGTCCATGGAGAGCCTACTTGTTCAAGATTCTTACATTGATCCATTTTTTTCTCTTTCCCATCAGCAAACCCAATAAAGTTATCAGCATCAACACTTGTGTACAACACTTCATAAGATGCATTGTTGGGGTCTTCAATGAGGTGCAACATCTTCTTTTCTCCATACAACTTGACAAGGCTGCCCTCAATTGGGATGGTGGCATAGGACATATCCATTTGAACACTCCACCAACACTTGCAGCCCATTTTTTGGACAATAGCATACACCACTTGGTTGGGAAATCAATAATAACAAAATCAAGTTTCAAGTTCCTACCGGATAAGCTGCAAGTTGTACCACCAGAAATTTCACAAATCCCACCACTGGAACCTCTCTGGAATCCATGGTAGTGTACTTCCCATATGTGGCTATTACTTTGATATCCAGTTCATTCATGACTTCCAGAGGCATAACATTGCATGATGCCCCCGAATCAAACATATAGTTGTGCAACAATCTATCCTTAATGATCAGAGTGGTGAAGAATGGATCCACATTTAGCTGAGAATCTACCAAGGATGTTCCCAAATAAACCTTAGGTGGTTCATCTAGCTCTTCCGATGCTGGTGGTGCTTTTAGTTCTTCAATGATTGGAGGAGTCTCCATAATGTTTACATTTCGCATGGGGTACTCTTCTCTTCTTTCAATCCAAAATACTCCAATGCCCTCTTCTTGTGCTTAGGAATCCTAAGAAGCTCAACAATTGGAACACTAACTTTGATTTGACTCAAAACTTGGGCAATGTCATATGGAGAAAATTTTTGCAAGGCAACATTAGAAGGGAGATTGACAGACTCATCAGATAGCATGAGGTTTTTGATAGTTTGGGCATGAGGAGAAGTATGAATCTTGTTTGGGACAGCAAGGCCTTTGGAGGGTGTATCTTTCTTAGGAACGTATTTAGGAATATTTTAAAGCAATGGAGTTTTAGGTTTGTCTTGAGGCCCTGCTCCTTTGACAACTCTAATCCTAGTATTATAATCCTTTTCTTAAGAAACAACAAAGTTCATCAATAATTTCCTATCCTCCTCGATTGGATTCCTCCATCATACTTTTTTATCATCAAAGCTCTTAAATATTCAAAAACATTATTGGGAAATTCAAAAGGTTGTACAATATCTATTTCTAAAGTATGAGAGGGAGGCGAAGAAGAGGTACTCGTTGAATGCAATCCCAAAATCAATAGTAGTTCTAACACTTATTACCTCGGTTGAAGTTTCTCCTTATTGTGAGCTTGTAGAACACTCCATCATGCATGCATCATCTTCTATGTTATCATCATTAGCTTCTTCTTCTACTTTCTGATCTATTTCACATTGAGCATGGGGTATGAAACATCTGTCACACCAATCAATTACATATGTTTCTTCAATAACATCAAATTTTGTATCCAAAGGATCGGAAATATTCTATTTTCCATCTCTTAGGGATGTCTATTTATATATCCCATGGGTCCCTTTCCTCTGACATCGATATCTTCTCATTTCTAGAATGATTGGTAAATCTATCTTGGCCTTGTTGATTATGCTGACCTTGTGAACTCTTCCCAATATCTTTCTCTTCTTGGGCTAATTTGTATGAGATTTCTTTTACAACCCCTACCAGAGTTTTAACAACCTCCTCAAGATCCACACTCTTGCTTGCTTAAGTTTTTTTCTGGTCTTATCAATTTAACACCCTCCCTCTTAGGAGGTTTTACAAAGGCCTTAATGTTTTTCTCAATTTGAAGATCCATAGTAATGGCTTGCCTCAAATTGGTAGGGTTTTTGTACCTCAAGTAGGAAGCGGATTTCTTATCAAATGCACTCTGAATATTTTATGAGACAAGATTTATCACATGGTATTAAACTCACAGGAAATCTCCTCAATGTCTTATTAAATCTAGTGTTGAAGTCATGGACTAACTCATTAGGATTCTTTTTTATATTCTCAATTCGACAAAAGAAACCCAAGATCCGTTATGTCACCATACTACACTCAAATCCATTATTCATCTCGGTCCAAGAATCAATGGAATTATCTAACAAAGATTTTTACCAGTCCCTAACATCTTCCTCTAAAGTATGGATAAACAATTTTATATATACATCTTCAAATTCAATCTTAAAGTCTTCCATCATGTTGATAAAGAAATTTAGATGTTGATCACTAGTTATATCATTATTTCCTTGGAAATTTGGTAGTATGTTCCTTACATCTTGGGGAACTGCATTTGGATAACTAGTCATCCCTCTAAAATTTATAGGACCAAAAGTATTTACAAGAAATGGAGGTCTGGGTGGGGGATGGGCAATGTTGTTTTGAGGAGGTGGCCTTGGAGGAGAATCAAACTCATAAGGGACAAGGGGTTTTTGAAACAAAAGAGTATAACTTCCAAAATGGATATCCCCTAAAGGCTCTATCTCTTGGAAAATCCTATCAACTTCAGAAAACACAGGAGCAGAATGAGAAGAAAACTTTTCAAATTCAAATGAAGGCCCCTCTCTAGATGGAAAATTTAATTCCACAAAATACTACCTAATTTAGAATCACTTGAGTGGCAGTCTTGAATGATAGGCTGATCACCTTCATCAACGGAGATCTCTTTTCTTGACTGCTGATCTCCAACAACTCTCCAGGATCTTCTTCCTTCTGACTTTGTTTTTCCTAGCTCTAGAAATAATGTCCTAGTAGGATCCCTAGTGAAGAAATATCTTATTCCTTCTAGATTTGCAAAGATTAATAACAAATCTCACTTGACAGAGGTTAAGACACTAGTACTTATAAAAATTAGATCAACACGGAGTCGCCACTAAGGATTTCAACCTTAGTTGTGTAAATGCACTAAAAATATGATCTATCAAATATCTTTCAACACTAGAAACTTGAAATGGAACAATCTGACCTTCCTTTACCGATATTTATCAATCAAACTTAGTGCAATAACTTCAAAACTGGAAATATTACACATAACACTTGTAACTTTGAACACTTCTTATAGGCCCGAACACAAGATGATGTCAAAATAATGTACTAGCACTTAGAGCATATAAGAAATGTTTACCAGGGCCTGAGTATGAAGAACTGTAACAAATCAACAAATCGGTCTCAAGGCAGACAAATCGGTCCCTCAAAGAACGGCACGAACGGTGTTGATGATCCAAATGGATATGAACAGGAAGAAAATCAACAAATTAGTCTTGGCAACACAAATCGGTTCCCAAAGAACACAATTCATTTCCCTAGCAACAAAAATTAGGTCCCTAGAAATGGCGTCGGAATGGTGTTGGTACCCAAATTGATTCTCCCTCAGAAGTTGAGCAACATCACATTTTTGATAGGAAGCTTAGAAGTAAGTAGAACACGTTGTGTGTCATTTTCTAGCTAGGAAGAAATGTAACTTTCTCTTTATTACTCAGATGTGGAGAAATGGGTAGCACCCTTAAGAGGATTTGATCTATCCTCACTACTTTATGGTTGTGAATTTTAACTAGGGTGAGAGGAACCTTTTGTAGCCTGTTTTTCTAGAGGAGATGGAGATATCTTTCTTTGCTAGGTTATTAAAAAGACCTTGAAGAAAATATGATCAATACAACAAAAATCTAACTCTCACGAGTTTTCACCCTAGATAATGGAGATATTTTCTAAGCAAGGTTTAGGCCACTAAAGACAATGAAAACTTGATTGCTTCTATGTGTTTTGGTAATAGAGATTATGCATTTGTACACACACAAGAAAAACAGGGGTAGTATGGGTAGCATTGGTTATTTTTAAATGAATTTTGGTGGGAGGTGAGGTAGAGTAGACTTTGATTTTCCAGATCTCTAAGAAATTTTATAAAAATGGAAGGCTTGATCAACAAAATGCTTCAAAACAACTAGAATGTCCCTTTAACTAGAATGGTGTGCTTTCAGTGGAGGCCCAGATCAACATGTTTTCACACAAACTTTAAGGATCCAAAATGAAGGCTCAAATTGAAAGACTTAATTAAACACTATCAACCTCTGTTTTATCATGCCTAAGATACCCTCAAAGGCTAACAAACAATCTTAATCATCATGCTAGGAGTAAAGTGATTTTAAACTTGTTTATTTCACTATCAAATGAAATATCTTCTAATAAATGAAATTGCAAGTGCCACCAAACTATCACAAAGCTAAGATCTTGTGTGATTCATAGAGATTTCAATGTAAGATTGCAATGGGAACAAGAAACTATTTATGAGACATTCAAAAATGAAGTAGACACAATTTTTCTCAAAATCAAACATAAATTTACTCAAATTTGATTAAATTTATCAGCAAGGGAAAGTTTCTAGAACAATCTCAGAGATTTTCAATGGTTGTACACTCGGAACCACCTTGACATGGTCAAATTTAACATAAAATATATAAACATGTTCCTCGGACAGGTCTCTCGTAAAGAGAGCTCACAAACTTTTCTCTCGGAATTATCTCCGAACTCTAACACTCTAACCATTTGCATGACAAATTCATGTAATTTATAACATTTCATTTACAACAGAGTTTTCCCCCCAAAACCAGAAACATTCAAAGCACCATTGTGTGTTACGACCTTGATCGTGACTCCCAGAATCAGATTTGCAAAAAAGTTGTCAAGTGTGCAGAGGGAAAATCTCTCCAAATATTTCCAACATTCAATTCTTCACCTGTAAGTCATTCTTCATCTCGCGCACCAACTACTTCCTCCTCCAATCTGTCAAATCTGGTTCTTTGCGTGCCAAGGAAGGAAAAAATGGAAAATCAGATCAAGGCCAATAGTCAGATCACATCTTAATGGTAAAAGACATTTTCAGATTTTTTCCCACCAAACCAAGATATCAACAGGTCTCTTGTGTGCCAAGGAAAGAAAGATCAGGTCAAATCCGACAATCAGATTACATCTTTAATGGTGAAAGATGTTTTCAGACCCTCCCAAAAAATAGGATAGAAAATTAATGTTCTTCTTTATTTGGAGTACAAGATACTCCAAGAAATGATTAAAACCATAAAAATTCTCATCCCTAAGAGCTTTAGAGAAGAAATGGTGGATAATTAGATACATATGCACATTTGTCGTTGATCTGTCTTTTGAATTTGGACCATCCACATTGGAGATTTGAGTTAAGATGAGCCTGGGGTTCCTTTTTAATTTTTACACCTTTTGGGAAAAAATGCAAAATTTCTCAACTTGCTCCATCCCTCCACCTTTGAAAAATGGGCTTAACACATGCTCCAATGTGGGTCCCAAAGGAACTGTGGCTAAATTTTGCTATTTCACCCATTTTCAGAAAAAGGAAAATTTTCCAAATTTTCCCCAAGGGTCCGCACCTCTGCCGTTGACCTGAAGAAAATTTTGACTATTCTTTATCGGGATTGTGGGTCATTTTGATGATTTTAATCCTTTTGATAATAAGGAGCAAAAAATCCAAGTTGCTTCTGATGGCCTACCTCCCCACCTTTTTGACTTTTCAAACTGCCATGCATCTTAATGGCACATCTTGAGATGGTTCCCAAAAGTAGAGACCCTGGATGAGCACGGGCTCACCATGTGTCTCAGTCTGGAAGAGTCTACTAAAAATATTGAGAGTTCAATAGAAGGCACCATGTGTCCAAGGTTTGAGACAATCTTCTTCGGTCATTGAAAATTCCAAGCAAAAAGGGAGAGTGAGTGGAAGCCTCCAAGTGTCCTCCTGGCGCTTCTTCAAAATAAAACTCAAGGGCCAATCCCCAAACATGCGCGGTCCCTCCACATGTCTCAAGCCCTTTAGGAAGTTACTTAAAATTCTAAGGAAGGAAGACCTAGTGGAAACCTCCATGTGTCTTTATGGCACAACTTCAAGATGGTCCCCAAAAGTGGAGACCCTGAATGAGCGTGGGCTCACCACATGTCCCAAGCCTTAGAAAATTTCTTTTAAAATTTTAAGTCCCCAGCAGAGCCGATGGAAACCTCCACCTATCCCTCTATCACATTTGTTAAGGTGGGACCCTGAGACAAATCTTCAAATGAGCATCAGCCCACCATGTGTCCATGGCCCACCAAAACTATATCAGCTACATGAAAAAAATTTCTAAGTCTGGGCAAAGCAGTGGAATCCTCCATGTGTCCTCCCGATGTAACTCCAAGGCCAAAAAAAAGGTGAGTCTTTAAACAAGCGTTGTTCCTCCACATGGAAAATTTTTGGGTTAAAACGATCCACAAAGTTTTAGAGTGCCTCACTGAGCCACATCTAACCAAAAGGGTCCACATTTCCACTGATGTAGAGATTTAAATTTGATAGGAGAGAAACATCCATCAAGCCCTAAAAATGTAGGGAAACCATTTTTGAGCCTGGAGATGAAATTTTCTTCAAGGACAGAATTTGGGAGTGTTGTAAGGTTCACACATGACCCTCTGAGCTATATCCATTCACATTTCTTTAAGTACCTGGGACAAAATGGTAGGAAAACAACACACAACTGTGGAAAATGGAAGGGAAGGAACAACCCGAGTTTTACGCCCAATTGATAGACACCTTCAGATGGACAGAGGAACAAATAAAAAAATTCTAGGCTTTTAAGTGACCTTCAACCAAGGAGGAACCAATCATGGCAACCAAATGGAGGACAGAGTCTTCAGGTACCAACACAGGGAGATAAAAAACATTACAGAGGATAAAAACAAAGGTATTTTAATGGTAAATGGGGTGAGACTAATTCAAGAATCAACACCAATTTTTTGAAAACTTATCATAGAGCTAAGCAAGATTTATTTTTGTAGGGGTCGAAAGGATATGTTAAAAAAATTGCGTAATGTTTGTGTGTCAAAAATTAAGGGTGAGACCATTAAGACACTAGGTATCCTCTAACCTTTGTGTGTTCCTAGCGAGAGATGGGAAGAGGTATCGATGGATTTCATCACAGATTAACTAAATTAGAAGGGAAAAACATCATCATGGTCATGGTGGATAGGCTCACCAAGTATGCTGATTTTTGTGCCTTATCTCATCCTTTCACATCTAGTAAACTTTCCATCTCATTTATGGACATAGTTAAAAATCTCCATGGCACGTCCTAAATTATAGTAAGTGATCATGATCCAATATTTACAAACAATTTTTAGAATGATTTTTTCTCTTGTTTGTGTACCCAACTAGCCCAGAGTTCCTCTAATATCATCTTCAATTAGATGGAAAACATGAGGTGGTAAATAAATGTTCGAGGGATATATTCGATGTTTTACTTTAGATAAACAAGAATGTTGGATGTAATGGTTGCCACTTGTAGAATGGTGGTACAATACTTCATTTCATACCTCCTCAAAATTTTCTCCATTTTTGGCACTTTATGGGTACCATCCTCTATCACTCATATCTATCTTGAAGGTAAAACCAAAGGTGAGAGTAATCTAAGATCACAATCAACACCAACATGAGGTCCTCTCTAGTCTTACTGGAGAATTTAGCAAGGAAAAAAATCACATGAAGCTACGGATGATCAACATCATAATGAGTGACACTTTGAAGAGCGTGACTTTATTTTTGTACTGTTGCAGCCATATAAGAAGTTATCAATAAAACAACAAAATAAGGATAATAAGCTTGCTCCTAAATACTATGGTACTTACCGAGTGTTTTAGAAAATTGGTAGTGTGGCATATAAGCTAGAGCTTTAACCAGAAGTAAAATACATCCAAAAGATTCCATGTTTCTTTCTTGAAGAAAGTCATTGGGTAGCACATTTCTACCTAGCCAATGCTTCCGTAACTTGATGAGGAAGGAAGAATCATATTGGAACTCTGAAGGTATTCTTCACATATGCACCAAAAGACCGAGGACTAGAGTCATTATCAAGTACCTAATCAAGTGGAAAAATATGAATATTGAGGATTCATCATGGGAGGATGAATCATTTATGCAGCAACATCTAAGGATTCCCAACATTGGGGAAAATGTTGGTTTGAAGGGGAGAAGTATGTTACACCCTTAATTATATATTTTACATTGGATGCATATAGCCAACTTATGGTTATCATAACTTATTATCATGATGTATCTCTTTAATATATGTTATATTATCATTATTGGGTATCATTATTGATGGCCATAGCATAGGAATAATATATATAGGGGTTAGTAGGTAGTATTTAATCATCACATTGAGAATTTTAGTCTTGTTGTATGCTTTTAGAGGTTGCCCCCTCGAAGTGGATAAGCTATTCTACTTGCATATTGAGATCATTTATCTGCAATCTTATGTACTTTGGTGTTCTATTTCTGCTCATAATCAAATTTATACAAGTAATTTCATTACACCCTTCAAGCACCATACCTACAATTTCATCATTGTAATGACATGTTAGAGTAAAAACTTGGGTTTGGAAAGCTCCTAGCTTCTTGCTTTCTTGCTCCAAGTGTTTTTCATCCTTCCTCTTATGTTTTCCTTCTTCTTCAAGGCCCTTCAAATCTTCTTCATATTGAAGAGTGATCATTGAAAGGATCTCTATGTCTCTTTTTCCTTCAAAACCTGCCACATGTTGTCCTTCTTCAAGAAACTCTTACTTATCCTTGTCCTTTTTTCTAAATTTCATCCCTTTCATGTTTTGCAACTATAAGAACTTGTTCATATTCTTTCCAATACCTTCATTTTTCTTACCCTTGGATGAACCTTTAATCATATTCATTAATGATTCATACTATTCTTCCATCATATGCATACCAATTTTCTTTCTTATAAATGGAAACGACTAACTTCTTGAGCTTTCATGTACCTAGCTTTGGAATACATTGATTTCCTATAAACTCTTGCTCCTTTCATACCTACAAGTTCATCTTCTTGAGATGTTATCATGAGCCATATGCTTATTGTGCTCGGATACTTCATTTCTCTACCTTGTAGGCTGATTTTTTCTCCATTTTTATTGAGAACTTATTATCATGCTAATTATCATCTTTCTTTTACATGATCTTATAACCTTTTTTATGTTCATATTCATTCTCTTTTTGAAGTCTATATTATTCACTTGTCTTACATGTGTCTTCATGAGACAAATCTGGTTCTTCTTCCTTTATATCATCTTCTTGTATTAGTTCATCTTCAATACCTACAAACACACACTTAGAATAGTAATTAGATTGAAAAATTCGAGGGTCATTTGTCCCTACTAATGTCTTAAGGATTTAAACTTATCTTTCATACTTGTTAACATCGCATAATTTTTGCATAACAATCTCATCTTGTCCATAACCCATTTCTTCTTCACCAAGCATTGATCCTATCTCAGGTTCACAGATGAAGACCTCTTGCTCTTCCTCTAAAGACTGATTTTCACATTCTTTTCTGCCTCTAACCTCTTCTTTTCCCATGTCTCTATGAGATCTAAATTTTCTTATTCTTCCTTTTTAAAGGTAAACCTGTTATGCCTCATTATTCTTGCAATGATGATTTATTTTATAGGCCATTTGACTCTCTTTTTCATCTTCCATCCATTACCTTGGTTTTGTAGTAGCTTCATTAGGTAATCTAACCTCTTTATTATGTATTTTATTTCTATTTCCACGTAAAACTTACTCTTTTGGAAATATCCCATCATATTTTTTGATATCTCTCTCTTACAAATTCCTCCATCTCTCCTTTATAGGTACTTTATTACTTACTCGAACACCTCACCTTGGCTATCTTCTCTAAACCTTAGTCTCTTGGTGTTTTCGTACTTCTCTCACCCAAGACTCCTAACTTTCCTTGGTTTATTGACAATCTCAGATCTTCACCTAGGTCTATTGCACCCTAGTCTCTTTGTAAAATGCCTCAATGGGATTTACCTATAATCACTTCTTCATAAAACAACTCAATAAGATACATTAAATTATTACCTTGTACCTTGCATATTGCAATCTCTACCACTTTATCTCTATCTTTGAGATTCACTTTGTTCCTCTCTCTCAAACTTCAATGTTCTTTAGGGTTTGTTTTGTTACAATTCTCTTCCTTCCACAATCCATTTTTGTGTCCTTTACTTACTGTCTTCTCCTTGCTACTACCTACACTCATACAACTATATAATCTTATCCAAAGATATCATACATGCTCTAATACCAAATAATTGATGCACAACCTAGCTTTGATACCAAAAATAATAACATGTCCTTTCGAGTTATGACTCTTCCTCATTTACACTTGCATGCATTGTGTCAAGAATACTAGTCATAGGCTTAAACCATGAAATCTATGCAAATGAAGTTGTATAACTTGTCTTGCCACTTCAACACACTATTCATACCCAAATCAAGCTTATAAAACAATCACTAAGGTCTTAGCATGCTCACAACTCATATTTAGCTCTTGACTAGGCCTAATGCCTTGTAGCCCTTCACAAATGCATTTTGGACCATAAATTTCATTAAACACCTGATATTAAAAACCTGAGAACTGATCTAGATACCCATTTGGGCCTCTCAAAACATGTATAAAAATTACCTAAGGTTGTTTTGTATGGAATAGGGTTTTCATGCTCATTTCCAAGCTAATTAGGCTTATTTTCCATGAGATTATTCTAAAACAGGGGTCTAGAAGATGGAACTTACCAAGAAATGAGTTTTGACATCTGATAAAAGTCCCCAATAAGATTCATATTTGTTAATACACCATCATTTATCAATTCTTTAAGTGTACATGCTCTTTCACTTGCTTTGTGCACTTTGTTTTCTACCTTCCCACCTCAAAGTTTCGTCATTATTAACATTCTCCACATGAGCACCCTCAGGCTGAAATTTTACAGGATTGTTCTACTACAAGGGGTAGAAATATATTTCAAATTTCATTAATTTTGGATTGTTAAATTTCTAGGAATTTGATGCCCTATTATTGGCTCTAAAACACAAAATTGCTTATAAAATATGCAAAACACATTTTCAAACTCTCAAATAAATTTTATGTTCTTTTTAGACCTCCTTTAACCTTTAGAATTACCAAAAAATGAAATAGGCTTCTTAATACTGACTTTTACTTTTCATGTTTATTTCCTACCTGGTTTTTCAATGTCAACACACACAATTTTTGTAAAAATAAACAATATACCTTGATTTATCACTTTCCCCTTCATACACTTATGTTATTCATCTTATATAATAATAATACAATCATACCATCATGAATTTCTATGCCCAAAAGTGGGTTTTCTTATTTTAGACCCCTGAACTAACTCCAAAAGCTATTCAACAACCCCTAAATTAACTCAACTACACACTTATCTTGACTTAGCAACATCCCAAATGTGTATATATGATACGATATAATCAATATAAAAACTTATATGAGCTCTTACATGAGAGATCCCTCATGATGACATGGCTCTAAGGCCCTTATTTATCTTATGAAAAATTCTTGCCAAGTCAAAATTACCATTGTCCTTCATTTACAAGCCTTGTTTACTCTCTCTCTACAACAATTACACACACATTTGAAATTGAAAAAATTCAACATAGAGGGAAAACACATTTATTTCATTCTTATACAACATATCACATATATTTAGATATCAATGATGCTTCTGCATCATAAATCCCTATACATAGATGGACAAAGAATGTTATGTTTTACGAAGTTCCTTGGGTACTCATACACATCATGATTCAATCATCATGATGTCGTAAGAGTACCCTAAGAACTTTGGAAATTTTAAAAAAATTTACAGACTAATCAAAGACCTCCATGGCCTTTGAGTCTTCATTTATCCTTAAAATGTGTAATTTATATATTCCTTTCAATAACTTATAATATATATTATGAGAACTACATAAGGCTTTATTCCTCTCGATGGTATGTAGTGCAGCACTTGGCTCCACCAAGAATAGTCCAACCAATATGATAGAATTATTAAATATTAAAGATAGGTATACACATCCTTACAACAAACTAATCGTAGCTACATAAATCTTCACTCTTTAAGAAAACATGCATTGAAAAACTTTGTTCATTTCAATAATAGATTTCTAAAGATTGATGCCTAACAAACAATAAGTTCAAAATATTTTCTCGAGGATAATCTTAGTGACCACTAAGGTCTAAATATTTTGTTTTGGTTGACCTTAAGCAACCGCTAGAAACTGAAATACATATGTCTTGACCCCTTAATAGTTCATGTATTATTTCACTTTTCTTATTGCATTAATATATTTCCATTAATGATGCCTAATGACCTATAAGCTCTAGATATTACGTATCAACCTCTAAGATTAGAAATACATAAATTTTTGACCCCTCAATAATGTATGTATTACCGAACTTTTCTCATTAGACTAATAGCTTTCTCTTTAATGATTCCTAACGACCCCCAATCTCTAATTTTTTTTTGTCAGGCTGACCCTTAGTGATCGCTAGGATCGAGAAATACATATGTTTTGACCCATCAATAGCACATGTATTACTGAAATTTTACTCATTGCATTAATAGTTGTCCCGTGAATAATTCCTATATATGGTGAAGATCTAAATATTATATTGTGGATGACCTTAGCATCCATTAGAATCGAGATACGTATATCTTAACCTCTCAAGAGTGCATGTATTCCTAGTTTTTTCTCATTAGCTTCATAGTTTTACTATGAATGATACCTAACTACCACTAAGCTCTAAATATTTCATTATGTCTGACCTTAGAAATTGATAAGAACATAAATACATTTGTTTTGACCCCTCAATAATGCATGTATTTCCGTAATTTTCTCATTTCATTAATAGTTTTCTTTTTAATGATTCTGGTGACTCAAAGCTCTAAATATTTTGTTGTGGCTGACCATAGCGACTGCTAGGATCATAACTATGTATTTCTTGACCTCTCAATGATGTATGTATTACCACAATTTTCTCATTTGATTAATAGTTTTCATGTTAATGATTACTAGTGATGCATGTGAATCACAATAAGAACATCAAAATGTGAAATTTTCATTCTTTTCATTTCATGAGATCGTGGAATAAGGTTTTTTTCCATTATACAATGTTAGCTGGGGTTAACTTATTTAAAATTTCAAAATTTAACCTTTCCTCCATTTTCAAGTTCAAAATTTTAGAGCATGTAGAAAGAGAAAATATGGTTTGTCAAGAGAGAAGGTGTTTTGATGGTTTTCAAGTTAATGTGTGAGTTCTTAGAAGTCTTAGGTGATGGTATGAATCTAAAATGTCTAAAAGGATGTAAAAAGACTTCATAATGATGTATGGGAATATGAAATTTGAAAAGGTAAGTTACATTAAAAGAGGATGGATTCAAAGTAATGGAGTGAGTTATCCTCCTAGAGAGGAGAGGGAGAGCAGGAGAGACGAACTCCTTAAAGATTAGGGGAGAAGGGAAGTATTTTTATAATGTAATATTTAGCTAAATATTAAAAAACTCTATTTTCATTTGTGGAAATATTTTTTTGTCATAAATACTTCTAAATTGTGGTGTAAGAATCCTTTAGTCCTTCTTCTAAGAGTATGGAGAGATTTTGGAAGATCTTTTAGGAGTTAAAAGTTGGTTTGGGTGACCAATAACTAAGTTTTCTTGTAAAAGGGTTATGCATGGGTAATGTATAGCAAGAATAAGAAGACATATATTACCTTAATCCTTGTTGTGAGTGAATTGGAACTTGATGATAAAGCCATCTTAGTGAAAAATACATGTTAAGAGGTTTTGGAATGATGTTTACATGGTTTAAAAGGTAGATACTTTAAATTCACTATTGTGTATTAGAAAACCTTAAGAAAATAAAAATTGTGACTATGTTTTCATGATTTGAACAAGTGTATGTTTATTTTTATTGAATGGGATGTGAGATACATGATGTACTTAGAAGAGTTGTGTTGAATTTATGTTAGAACAAAAAATATAGATCTTTCTTTCGAAAAAACAATAGATGCTTCAACTGTAAATCATGAGGTTTTCATATCCCTATTTTTCACGTGTTAACATGTAACATTTCTAATGGTTAGTATCTTGAAACTCATTTTAAAATCTCATTGTTAGAACAAGATTAGAGAAAGAGAGTGAAAAAAATACCTTGTGGCCAAATTGTAGAGCTTTAAATTTATAAATTTCTATTTTATAATGAAATCTATCCTCTCGGGCTTGTACACACCATATGTAGGGTTTGGAATCCAAAACCACTATTTCTTACAAATTAACCATGAGTAATCCTTGAATATTTCTAAAAGTCACCTAGAGTAAGTCCAAAAACACATTCAAGATGAATTAGGAGGAAAGGTAATGGAAATATGAAGTTATTCATGACAAATTGTTAGAAGACAATCTAACACTTTCCCGGGACTAATTTGGAAAGGTAAAATTACAATACAAGTAGGATTTAAAGTTGAAATCTAATATTGTAACCTTGTAAGTAGTGAGAACATGGTAATGGGTGACCAAAAATGATTTAGTTGTGTTTTGAACCCTCATTAATTAATAGATGTGAAGGAAAATGTACCTAAATAGGGTTAGTAGGGCTTAATGAGTAACAAGGATAGAAGGGTGTTTTTGGAAACTTGTTATGTGGGCCTTCTTAACTTGAATGAATCCATGAAAATTTATACGCCTCTACATCAACTAGAGACCACCAAGATCTAAATATTTATTTTGGGTTGACCATAATAACTACTAGAATCATAACTATGAATGTCTTGATCCCTCAATAGTTGATGTATTGGAGCACTTTTGCTCATTGCAATAATAGTTGTCCCATGAATAATACCTAGATACGAACAAGCTCATAATATGTTATTGTGGCTGAACTTAGAAACCATTAGGATCAGAACTACATATGTCTTGACCCCTCAAGATTGCATGTATTTCCATACTTTTCTCATTACATTAATAGTTTTACTGTGAATGATGCCTAGTGACCAAGAAGCTCTAAATATTTAATTGTGGCTAACCTTAGTGACCACTAGGATAAAAACTACGTACGTCAAAACCTCAATATTGCATTTATCGCTGCACGTTTCTCATTGTATTAATATTTTTCTTGTAAATGATTCCTAGTGACCACTAAGCTCTAAATATTTCATTAGGGATAACCATAATGACTTTAATCTAGGATCAACACTTCTTACACTTATTTATAAACTAAGTTTTTAATCTAACTAAATTTTTAGAATTAGAGACATAGGAGTATTGTTGTGAATCCAAGTACTTCATTTACATCACTATCTATTTATTTTGATGATATATGCGGTGTTCGCATACCTGTAATTTTTCAACATGGTGGGAGAACCAACATTGTTGAAAGTAGATGCTTATTTATATTCCTATGCAAAAACTAGAGTAATTAGAGATACCATGTTCAATCCAGATTCCTTAAATCATGAATTTCAACATTACTCAACTATTTTTTCCATAGTCCAAAATGAAATTCCTAATGTAGATACCATAGATAAAAAGGGTATCCTAAAAAATCAATCCATAACATCCCAAGATATGAGGGAAATAAAAAGAGATGGTTTCTATTTAATTACTACTAAACTAGAGGTGCTTCCATTTCCGAGTAGATCACTTCCTATCTAATTATTTCCAATTCCAAGGAGTGGACCTTATTTTCTAAATCATGGAAATACATAATAGGTTTTTATGTTGGGTATGTAAACAAACGTTATTACAAAGTTCTAGAACCAAACACCCTATATGATATAGATATAATTGAGTCCTGGATGGTCACAAGGAAATTAATATTTGTTTTATAGAGTTAGGTTATGGACCCTATAGATAATATGGACGACTCGATCTAAGTGATATCCTTATTAAATGGTTTAGAACATAATTTTGTAATGGAATGTCCCTCATGAATTGGCTATATGGAAAAACTTTTATCTCTAAGGTCGATGTCTCCTGGATCCCTTTATTTTCTATAATTATTAATTAAGGAAATACTCCTTCATTATGAAAAGTGATTAGTTTCAATTTAGTGATCTAAAATATAATTTTGTGGACAATGGGAAATCATTTTACATAGATTCCTATCTTTTATATGTAGTGTGTGACTTGTTCTCAATCAAGCTGTTGAACATTCTCGTAAAAATGGATTCCTTCATGCCCTTTACAAAAAAATGAACTATATTCATACTTTTGTGCCCATTGATTCATATCTCATATTCAATATGTATGTAATTATTTGCATATTTCTCTCTACTAATAATTATATGAAAAAGGGAAACCTAGAATATCTACTAACATCTTCACTTCCATAAGGAACATAGGAGTTATATTTTTCTATATAGAATATATTATTATCATGATTGAGGGCATCCATACACCTCCTTTTAACTTTCCATACTATGTTCTTGAAAAATCTCCATCACAATAGGTATCATATCAAATTTGTAATGATACTACTTTGGAAAGTGCAATGAGAAGAAGCTAAAAACACACCCACCTCTTAATCACTATGGGTTGCGGAAATGTATAGCTTGATTTTAAATCTACATCGACCAATAAAAATCATTTCATCTCTCCTAGCACCCTCTAAGGAAATATGACCACATGAAAGAGGTTTTAAAACACCTTCAGTCACTTAGCATATAGATAAATATACCCTACACACACGAGGATGATGTCAATGACTAGGTATGTATTACCCAAATATATGATATCCTTTTTAATTAGAATATGAAGACGAATGGGGTAGTTTTCCCTCTGAGAGGAACTATTAAAAATGAGGCTTCAAAGATAAAGGTGGCATTATCTTTGTAACCTTAAGAAAAGACATGTTCTCCCTTTTCTCCATCAATTGAAATTATATTAAAGCGATCGGACCCTCCCCAACCGAATACCCAAATTTTGTATCATATGCCTTAACTTATTTGTATGAAGAAGAAGAGGTAATGAAAATTGTAATCCCAACAAGGGAAACCCTACTACAACCATCTCAATATTCTCCTCCACTCTACATGAATCAAGAAAAGATTGGGTTGATAAATCAATAATTGCACACAAAGAACAACCAGATTGGGAGGAACATGAATATCCCTTAGTAAACATTAAATTAAATCCAAGGATGGGAATGTTTAAATGCATAACCAAAAATATGATGTCAACACAACAAGCCATTGTTTGGCATGAAACTTTAGAATACCTCTTCTCTCTTATAAATAAATAGAAATAAAAAGGATCCCGAGTTGTGAAATATGAGAATGATCTAGAATCCTTGATAAGGGCTACAAATTAAGGTGTACATGATAGAAATAAAGAGCTTGAAACTCAGTTAAATGTCATAGTTTATACGGGTATATCTTCTCATGTAGAAGATGTATTCCATGGCATGTATAATGTAATAAATAAATGCATGGAGGAAAATATGAAGCAACAATCCTACCTAAATAATACTAAAATTATCATTAAAACCATGGGATCGATGCAAAAACATAAATATATATGGTTTTCATTATTGAGGAAGGAATTTGTAAAGACACATCAATTATAACCATGGACGATATTGGTATATGCGAGACATACCCTAATTATACCAAGACAATACTAAAGTAATCGAAATATTAGGTAAGAAATCTATCTCTCAAGTTTGATGATATATTTCTGAGAGGAAATCAGATTTTTACAAAAGCCTCGATTATGGAAGTATTTAAGAAAAACCATGAATTGGTTTCTAGTGAAAATTTTTTTATATCTTAAACAATTCTTGGTTAATTTTCATAGGAGAATAATAGAGGCAAATGGAGGAGAAACTTTGTAGGTCATTGAGATTATCTCCAAAAGTAGGGTAAAAATATTGAAAATATATAATCTATAGGAAATCACAAAAATAAAATGTTACTCATCGGGTTTTACTTGATAAGGCTAGTGTACGATTTAGAAACTCAATTGTGGAAATAAGGAAGATAGATACAACTAACTAGATTTCCACGAGAAGAAGTTATTTTGGCACAAAATAAATGTGATACAACAATCCCACACAAGAGAAATTAACTCAGAAGTAACTTTACATGCGTACCGGATCAACACCAGCCCACAATTAAGCAAGAACCACAATGAATCATGAGTGGTAGAATTTGAGAATAGTGGGAAAGAAATGAAATATGTATGACATGTAAATAGATTAATATTTATAATTTATTGAATGTTCATGTATATATTCCAAATTTTATACTTATCTAAACATGCACATAGTAGTTGTACATCCAAAACTACCTACCAATTGTTAAGCTATAAATATGTTGTTGTGGCATAACCTAGAAGACACTAGGCTCACAATATCTTACTTTAATTTGTTAAATCCTGTTGACACATTTTCTCAAAATATTATGTTGTGGCAGTACATAGCAATCACTAAGTTCATACTATCTTAATTTAATTTGTTAAATCCTAGTGATCACTATGCTCCAACAAATATGTTGTGGCATAATGTAGCATACACTAAGCTCACAATATCTTACTTTATATTGTTAAATCCTAGTGATTGCTAATATACAAATATTATGTTGTGGCATAACCTAGTGGATGCTAAGCTAAAAATATCATTCTTTGACTTGTTAAATGTTAGTGACACCTAAGCTCAAAATATTATATTGTGGAAGTACCTAACAACCGTTAAGCTCAAAATATGTTAATTTAATTTGTTAAATCCTACCAACTATAAGCTCCAAATATTATGTTTTAGCATAACTTAGTGGCCGCTAATCTCATAATATATTAATTTAATTTTTTTAATCCTAATGACTGATATGCTTAAAATATTATTCGTTAAATCCTAATGACCCTAGGATTAAAATATTATGTCGTTACGTAGACTATGAGCCGTTAACATCAAATTATCTTCATTTAATTTGTTAAATCATGTCAACACATTTTCTCAAAATATTATGTTGTGGCAATATGTAGCAACCGCTAAGTTCATACTATCTTAATTTTATTTGTTAAATCCTAGTGACTACTAAGTTCCAAATAATATGTTGCATCATAACTTAGCAAACCATAAGATCAAAATCTCTTACTTTATTTTGTTAATTAATCTTAGTGAATGCTATGCTCCAAATATTATGTTTTGGTAATGACTTAGCGGCTGTAAATATGAAAATATCTTAAACTACCTAGCAGCCACTAAGCTTCAAATATGTTTTTTTGGAACAACCTAGTGGTTGTTAATCTTATACTATCTTGTGGCAATAGATAATGACTATAAGTGCTAAATAATATGTTGTGGCATATCCTAGCAATAGCTAAGCTCAAAATATCTTACTTCAAATTCTTAAATCCAAACAATAAATTCAACTAATGTATATAGATATTGTTTTCATAAAACAAGATTCATTGTATTTACTCGAGGCTTTACCTATTGACCACTAAGCTCTAAACATTAATCTTTTATGTGTTATACAATTATATATATAATTTTTATCTAATGATAACTATATAAGGCTTAAGAATTATTTTTAGTTCTTTACTTTTGCAATAAGATTTAAGTAGAGTTGTTTTACTTTTTGACAATTTAAGAAACTTGGACTAATGGTTGAGAAGCTATAAAAAATGTTTTTAGATATGAACCCATCTACTTGTATCCTAGCTACAACTAATATATTCTTAAAGGTAATAATATCATGTTTATAATGAAGTGGTGTTATAAATATAAATTATTACTCTTTACGTATAAAACCGAATACATATAAAATAGTGATTGCTAGGCACAAATAATAGTTTGTTTCCTATGGGAAAAAAATAAATGAGCTATGCAGCCACAAAAATGCTTATTTCACTAAATCAAGACTTATTCTAGTCTGAGCAACTAAAAATATAGCCAATATTGGAATCTAATATTACTATTTTTGGATTCCAAAATGTTAAATATTGGAATTATTTGCACTCCAAAATCACACATATTGGATTCCAATATCGCATATATTGGAATCCAGAATCACATATATTGGAATCCAAAATCACATATATTGGAATTAATTGTACTCCAAAATCACATATATTGGAATCCAAAATCAAAATATTGGAATCCATTAATTCTCCTTCTAGATTCTAATATATCTGATCATGAATTAAATTAATGAATCATGAAAAATATTTAATGATTTTAGGGAATCCAACATTGATTTGAGAAATAATGTGTAGCGGCTGCTAGCCCATATAAAACAAAGATACATGTTCTATTTTATAAGGGATAACGACCGCTAGATTTAATGTTTTCTTTGGAATAATGCTCTTATCAGTTTTAAGATGTTTTTAAGATTAAAATATGCAAATTTAAATATTTAAATCGCCATTGGCCAAGTGGCCACTAGGCTAATGACATTCACAAGATGTGAGACACTTCTAGATTCAATTACTATGGTGCGATTGAACCTAGGGGCAACCAAAGAATTACCGAAGATGTTATGAAGAAACTTAAAGAGGGTGACAATTCAATTTAGGAGAATGTAATTAAATGTAAAACCATTCTAGATATATTTTCATATTTAAAGTTAGATATCAAATTAACTTCATTTATTATGGTGTGATTGAACCTCAGCACAACCAGAGAATTTATGAAGATGTTATGAAGAAATTAGCATAAATGCAATGATCCAATGTAGGAGAATGTAATTAATTGTAAAACCATCCCATTTATATTTTAGTATTTATATATATCTATGAAATAAATTGAAATTCCTTTACTAAAGGTAGAATATTAGTAAAAAATATGAAGAATAATTTGAATTTATAATGTAACACTATTCCCAAAGATGGAATTCCAAATCAACAAGACAAAACATAGTAAATATTCAATAAAAATGCTTCCTATAATTTTTTTGATCTAATATAATCTCGAACATTTTTGATATCCTTCAATGGTTGCAATAAAGGCCACAACACATCTAACAAGTATTTATCTTCTGACTTACAATCTATTTCAAATGTTTTAGCAATTATGTAGTTTCTGAACATCATTGAACTTGTTTTCTCTAAAGATTCATCTACAAGAACTATATTTTTATAGTCATGTGATGCATTAAACCATGAAAAACTGGAGTTAATATTCTTGAGATATAATTTTGGATTCCTAGAACCTTCATAATTGGAGTGTTTGGTCTCAACGCAATCTTCCTTTGTAAATATGAACTCGAATCTTGTAACCTCCAAGCCAATGTTTTGAAGGAATAAAGGAATCATGTCATCAACATTTGACTTTCTATCCATGTCCATATTTCTATTTTGAAATTTTTTTACACCGTTGCAAGAAAACTTTCACATTAGGTCCGAGAAAAAAATTAGCTCAATGCCACCAATTTTTTTTAACTATTTAAATTTCAAATCAATCTTGTGGAGAGTGTGCACCAAAACACCGTTTATATCAAATATGATCAATTCTATGTTCCATGTGTTTGTATAAACAAATGAAAAAAAAAAATCAAATGGTTGAGGGTGGTGAATCAATTGAAAAATAAAAAACAAGTCCCTTTCAATATTTTTATATCAAAAATAAAATAGTTGCGGTGGAGACGAAGGTAAATAATCTAAGGTCGTTCCTCAGTTATTTTTCTTATACTAGGAATATTTTTGTGTATGATTTACTTGAATAGAATTTAATGTTTTAGCGTAAAGAGTCTTTACATACCATATTGTAGTTATTTCATTACATTGGAAAGTGGTATACATTTTTATTATCAAATAAAAACTAGTATTTAAGTATGCTCATAATGAATTTAGGAATACACATTTCATTAATAAAAATCCTCAAAGATTTGTTACCACAAATTTTTATTGTTAATTAGCATTCACAACTTATACACTCACACTCTGAACTTATAATCAAAGAAAATTTAAATCTTCCTAACTTATATTTGTATAATATCAGCATACTAAATAGTTACACATAACCATCATAAAAACATATGAATGTATTTTATTTACAATGTTAAGTTGTATCATCAAAATAAAATTTTGAAATACTTAATATTTATTTAGCATTTACTCAATCCAAATATTTGATGCCCTCTACCAAAATCAATACCTTTGACACTATTAGTGATAAGTATTTATACAAATCGTCATTAACCACATATCTTTTGAAAAAACTTTTCATCCTCTATTATCATCCCAACCATAAAATTTGTTGAATGGTTTCCCTTTGCACCTAATGTAATACATATTGTGTCTTGAGAACATAGAGAACATATTTTATACTCCAAACCTTTTCTATATATTTTATTGATATTCCATCAACTATATTGCAATGTTCATTTCCCAAGGTGAGTACTTTGGATTCAAGTCGATTGATAATTTTTATTGAATACCTTTGTCAAATTTTCAACATCTATAGAAGTGATTTTTTCGACCAGAATCCCATTTTAAATTTTATTGATAGTAAATTTATAAACTCTTTCAGGCCACCTCACATGTTAATAGTCTATTTCTTGAACTTGAATGACATCTCCCTACAGGACAATTGGTTTTTCTTATACAACAAGGCCTCAAAATATAAAATAAGGAAGTAATTCTTATGTCTAATTGCATGGAAGTAAATATATATTTTTAATCGATCTCATATCAGTTCTAACCAATGGAAATAATCAACATTTTTACTTGAAAATTCCACTTACCAATAGGCCTTGCATGTAGGATTGAATCGTATTTACCCACAAATAGATCCTTTTATGTAAGATTTGTTTCAAATTAAGATCAATATATTCACACTATAGCTATTGTTATGGAAAATGAAAGTGAATTTTAAAAAAACATAGTGATCTACGTGGTAAAATGGTAAATTCAATATTAGCACTTTAGGTAGCTACCACTTACCAACCGAGATTTCGGATTGGTTTGCATAGACCTTACTAGGTGCTAGTTTTTTTGATTCAAGATGTATTTCAAACAGCGATGTAATCAATTAATAATTGATTTCATGTTATGGAAAATGAAAGCATAATTGAAAATCATATTGCTCTCTCGTGGTAATATGGTCGAGTACAAATCAAAATGTTCTATTCCTTCTAAATGAATTTTAGCGTCCGCTCCATTAGGTTCGTTTATATCCATTGGACCACCTATTGGACAAACATACCTAGTTCTAACTACATATTTGTGTTGGTTACCACAACACACTCCACTATTACTTTCTCGGTTGTTGGTTTTCTGCATAAGCCATTAATTTTCTTAGAAATTTATTGGGAATAGTAGTGGTTATTATTTATAAATGCATATGAATAACATACCAATATTTGATTGCATCTTTATGCATGATGTGGTTGAGTTCTCCTCATCTTTTGTCGAGTTAGGGAACATAGTTTATTATTAAAAACCAAAAATAATGGAAATTGAAAACAAAGCTCATTAAACATATTTATAAAATGAATGAAGGTTAATCACCACGTTGATTTTGTTGTGTAGACCCAAGTTAAGAGGTTTTTATATCAACTCCTATTGTTATTTGGTTATCTCGGGTAAATATAAAATGTGTAAGTAGTTTTTTTAATTGAAAGATATTTAAAATAATCATATGTGTAAGTTGTATTCTAGTACAAACCTTTCTTCATATGATAAAAATAATGTTTCAAAAAATATCCCGACTATGTGTCTCAATAATAAAAATAATAGATATATTAGATTTAACTAATGCATGCGATGTGACACTCGCACATAAAGAAATAC
The DNA here is from genome assembly GCA_018340775.1 of Taxus wallichiana var. yunnanensis. Taxonomy (NCBI): domain Eukaryota; kingdom Viridiplantae; phylum Streptophyta; class Pinopsida; order Cupressales; family Taxaceae; genus Taxus; species Taxus wallichiana. The sequence continues at coordinate 186,330,852 of CM031243.1, read as the reverse complement.
TACTAAAGAATTGCAGGGAACAACATCGAGTGAACATATAATCCCATAACTCATATGATCACTCACAAGGAAAAGGGTGTTTGTTTCCTTTCATGACAATTTCTCTTGCAATTATCAATTGCTATGGTAGTTTTTCCATCCAATCCCTAGTGACTTCTTCTCTTTCATAATTGTTATCATTGTAGTTGTGCACTCTATTTATTGTGTACATAAGACACAAAAATTTAAATTATCTACTTTGCTATCATATAGTTTGTACCATCCATCCAAAATCCATTCTCCACTATCTTTAACCTTTTCCATGTATTTTTTACTTGTTTCTCTCAACATTTTTGAATATTCAATTGGTATGAAAACAATAATAATACAATCCAACATACTAGTTCCAATAACTATTAGCATCTCCATTATTACTTCGAATAAATATCAATAGACAAATTACAACAATTAGTGATAACACATTCAACATTGAAAGGATTAGTGGCAAGAATGGTTGATATAGTTGACAAAAAGCTGGAACGGGTATGCACATGGCCAAGTAAATTCTTCTCCATCCTCCATCCTTCCAGTTATATTTTCTTCTATTGACATCACATAGTTGTCTTATATTGTCTAAGCCTCGATTTGAGAAGAACTTCTTCCGCCACCCAGTAATTTTTTTCGTTTCATATTTTACCCCCTATGTGGAATAAAATTTTCTCTTTCCTTTTCTCTTCACCCAATAGTATAGACAATCGGCGGTAGTGTGTGATTCATGTAATTTAAATTTTTCAATTACATTGGATTCACTGCAGATGTCAATAGATTATTATCTAGATTTTTTTCTTTAAAATATTGTAGAACTTTTTATCTCATTTTTCTATTTCCTTTCATTCTCCAAAGTAGTAATAATCAAATGTCTATGTTATTACACCTTCCTAAAGGGCCATTAACCAGACATCCCTTGATTGTACATTTTCTAATAGTAATGATAGTTCTTCGTCATTCATTCCTTTATCAACTCGAATGAATTCACTATGAATATTTCTAATGAATTAGGCTAAAATTTATCCTAATTATCTTTACTAGGTAAATAAGAAAGGCCACAAGATCTAAACAACTGAAATGTTGTAGTCGGTTTAGTTCATATATCATCTATAAATAATAGAAAAGTCCATTTGTCATATATATTATCGGTTTTTTTCTTTTGAGCATCAAAAGGCATTAATTCTCAAACTTTTGCATTCAAAGAAAATTATATGTTTTATATTTTAATATAAGGAAGATAAATGTTAATAAAAATGCAATAAAATAAAAATACATTTCCTTCCACTCTTCTATTTTGTTTTTTTGTCAATCTGAGACATTGAGGACATCCAAGCAATTTCTAAACTGATCTATCTTTGTACAAAAAAATAATAAACTTGGTGTCTATCCAAGCTCTATTCACTTCATTTTGTTGTTTGTAAATATTATTAATGGCTTCATTAGTTACATTTGCGAAAGAATATGAGCCCTTTAAAACCATAGCCTCTTATGTAAAGACTTGTAAGTATCTGAGCCCAAAATATTTTTTGTGCACATATTGTCTATTGGTCATCAATTATATAAAATTTAACATCATCCCTTTCTATTTATTTTGGATCTTGGAGGCCCATAACCTTATTTGTAGACAAAGAATAAGGGAAGAATAATTATGTCCATCTATGTAGGAATAACATTTATCAACATGGAGTGAAAAATAAGGTCAACATTGTCATCATATAAAAATGATATACGATACTCTAGAAGTGTTACATGACACCTCAAAAATCAATTAAAAATACTTCACCATTGAACAAAAAGTAATCAAAATTGTTGAATAGTTAAAGGTTCTATTTTCATGAATATAATGGTCACATTATTCAACAATGCAGCTAATTTAGTATTCTTTTCTACCCCTACAACTTTGATCTAGATGGATTGATCTCTAATTTATCCAAATATGTTTGTCCTCAGCATAGTAAACAACTTGAAATGTTTAGGTGGTGAAAGAAACCTTTTCTATTCAAAAATGACAAACAAAAGAGGTTTTATCAACTCTATACAATTTTATGAGTATTGTAAGCATGCCACTATGAATTTATTCTAATTTGAATGACCAATTTTATCATTATCTAAGAACAATCCAAAATCCAAACCATAAATTGAATAGGAACTTTGTTTTTTGTCTTCGAGGAATTCATTTTCTATTTCTGAATAAAGAAACATCAAACTCCATATCTATAATAATACACTTGTTATTTTCATAGTCGATGTGTTCGACTTGAACAAAAAGTGTACTCGAATCAACAACTACTAGGGATATAACCATACCTAATTCATCATGTCTTTCATCTATAACAAAAAACAACCACATGTCGGCATAGTAGTTGTCAGGGTCATGGATTTCAACAAACCATTCCTCATCTCTTTTCTTCCAGTACTCAAGCACCTTCAATGAATGGAATTACCGAGAATGGAGTGCAAACAATGGAAGACATTTTACCTATAATTGGATTAGAATATATTAATAATTACTTCACATATGGAGTAATTTTTTTCACATTGTATGATAATGAATGTAAGTATTAGCCTTTGTGATCACCAATCTCTATAGTACATTACATTTTTATCATTGAGAGTAATCAACGTAATGGTTAGCAACCATTAGGCTTTAACTGGACATGATATCTAACCTTCAATTGTTACTTGTAAATTATATTTTGTGGATCACATCATTAATAACAAAACTATGTAAAATTGTTCTTGACAATTAACATGCAACATATTTTTGAAGGATTATCTATTGTCTGAAAACCATCCACATTGTGTAGATAACATGAAAGGAATGTTTGAAAACATAGATGTTAGCGAGAGATAGGATTTAAGTCGACATATAAATGGATAGTTTTTAACATTACTTGTTGGTAATTTACACCAATTGAATGGACTAGCATAAAGGCCATTAAGATTTAATTTTTGTATTTTGAGAAGAGTGTGTGAGAAAAAAATAACAATAATGGGTTCAACAATTATATTGCAGCAATTGTTAAACATTAAAATATTTAGTTGTTCCATAACACATATTTCAAAGAATAACGTAGTTCCTGCTAATACCTAACAAGTTTTATTCAAATCAGAATTGAGTATGTATGTAATTCACATCCATTCATATCAAAGAAAATGCTTCATGGCCATGAATCTCCATTACTAATTGAAAGGAATGACATAAAGACCACTAGGATTTTTAGGTTCTTGATTTAAAAAGAGTGATAAAATAGCAAATCATTGTCTAGCCTATCGCCATAAAGGTTTCACATTACCTCTTGTGGTTGTAAACAACTATCTCTACAGTTTTGAATGATATTGTTTTTTCAATAACTATAAGTGTATCATATTGGCTTGACTATTCTTGACGGAGCCAAGTGTTGCACTACATACCCTTGGGAGGGATGAATCCTTATATTATTATCATAAGATATATTATTTATGTCATATAATTTAGTTAGGTTCTTATATTATAGAATGCTTAGATACCACTAAGATACATTACTAATTATAAAGAATGACATAAGCGGCAGAAAGGATCAATAATCTCTTAATTTGAAAAAATGGACCTCTAAGCTCCATTACTAGTTGAAAATAATAATGTAGCGGTTGTAGGTCTCAATATTTTATTAATTTTAAAATAGCTATATAATAACAAATAATGGTCTAGCTTAGCAGCCACTAGGCTCCTATGATTACCGATTGTCATTGTAATCACTATCTATTCAACTTTGGACTGATACAGTTTTTTCAATGATAGTAATTATATTGTATTGGCTAGACTTCACATGGCACCCAATTGACTACATTCCAACAAAATGGATGAAGACTTATATATTTTTCCTAATATATATCTTTGTAAATTATAATCCATATTTGTTCATGTTAAATAAATATCCTAGCAATCGATAGGATCAATAATTTATTAATTTCAAAATAGCTATTGAATAAAAAATCATGGTCTAAATTAGTTAGCTTATTGCTATGATCTTATCATTACCTCTTTGTCATATCAATCACTATCTATACAACTTTAGATCAATTGTAATTGTAAATTATTATAATTATATCAAATTAGTCATGGGTTACCTGGTGGAGCCAATTACTGCATTATTTTCCATCGAGAGGGATCAAGACTTTCTCTTCATATCAAATAAAATTCTTAGTGACCACTAAGCTCCATTACTAGTTGAAAGGAATAACGTTGTGGTGATAGGATCAATAGTTTCTAAATTTGAGAATAGATATATAATAACAAACAATGGTCTAGCTTAGCAGCCACTAGGCTCCTATCATTACAACTTGTCATTGTAATCATTATCTTTTTAGCTTTGGATGGTTAGTGTTTTTCATTGATTGTAATTGTATCATATTGGGTAGAATTCACATGGCGGACCCAATTTTTGTACTACATTCCATCGAGAGGGATCAAGTCTTATTTATTTCTCCTAAGATATATCTTTGTAAATTATAATCCATATTCATTCGTATTAAATAAAAATCCTAATGACCGCTAGGCTCAACAATTTCTTAATTTCAAAATAGCCATTGAATAAAAAATCATGGTCTAGCTTAGCAGCTACTATGATCCTATCATTACCTCTTGTCGTAGTAATCACTATTTTACATCTTTAGAGTGATTGTAATTTTCAATTATTATAATGTTATCAAATTGGCCACACATTACCTAGTGGAGCCAATTCCTACACTAATTTCCATCGAGAGGGATCAAACTTTTGGTTCATATCAAAGAAAATTCTTAATGACACCGCCACCTCCATTACTAGTTGAAAGGAATAACGTAGCGGCCACTAGGCTCAACAATTTCTAAATTTGAGAATAAACATATATAATAAAAATGGTTTATCTTATCAAGTGATAGGCTCCTATCATTACTATTTGTCATTATAATCACTATCTGTTCTACTTTGGATCGATAGTGTTTTTCATTGATTGTAATTATATCGTATTGGGTGGACTTTACATGGTAGACCCAATTGTTACAATACATTCTATCGAGAGGATTCAAGACTTATTTATTTCTCCTAAGATATATCTTTGTAAATTATAATCCATATTTGTTTATATCAAAATAAAAATCCTAGTGGCCACTAGGTTAAACAATTTCTCAATTTCAAAATAGCTATTGATTAACAAATCATGGTCTAGCTTAGCGGCCGCTAGGATCCTTTCATTACCTCTTATCAGTAGTAATCACTATATTTACATCTTTAGATTGATTATAATTTTCAATGATTATAATTGTATCAAATTGGCTACACGTTACCTGGTGGAGCCAATTCCTACACTATGTTCCATCGAGAGGGATCAAGACTTTTGGTTCATATCAAAGAAAATGTTTAGCGACCGCTAAGCTCCATTACTAGTTGAAAGGAATAACATAGTGACCACTAGGCTCAACAATTTCTAATTTGAGAATAGCTATATAATAACAAACAATGGTCTAGCTTAGTGGCTATTAGGATCCTATCATTATCACTTGTCATTGTAATCACTATCTTTTTCTACTTTAGATCGATAGTGTTTTCATTGATTGTAATTGTATCATATTGGGTGGAATTTACATGGCAGCCCCAATTGTTGCACTACATATTTATCTCATATAAGATATATCTTTGTAAATTGGAATCCATATATACCCCTGAGAGTAAGTGATATTTTTGTAGTTTTTATAAGATATATCATTGCAACATATAATTCACATCGTTCTTATCAAATAAAATTCTTAGTGACCGCTAAGCTACTTTATTTATTGAATGAAATGACATAGGGTCTATTGGGCTCAACAATTACTTAATTTGGAAATAGTGATAGAATAAAAATCATGATATAGCTTAGCAACCACTAGGCTCATACCAATACCTCTTTTCATTGTAAACACTATCTTTATAGCTTTGAAGCATTACTGTTTTTTGTTGTTTAGATGCAAAAACACCTTTTGAGATTTCAGAATTTTCATGCCACGTGTCCATCATTTTACTAGTTGTTATTTATATTATAATATCACAATTTCATATAGTTTGAAATATTTTATAATCATTTCTTTATATTTAAATTTTGTAATAAATGTGTCAATTATAATGTTTTCTAACTATCAGGTTCAAACTTGCCATGTGGCACAGAGTAATTGGAGAATTATATTTCATTAGTGCACTACATCTAACATTGTCTAGGTCAATTTTGATAAAAATAAAAATAAATGTGCCTATACATTTATACAATTTATTTCTTCTGTTTTATTATAATATTATATGTTTTATTATGTTTTAACTATTTTAAGCTATAGACAATAAAAAAGGCATTGTTTTCAATATTGTTTATTTTTTCGATATCCCACACCTTTTCTTAATGAGTGGTAAATTTAAAATTCGAATTGTGAATTCCCTCACATTTTTGAGAATTTGAAATTTCAATATACTCTCAATTTCCCCCACTCTAATTTTCAAATTTTCATATCCCACACTTTTTATATTTTCAAAATTTCTAACATGGAATGTGCTGAAAAAAATATTAAATACCCTAGAGAACTAGTTTTTAGGGTTTTTGTTTTTCAGTCTTATAGAAACAATAGCTCATGAAATCATAGAACAATACAAGAAATTCATAGATTATAGGGCCGAGTGTAAGAATCCTGGTCATTTTGGCCAGGGAACAATCAAGTAGTAATTATAATCTCGTTTGTGGATTAAGAAAAAAGAAAAATCTAGGTAGTTAAAAAATGGTGCACAAAAACCAGGTAAGAAAAAGGGGTTACAGAAAAATAGTGTAGATAGTTAGTTTGATGCAGCAGAGACGGTTTGAATTGAACATAATCACCAAGCACACAATAATCTCATATCTAAATAAGGTATTTATCAAAAACATATATTATACTAAATGTGCACCTTTTTTATCGTGGGCTTGTTCATTCATTCTGTCTTTGACCAAATCTTGTCTTTTTCACGTCAATCCAACCCTATTTTTCCCTACAAAAACATGTGCTCTGCTGCAGCCTAATCTCTACTTACTTTTCCTTCGATCATTTTTTCAAATCACCTTGTGCTTACTAGTTCATGTCTTTTCATGTCAGTCCATCCCTACTTTTCCCTATGAAAATATGGTCCATGGCCCAACTTTGCTTACCGGTTCCTTCTGATTGTTTTTTCAAACCATCTTGTTCTTCAAGAAAACAAGGAATCTAATGTTCCCCAACCAAAGAAAATTTAATCCCTTTTCAACTCTTTGTTTTTATTTCATTTGAATGCTTTCAAGTTTTTCATCATTCTATGTCCCCCTCTAGATTTTTTTTTCCCGATAATGATGGCATTCACATAATCACTAGTTTTTAAAATTGTAATGTTTAGCGAGACTCAAAATATTGTTTTGGTATTCATTACATCTACCTTTTTTCCTTTTATTATGATGATAGAAACAACCTAAGGTAATTATTTCATTATACATTGTTTATATGGTTTCTTTGACTTTGTGAGAAGATATTTGAGGTTAAGAAAATGGTTTAAAACTATAAAATCATATTAATTTTCAATTGTGAGATAAATTTTTGTGCAATGGAAGGTAAACATATTATATATATGCCTAAATTTTATATATTAAATATTTTAATCATTATGTATTTAAATTTATATTTCCTTTTCCTCCCTGCTAAGCCATGATAAAAAAAAATCACATAGCTTTGTAGTCACGATGATATAATTCTTTTAAAACAATATTATTAGTAGGCCACGTATTATTGGCGAAAGATAGAGTGTTGTCATATATATTAATTAAATAGGGTTGTTATGGAAGGACATAATATTATTATTCGCTATGGAAGGCTGCAAAATAATATGTTGAACATTAGGGTTGCTAGTAGTTAACACATTAATGAATTATATTCTTAGCTTAGTTTCCACTAGGTTATGCTTTAAACATATTAATTAGATATTATTTATCGCTAGATTTAACAAAAATAAGAATGCTTTATTGCGAGCTTAGCAACCATTAGGGTATAACAACAATACCATATTTGTAGTTTAGCTATCGGTAGGAAGTTACAAATATTTTGAACTCTTAGGCCACTAAGACACTGCCACATCATAATAGTTGGAACATAGCAGTTGTTAAGATTTAAAAAAATAAAGAAATATATTTCGAGTCTAACGTCCACTAGGTATTGCTATAACATATTATTTGGAGCTTAGCGGTCACTAGGATTTCAAAAATTAAATTAAGGTAGTATGAAATTAGTGGCCACTACATACCATACACAACATAATATTTAAAATGAATCTTTCAACATGATTTAACATTTTAAATGAAATTGATTTGAGCTTAGCGGTTGTTAGCCTTTGTAACTATGTAATAATTTAATATTAGCGTTCGTTAGGATTTAACCCATAATATTTGGAGCATAGTGGTAAAAATATTTAAAATATTAAATTAATATTCTAGGAGGCTAGCATCCGCTAGAATATATATATAACTCATAATGTTTTGCAAGTTGTCAATGTGGTATGCTTTAAAAAATCAAATTAACAAATTTTGAGCTACACCGCATCTAGGTGCTTCTAAAATAGAATGTTTCAAGCTTAGATGTCTCGAGTATGTAACAAGACAAAGAATTAAATTTTTAGTGTAATGTTAGTTAGCTAATATTTTAACATATTTTTTGAAGATATGTTTTATTATGATGCAAAAAAACATGTAAGATATTGCAAGCTTAGTTGCCACTAGGTTATGCTTAAAAAACATTTTATCAACTTAGTGATTGGTACTTAATAATGGATATTTTGAACTCTTAGACCACTAAGACACTACCACATCATAATATTTGGAACATAGTGGTCGCTAATATTTAACAAAATAAATAAAGATATTTTGAGTCTAGCATCCACTAGGTATTGTTGTAACATATTATTTGAGCTTATCGGTTCTTAGGATTTCACAAATTAAATTAAGGTAGTATGAAATTAGAGGTCACTATCTACTACCACATACATAATATTTAAAAAATATTTTGAAAGGATTTAACATTTTAAATGAAATTGATTTGAGCTTAGTGGTTATTATCCTTTACAACAATGTAATAATTTAAGCTTAGCGTTCATTAGGATTTAACCCATAATATTTGGAGCATAGTGGTCATGCAAGGATTTAACACATTAAATTAAGATTCTATGAGGCTATCATCCACTAGAATATGCATACTCATAATTTTTGCAAGTTGTCAACGGTATGCTTTAACAAATCAAATTAACAAATTTTGAGCTACATGGCATCTAGGTTCTTCCACAATAGAATATTTCGAGCTTAGATGTCTCGAGCATGTAACAAGATAAAGAATGAAAATTTTAGTGTAGTGTCTGCTAGATTATGTTGAAACATATTATTTGAATATATGTTGTTTCTATGATGAACAAAAAACATGTAAGATATTGCAAGCTTAGTGGCTGCTAGGTTATGCCTCAAAAACATTTTTTGAGCTTAGCGATCGGTACTCAATAATGGATATCTTGAAGTTTTACACTTCTAAGACACTACCACATCATAATAGTTAGAACATAGTGGTTATTAAGATTTAACAAAATAAAAAATATATTTTCAAGACTAGCGTCCACTAGGTATTGTCCATGAAATATTATTTAGAGCTTAGCGGTCACTAGGATTTCAAAATTAAATTAAGGTAGTATGAAATTAGTGACCACTACATACTACCACAACATAATATTTAAAAAAATATTTTGACAAGATTTAACATTTTAAATGAAATTGATTTGAGCTTAGCGGTTGTTAGCCTTTATAACAATGTAATAATTTAAGCTTAGCATTTGTTAGGATTTAAACTATAATATTTGGAGCATAGCGGTGGAAAGGATTTAATTAAATAAATTAATGTTATAGGAGGTCAGCATCTCTATAAATATGCTTACTCATAATGTTTGTAAGTTATTATTGTAGGTGTGCTTTAAAAATAAAATTAACAAATTTTGAGCTACACGACATCTAGGTGCTTCCACAATATAATATTTTGAGCTTATATATCTTGAACATTTAACAAGACAAAGAATAAAAATTTTAGCTTAGCATATGCTAGGTTATGTTGCAACATATTATTTGAAGATATGATGTTGCGCGAATTCAATGAAAAACATGTAAGATATTGTGAGCTTAACAACAGCTAGGTTATGCCTTAAAAATATTTTTTTTGAGCTTCGATAACATTTCTCAATAACGGATATCTTAAATTTTTACACTTTCTTTAAGAAATTAAGATTATATCTTACCACTACTGTAAATTTCCATCTTTGATGTCGCTAGCATTTAACAAGTAAAATAATGAATTTATTTTTTAGCGTTCGTGAGATTATTTTGCAACATATTATTTGAAGATTTGGTGTCACTATGATTTAACAAAAAACATGTAAGATATTGCAAGCTTAGTGATCGAGTACTCATTTACGGATATTTGAGAATAGTGTGCACTAGTTTATGCCACAATGACATATTTGGAGCTTAGCATATCAAAACAACAAATGCATGTTTAGATAAGTATAACATTTGGAATATATACACGAACATTCAATCAATTATAAATATTCATCTATTAACATGTCATACATATTATAGTGCTTACCCACCTATCTCAGATACTAAAATTTATGATTCACTATGGTTCTTCCTTAATTATGGTATGTTTTGATCCTAGTCCATGGCACAATTGATTCCTAGATTTTTTCTCTCATTTGGGACCTGTTTTATCATCTCATAGTTTTGTCTCCTCGATAAATTTTTTCAAATATTAGAATCTCTAGTTATCTTTCCTATGTCAACAATCAGGATTCTATATAGCACAATAGACTTGTCAAGCAAATCCTTTTAACTACCAATTTTTTTTTTGGAAATTTCCTTTAGAGTCTCTATTTTCTATGTATTTTTCCCTTATTTTTGAAACAATCTCAATGACATGTGAAGTTTCTCCTTTGTTCACCTCAGTTATTATCCTTTGAAAATTAACCAAGAATTGCTTAAGTGATGTCACAAACTCTTCATCGAAACCAATTCATGGTTTCCATTAAATAATTCCATGACCAAAGATTTTGTGAAAATATGATTTCCTCTAGAAATAATGTCATCAAACTAAAAAAAGTCTTCTTACCTATTTATTTCATTCCCTTAGTCTTTCCTTCGTATAATTAGCATATGTCTGTCATATACCAATATTGTCCATGGTCATAATTAAAGGGTCTTTACAAATGCCTTTTTCAATGGTCTGCCCCATATGTATTAATGTTTTCTACAACGATGTCATTGTTTTAATGATTTTTTCATTCCTTTCCAAGAATGGGTCTATTTTATCCTTTACACATGCATTTCTTTATATTATTGTACAATCCATGCAATGTTTCTTCTACATCAGAAATATTTTCAGGAGGAACTATGGCCTTTAATTGAGTTTAAAGCTCTTTATTTCTAACACTTACTCCTCTCACTACTTCCACGACAGTTTCATCTGTATCCCTTATCAAGGATTCTAGATCTTCTTCATACTGCACTAGTTGGGAGAATTTTAATTTCCTTTTCTTTGTAAGAGTAAATAGGTCTTCTGAAGTTTCATGCCAAATAATGGCTTGCTCCATTCACATCTTCTTTTTTGTTATCCTTTTCAAGGTTCCCTTCCTTGGAAGGAATTCATTATTTACTAATGTCTCTTCTTGTGCCTCCTAATCTTGATGTTTTTTTTGGAAAATTACGTATTTCTCTACCCAATTTTGTTTCGCTTCATGTGAAGTGGAGGGAGAAGATTGAGAGGGTTACACTGGGGTTGTCCTGGCTGAAATTTTAGTTTACATAATTTATTGTTCTTCATCTAATTAATTTAAGGAATATTCCATCAAATTTGGAGCTTCATTTGGTTCGGGAAGACTTCTCAAAACTCATATCGAGATATTCAATTAGTGGAGATAAGGGAGTACATGGATTTTGTGAATGTTTTGAATACAAATCTTCCTTTCTCTTCATAGCCTCCTTTTTTATAATTTCTCTCGAGAGGTGGAACCACCCCTGTCTCCTTCATATTATACTTAACAAGGATATCTTGTGTTTGGGTAATCCATACCCAAGTCATTATTATCATGCACATGATCATACAATTTATATTTAATTTATTGTAGGTGAATTAAAGTTCTTGGAAACCCTTTTCATTTTGTCATATTTCCTTAAAGGGTGTTTAAGGAGATGAAATTAATTTCTATGGGACGAGGCAACCTTTAAATCGGGCCACCTATTAAATTTTTTATGTCCCACATAGAATGGGAGGGGGGATGTGTTTTAAGATTCTTCTCCTTACACTTTTAGCAATACCATTGCAAATATGATATTCAACCTCTCGTATTCTTAAATTTATTTGACACATAATATGGAAATAAAAAGGAGGTGTAAGGATCCCCTCAATCATGATAATTGTATATTCTGGATAGAAGAATATGGCTCCCATTTTCCTTATGGAAGTGAGGATGTCATCAAATATTCTCGGTTTTCATTGTTTCATGTAATTGTTGGTAGAGAGAAGGATAAAAATAAGTGCATATATCTTGAATATGTGATCTGAAATGATGGGCATACAAGTTTGAATATTTATCATTTACCTTCAAAGGGATCAATGGATACTAGATTTGATATAAATCCAAACATTCAAGAAACTCACAGATAGCATCGAGAAGATAGGAAGACATGTAAAATGATTTTATATTGTCTAAAAAATTATTTCTTTGTCTCACTAAATTGACACAGATCACTTGCCTTAAGGAGGGAATCTTTCCTTCATCAATAATAAAAGAAATTAATGGGATCCACCAAACATTCACCTTAGAGATAGACAAATTTCCATATAGTCTATTCAAGAGAGCCATTCCAATATGAAATCCTGCTCTAAACCTTTAAATAAAGATATCATGAAGATTAGAATCATCCATATTATGTAATGATTCAGTGGCCCAGATCTATAAAACATATCTTAATCTCCTTTGTGTCATCTAGGACTCGACCATTTTTGAGTTGTACATGGATTCTGGCTCTGGAGGTTTATAATAACTTTTGTATGTATTCCCAACAAAAAAACCTATTCTATTTTTCCATGATTTAGAAAATAAGGAAAAATCCTTGGACTTGACATGAAGTAGATAGGAAGTGATCACTTCTAAAATGGAATAACCCTCTGGTTTAGCAGCAATTAAATGGAGACTATCTCTTTTTATCACCCTTATGTCTCTGAAACCATGGTGCTTGATCTTCCGGTATACCCTTTTTTCTATGACATCAACATCAACACTTTCATCTTGTATTATGGAAAATAGAGCTGAGTAATGGTCAAAATTTATCATGTAAGGTAGCTAGATTGAACACAATATATCTCTTTTAAATATTATGTCATTGTAGGAATATAAATAAGAATATACCATCAACATTATGGTTCTCCCGCCATGTTGAAAAATTAAATGGCCACAAACGCTACATACATGATCAACATAAATAAATTACTGAGACAAATGACCTAATTGAATTTACGACAACATTCATATGTCCCTAATTTTGAATATTAGGTAATCTTAGAAAATAATTTCCAAATAAATGAAAGATGTGTTGATCCTAGCAGTCGCTAGAGTCATCCATAACTAAAATTGATAGCTTAGTAGTCAGTCATGCATCATTCAATACTTATTATTAATAGAATGAGTAAAGCATGACTGTACATGCACCACTAAGGGGTTAAGATACACATACTTTTAAACATGGAATTTTTAGGCGTCACTCAAGTAAAAAAATTAATGCAATGAGAAAATTCTGTAAATACAAGAACTCTTGAGGCTTCAAGACTTACGTAGTTTAGATCCTAGCAATCGTTAAGTTCAACCACAAAAAAATTATAGATTGGTCGTATCTAGGCATTATTCTTATGACAAGTATTATTAGAATGAGAAAAATTTCTCTAATCTTTACACTGGTGGGGGGTCAAGATATACATAGTGTTGATATTTGTGGTCGTTAATCTCAGCCACAACGAATTATTTAGAGCTTCATCATATCTATGATTTTTTCAAAACACAATTATTACTGCAATGATCAAAAAAACATCAATCCTTACACTACTGGGGTACAAACATAAGTAGTTTTGATCCTAGCGGTCACTAGGGTTAGCCACAACATATTTTTTAGAGCTTAATGGTGTATAAGAATCATTAACAAATAAATACATACTTCTTATCCTAGTTGTTACTACGATTAGCCACAATGATATATCTATAGCTTAGCGGTTGCTAGGCATCATTAACGGGAAAACTAAAAGTGCATTCAAAAGAAAATATATAAATCTTAGCGGTCAATAACATCCACCTCGAAAAATATTTTGAACTTAGTGTTAGCTAAATACCATTCAATGGAAATCTATTATTAACTTGAGAAAATTGTTGTAATACATGTATTATTAAGGGATTAACCTTTACTTATATCTGATTAGTTCATTGTAATATCATGTATACATCTCATTAGTAGGCATCATTAACAAACTTACTATTAATTGAATGAGCAAAGCATGGCTATACATGCACCACCGAGGGGTCAAGATATACATAGTTTTAACCATGACGTTCACTAGGCATCACTCCAGTAAAATTATTAATGTAAGGAGAAAATTCTGTCAATAAAAGCACTCTTGAGGCTTCAAGACTTACATATTTCAGATCCTAGGGGTTACTAAGTTCATCCACAATGAAATATTTATAGATTGGTCATATCTAGATATTATTCATAGGAAAACTATAATTAGAATGAGAAAAATTTCTCCATTATTTTAATTGGTGAGGCGTCAAGATATACGTAGTTTTGATTGTAGCGGTCACTAAGTTCATCCAAAACAAATTATTTAGAGCTCCAACATATCTAGGCTTATTTCAAAGCAGAACTATTATTGCAATGAACAAAAGAACGTCAATCCTTGCACTACTAAGGGGTACCTAAATAAGTAATTTTTATCCTAACGATGCTAGGGTCAATTGTAACATATTTTTTAGAGCTTAACAGTGTATACAAATCATTAACAAATAAATACATACTTATTATCCTAGTTATTACTATGATCAACCAAAATGATATACTTATAGCTTAGTGGATGATAGAAATCATTAACAAGAAAATTTATAAAGCTTAGTGGTCAATAGCATCCGCCTCGACATAATATTTTGAGCTTAGTGTTAGCTAAATACCATTCAATGGAAATCTATTATTGACTTGAGAAATTTTTTGTAATACATGTATTCTTAAGGGATCAACCTTTACTTAGGTTTGATTAGTTTTTACATGATCATGTATACGTCTTGTTTCTAGGCATCATTCACAGACTTTCTATTAATGGAATGAGAAAAGCACGGTTATACATGCACCACTTAGGGTTCAAGATATATACAGTTTCAACCATATCATTCACTAGGCATCAATCCAGTAAAAAAAATTAATTTAATGAGCAATGTCTGTAAATATAAGAACTCTTGAGGCTTCAAGACTTACGTAGTTTAGATCCTAGCTATCCCCAAGTTCAGCCACAACGAAATATTTAGAGATTGGTTGTATCTAGGCATTATTCATGGACAACTATTATTAGAATGAGAAAAAATTCTCCAATATTTGCACTAGTGGGGGTCAATATATACATAGGGTTGATCCTAGCGGTCACTAAGTTTAGCCACAATGAATTACTTAGAGCTTCATCATATCTAAGCTTATTTCAAAGCACAACTATTATTGCAAAAGAGCAAAATAATGCCAATACTTTCAATTAAGAAGGGTACAAACATAAGTAGTCATGATCCTAGCATTTTCTAGGGTCATCAAGTAACATATTTTAAGAGCTTAATGATGTATAATAATAATTAACAAATAAATACGTACTTCTTATCCTAGTTGTTACTACGATCACCCACATGATATACCTATAGCTTAGCGAGTCACTAGGAATCATTAAAAGAAAACTACTAATGCATTAATAAGAAAATATATAAAGCTTAGTGGTCAATGAATCTAGAGATTTTGAATTTGTTTGAGAGGGAAAGTGATGGAAGGGAAATCCCACCTAGATCAGAGGATCAGGTGGAAAATCTTGAGGAAGGAGAGATAGATGGGGATGATGTTCAAGCGGATAGGAGCACTCCCACAAAATCTCTAGATTCATGGTCGAATAAAGTTAGAAATGGTGGATCAGCCTTGAAAACCCAAAATTTCTTTCTCCAAGTGGTTAAGGAGGTTTCTGGAAGTACTCTAGAAATCCTTGACTTGCTTCTACAACACACTACTAAAAAGTTAAACAAATCACTTTGGTGGGGAAGCTGGTAGGTGGGAGACCCAATATTGACATTGTTAGAAGATGGGATAAACTAAAGTGGATTCCAAAAGGTCACTTAGAGGTAAGTTCTCTTTCTAATGGTTTTTTCCTTTTTAGGTTTAATACCCAAGAGGATATGTAGAAGGTTTTAGAAGAAGGACCCTGGTTTTGGGGAAAATT
The DNA here is from genome assembly GCA_018340775.1 of Taxus wallichiana var. yunnanensis. NCBI lineage: Eukaryota > Viridiplantae > Streptophyta > Pinopsida > Cupressales > Taxaceae > Taxus > Taxus wallichiana. The sequence continues at coordinate 186,314,255 of CM031243.1, read as the reverse complement.
TGGTTGGTATCTTAGGAAGTGGGAACCTACTTTCAACCCAGAAAAGGAAAATTTGAACCAATTTCCTATTTGGATATGCCTTCCTAACCTTCCTTTGGAATTTTGGCATGAAGACATTATCAAAGGCATAGTGAACTCCCTAGGTTCTTTGGTCATAATTGATAATGCTACCAGGCAAATGACTAGACTTATCTGTGCTCATTTTTGTATTTATACAATTAGCAGATAAGGATATTCCCAACAGTATCAAACTAAAGTCACATCTAGGGATTTGGGAGAAAAATATTGAAATGGAAATTTCCCTACAAAATGCTCCAAGTGTAATGGATGGGGTCATTCTTCCCAGAACTGTAAGTTCAAGGTATCTAAAATATATATTCCTGTGCCAGGAATTGAAGGTAAAGGGGAAAAAGGGAAAGGCCTAATGCAAAGTGTTGCTTGATCACAGGAAATATTTCTCCAAAGAACCTGAAAAATTATCTACTCCTTTGCGAATAAAGGAAAAGGTGGTTAACGAAACTCCAATTAAATTTTCCATAGAAATGGATGAGGATGGTTTCACCTGGTGGTCAACAGAAGGAAATCAAAATTTCTGTCTTGGTTGGATTCTAAGGTAGGGAAAAAAATGGAAGAACCTGTTAAGGATTTCATGAAGGGTAGGAAGATAGATATTTTTTCCTCAAGAGGGAATGAGGAATATCTCAAGGAACCGGCTAATATTGAACAAAATTTAAAGGAAGATGGGAAGTTGGGGGACTTTGTGTTGGAGGAAATTGTTAAGGAACAGAGTAAGGGGGAAGAAACTCTAGGGCGGAAGGTAAGTCTGGATCCCCATGTGGTTGAGGGGATGACAAGGAGAAATTCTAGTAACCTTTCTATGGAAGAAATTGTGAATAATAATATGTCCCCAATTAAGACAATGGAAGAGAAGAAAGAAGAAATAATGTTGGGAAACAAAGGAATCTCTAGGGAAAAAACACCCTCAGGAAAAAGAAAAGTGGATTCAAAAGGAAAAAAGGGGGAATCCTCAATATCCTCCCCTCCTAAATCTCATGAGATTGAGAATCCTATAAATGTGGAAGTTGTTAGTAGTAAACAAGGCAGGCCTAGCAAATTTGAATCAAGGAAAAAAATACCCAAAAGGATATAGATTCAGGGAAACAAATGTGTTTAGACCAAAAGGTCTTTAAGAAAAATAAACCCAATCTATGGAAATGAATTGCATCTCATGGAATGGTAGAGGGCTCAATAGCCCTGTGAAATGGAGGATTCTCAAAGACATGATTGAAAGATAGAAAATTGATGTGTTAGCTATACAAGAAACTAAAATGAAAGAAGACTTTTTTAAGTTCTTGCAAGTCTTTTTGGAATAATTCTAAAGTTTTTTCTGTTAGTTCAAAAGGATCTTCTAGAGGTTTAGCTGTGGTGTGGAATCGACTGATATGAAAAAAACTCTTTTGGGAAAAAGAGATAATCATTTGGCGCTGATGATGAGATATCTTGAAAACATAAATATATGGGTTTTATCTAACATTTATGCTCCTACCCTTCATAAAGAAATGAAAAAACTTTAGCATCACCTTCTTTCGTTTAATCATTCCATCAAAGGTTCAGGATGGATTGTCTTAGGGGATTTCAATACCCCTCGGACTTCGGGAAAAAAAAAAGGAGGATCTAAGGAGTTTATAGTAGGCATGGAGGATTTTAATGACTTTATTACTTCTTCACAGCTCCATGATATTGATCTTAAAGGAATCAATTTTACTTGGTCTAATAGAAGAATTGGATCCCATATTATCCAAGTAAGATTAGATAGGGTTTTAGTCTTGAATGAGTGGTTAATCCAGGATATCTCCCTTTTCTATCTTCCTTGGATAGGGTCTAATAATAACCCTATTCTCTTATAAATCAAGAGTCCATCTAGAAGAAGAACGCCCTTATGATTTGAGAAGATGTGGCTCTAGAATGAGGAACTATATGACCTCATTAATGACTGGTGGAAATTGAAGGTTAAAGGAACAACTATGTATAGAATTTCTAAAAAAATCCAGAATGTTAAAGGTCACCTCAAAGCCTAGAATAAAAAAGCTTTGGAAATATTTTTCTAAGAAAAAGGAAATCGAGCTAAACGCAAAATGTTCAAAGACAGATAGAGAGTTGGGATTCCGAGATGGATATAGAGGACCATGAAAAGGAATGGTCCCTCCTGGCGAATACCACAACATCTTGGGCAAAGAGGAAATCTTCTGGAGACAAAAATATCAAATTACATGGCTAAAGGAAGGGGATAAAAATACAAGATTATTTCACTTGTCTACTTTAAAATGTAGAAGCTTCAACATAATTAATAGAATTAGAAAATAAGAGGGTGTTATGGTGGAAGAAAAAGAAGAAATAAGTAAAGAGGCTATTTCCTTTTTCCAAAACCTGCTTGACTAATAATTATGATCCAAATTTGATTAAAGAGCAAGAATTTTTAAAGTGCATTCCTCCTTTGGTTTCAGAGGAAGATAATTTGATGCTTTTAGCAATCCCTTCAATGGAGGAAGTGGAATTCACAGTCAAACACCTCAATCTTGACAAGGCTCTTGGGCCGGATGGTTTCCAAGCCTTCTTCTTTCAACACTTCTGGGACATAATTAAAAAGATGTCTTTGAGGCTGTGAAGGAATTTTTTAGACAGAAAGTTATGCTAAAAGACATGAACTGTACCTTTCTAAATTTGGTTCCGAAATGTGGTAATGCCATGGAATTAAAATATTTTAGACCTATAAGTCTCTGTAATACCTCCTATAAAATCTGCACAAAAATTTTGGCTCTCTGTCTATAATTGTTACTTCCCTCTATCATTTATGATCAACAAGGGGGTTTTTTCATTGGATGCCAAATCTAGGATGGGATCATTACAATCAAAGAGACTATTCACTCAGCTAAGCTCAGTAAGAAGGTTGCTTTGTTTTTAAACCTAGATATGGCCAAAGCTTATGACAAGGTCTCATGGTTCTTTCTTAATAAAATCCTTAATAGGTTTGGCTTTGATGTTTCCTTTAGGAATCTGGTTAAGGTATGTATCTCTAATGTCTATTTTCAATTCTCATTAATGGGTCCCCCTTTGGTTATTTTCCTATCTCTCAAGGTCTGAGGTAAGGGGATCCCATTTCTCCTTTCCTCTTTATTATTTTGTTAAAGGTTTAAGCGAGAAGATTGAATGTTGAAACTGAAAATGGCTTTATCAAAGGTATTTCCCTAGCGAGGAGATGGAAAAAGTGTCACACCAACATTTTTTTATGACACTTTCTTGGTGGGGGAAGCTTTTATTCTGAAGCTAAGAAAATAAAATCTCTCCTAGATGACTATATGGAAGTTTCGGGATAGATGGTAAACTTCAGAAAAATATCTCTCTTCTTCCTTAACACCATGGATAGTCATTGTAAGAAGATAACTAAAATTTTGGAATGTGACTATAAATATTTCCCTACCTTCTATTTAGGAATCCCTCTTGGGGACAAGATACCTTCTTGCTCAGATTGGAATTTCTTAATTAAAAAGGTTTGAAAGAAAACTTTCTGGATGGAAAGCTAATGTTTTATCCCAAGCTGGAAAAATTACCCTTCTCATTAGTTCTCTTTAGAGTCTCCCGGTATATGTCATGTCACTCTATCAACTTCCTTGAGGTGTGGGGGAAAAACTTGAAAAAATTTGAAAACATTTCTTATGGAGTGGCACTTTGAAAGCAAATAAAAATCCCATTGGTGGCTTGGGATAAAGTTTGTACACCCAAAAAGCTAGGGGACTTGGTCTCGAGAAGCTGGATTAAAATTAATAAATCTCTTATAGCAAAAATTGGGTGGAGGTTAACTAAAGAAAATGGAGTTTGGACCAGAATTCTAAAGAAAAAACATTAGAGGAGTGTTAATGACAATAGATGGATTTTTAAACAGGCATCCTTCAATGGTTCATGCATATTGAAAGCTATTAATTGGGAAAAAGAAATTGTGGCTAGGGGCAATAGGTGGAAAATAGGAAAAAATGAGATAAGCTTCTTGAAAGATAAATGGGTTGGGAATTTTGTCCTTAAAGACCAATTCTCAATGAACACTTGAGCGAGCTCAATGATTTTATAAAAAATTATGTATGTTATAACAACAAGGACCAAGATAGAATAGTCTGGGACAAAGAACAAAGTGGTAATTTCTCTATCAAATCTTCCTACTCCATTTTTTTAAGGAGAAACTAGAGAAGAAGATTTAAATGTTGGTAAGATATGGAACAAGAACATAACTCCTAAGGTTAATTTTTTCAGTTGGCTTTCAGTAATAAATAAAATTCTCACTATTGATAATCTTGCTAAAAGAGGATTCCAGATGGCCAATAGATGTGTTCTTTGTGAAGTGAATATGGAAACTATAAATCATCTACTCTGGAATGTCCTTTTTCCCATCTAATGTTATCTTCTATTTTGGGATGCTTCTCGGTTTACTGGGTAATCCCTAAAGAGATCAAGGATGCTTGGAATCAATGGAACTATCCATTCTTTAGTCAAGGGCTAAAAAATCTCTGGGTCATGAGTTTGGGTCACCTTTGGTGGGAATTATGGAAAGAAATAAACAGAGGGATCTTCAAAAACAAGAAACTTCCCATTAGGTTGACTATAAACAAACTCCTACACTTCTTTTAGAAATAATTTTTCTATCGTAAGGAAAAATGAAATGGAAATTCTTGACAATAAACAACACTTCTTTAAGAATTGGAACATTATAGGTGACTCCAAACCCAAAAGAAGTAATCCTTGTGTGGGGATTAAGTGGAATACACCTACGGAAGGTTTCTTTACACTCAACTTTGATGGGGCAGTGAAAGGCAATCCTGGGAAAGAAATGGGAGGTGGTATCCTTCAGGATTCTCAAGGATATTTCTTCTTGCCTACTTTTTGACCTGGGATTTCAATCTAAAAATGTTCTTTGAGACATCTGCGATGTTCGGGGTGAAGTTAGCCAAGGAGAAATGATTAAAACACCTTAAACTGGAAGGGGAATCTTTATATATTATATCATGTTTGAAAGGAAAATCTCAACCCTATATTTATGTTGATGACTTCATCAATAAAACTAAGCTTTTATTATCCTCTTTTGAGGTTATATCCTTTCATCATGTGTATCGTGAAGGAAACACTCTAGCTGATTTTATGGCCAATATGGGGGTGAACACAAGGGGTCTTAAGGTGGTCAAGGATCCTAATAAGATGCAAGCCAAATTTATTGAAATCATGAAAAGGGAAGGTATAACTAATTCTACTCCTATAAATGAGGAGGCAATAATTCTTTAGACTTGTGACATCTCTTTCTCATGATTCCCGAACTCATGCAAAATCTCCTTTATAGTCCTTGCAAGGGTAGGTTAGATATTTTTGATTTCTGGAAGTGGGATGATAAGATTGGGGAAGGTAACCATTTGCATAATAGAAAGAAGAACATGCTTAGAATCATGGGGGTGACCTAGTGAGAACTAAACCTAACAAGAGGCAGGAGATTTCCAAAGAAGATGAGATCCTGCTTGAAAAGGCGGGTATGTTACCCTTCTTCAATATCTTTGATGGCTATGATGAAAAGATGAGTGAAGCTATGGTGAAAATGTGTAAAGAAGGCCATTTTAGGGTCGGTAATTTCTCCTTTACCATTACCCCCAAGCTTATTGACAAAGTTTCAGGTTTAGGTCTAGAAGGAAGATGCATCTACAAACCTAAGTTGGACTACAACCTAGAGTTTAAATGCTTTATGCAAGGTATGAGGACACCTATCTCTCTCCATAATGGTTATGCTTTGGGCAATTTTACCCCTCCTTTTGATGAGATTTCTCTATTTTTTATGTCCTACATTACCTTAGAAGGGCGTTACAAAGTGATATATGGATATCACTTCCCTATGTTGAACCATGTTCGTAATGCTAAGACCTATAATTTCCATTTCTTCTTGTATAATTACCTTGCAAAATATATTTCCATGCTCCGAGAAGGTACCTTTTCCTTACCTTTGCACCAAGGCCCCATCAAATCCCTTTTGGGAAAAATGATAAATTTGGGGCTTCCTGCTATGTATGTTTGGAGCCCAGGAGGATTGTTTTAGTGAGGATATGTTTGGAAAACCGGGCTAAAAGAACCAGATCCAACCTGAGTCAAGGTGGCGTCAAGAAATGAAGCAGGGTTGAGGAGGAACCTAAGATAGTTGAGGAAGTGGAGATTATCTTATATTCAGGTGATAATCAAGAAGGAAACACAAACCATTTAGTTTCCAGTAAGGATAAAGATGTTGCTAAAGGAGAAAACATCGATGATATGGAAAGTGAGAAAGCTCTAAACACTTTTGAATACAAGTGTTCAAAGAACTTGGAGGAGGCCATTGAAAGCCTACATGATCTTAAAACTACCCAAATGAAATTATTTTGCTACCCAGGGACTCTACTCTCAAGTCTCCCGATTTCATGTGGGAATTTGAGAATTGAAGGCTTGATACTGATATTAATAGACATAATATTAGTATGGTTTCCATGGACTTGAGGGAACTAACTAAAAAATTGGAAAAGTTATCTTCTTTGGTTCTTAGTGAACAACTCAAAAATGCTAATGAGAGAAGCCTGGAGATGGAAAAGGAAATGCTAAAGATGAAAGAAATCATTCTTCAGATTCATGATGTCCATCTCCTCAATGTTAAAAGCACCATCCACTTGCCTCAAGCTATTAGCAAAGATTATTCATTCTATGGAACTTTCAAGGAAAAATAAAAAGATGGAAAAGGCCCCAAAGTGGAGATTCCTGAGCCTAACTACAAGTATTGGAAATCTACCATCAACTCCCTTGTTAAATAATGGAATGGATGTATGAATACAGTGGGGGACCTAATAAAAGAATGATGAATAAAAATGGGATAATGGTTTTATGTTGTTATTTCTTAGTTGTTTTTTATTAGTTCTTATGTCTTTCTATTGTTTGTTATTTTTCTGCTTATCTACTATTTAGAAACATTCATTTATGGTGGTATCTCTTAGTTTTTTGTTTTGTGATGCTTTAGGTTTTTGGTTGGGATTCAATGGTAATCCCTTGGCCTCTTTGTAATGATCTGATAATACTTTGTATGGGGTAGGGTCCCCTCAACCCTTTTTTACCTCTAATAAAAAAACATCCACTTCGACAAAATATTTTGAACATACTATTATCTAAACACCATTCAATGGACATCTATTATTGACTTGAGAAAAATTTATAATACATGTATTCTTAAGGGATAAACTTTTACTTAGGTTTAATTATTTCATTGCGGGATCATCCATATGTCTCTTTAATTAATTATAATTGTATAATCTCCCATGTCATCAAATATCACAATTTCCATATGCTTCCACCCGCCAAAGTAATTTCAATAATCAATTTATAACTTTATTTCAATTAGCGGTCCTAACATTAAGTTAAGTTCAATTTTCTACAAAAGCAATGAATGAATTATAGCCCTTTCAAAAAAATCTCTTTTACTTCACCTTTTCAAGAATATTCATTTTGTTAGCTTCGAGAAATCATTTTTTCCATGTTAATAATTGTAGGAAATAGATCTCAGTCCTCTCTTGCAAAAAAATGCATTTCTTGCAATCATGGTATACACATATTTGACAATATTTATGGATCATCAAATTGAATAATTGGGAAGTGATAATAATGGATTTTTTTTGCATAATTTTTCCCAAAGAAATGTTTAGAGATTAGCTATCACTAATCAACATTAACATGAAAACTATTAATACAATGATCTTTATGCGGTAATAGATGCACTTTATATGGGTTACGTCATACTTACTTGTTGTTCTTAGTGGTCGTTAATAAGTGCTACAACAAAATATTTAAATCTAAGTTGTCGCTAGGCTTCATTAACAGTAAAACTATTAATGCAATGAGAAAAAATAGGAAATATTTTGAGCTTAGCAAGCACTAGGAATCATTACCGAGAAAAATATCAATGCAATGAGAAAAGAGCATAAAAACATTCACTATAGAGGGGTCAACACATACGAAATTATGTTCCTAGTGGTCTCTAAGGTCAGCCAAAAAAATATTTACAAGCTTAGCGGTCACTATGATCAACATCGACAAAATATTTTTAACTTAGTGTTCATTAGGAATCATTCATTAGACATATATTATTAAACTAGATAAGAGTTGCATCATGTTTTCTTTAGGGGTCACACTTTACTTATCTCTGATTAGTTTGTTCCACGAATTTATATACCTCTCTTTACTTATTTATAATTGTACTATATTGGCTAGACTATCCTTGGTAGAGCCAAGTGTTGCACTACATTCCCTTGAGAGGGATCAATTCTTAGGTAGTTCTCATATAATTTAGTATAAGTTATTGAAAGGAATATAAAAATTCCACATTTTAATGGTAAATGAAATCTAAAAAATGATGGTGATCTATAAATAATTAGTAAATGAAGTCTCAAAGGACATGGTATAATTTTAATAAATATAATGAGAAAACTCTTTGTAGTGTTAGTATTAAGATACAAACTTTGAACCGTATGTATGATCTCCCTTGTCATTAAACATCAAAATTTCCCAAGATATCACATCTTCCTATTTCCATATGATTATTCTCACATTAAGAAAGAAAATCCATGACATATTATAATTTTTAGTGTTGATATATCATTAGCTTATTTAACTAAAACAACCAGAGCCTATAATTTTAATCTCTAATTATTGTATATGTCTTTCCAGAACTATCAATTAAGTGAAACATTATTCAAAATCTTATTTAGCCTGACATCTCAAATTATAGGTTATATAATTCTGTATTCACTTTTTTCAAAGACAAACCTACAAAGGCGAACTCTTTACATTTTTCTTTGGCATTGACATATATGTTTTTATAAAAAAAATTATTTCCCACAATTTCCTTATGTAATCAAACAATTACTATAAACAAGCAAACAATTATTTGTTTTACTATTACTATTTCATCTAGTGGAAGTTACTATCACTATTTCATTACTATAATTTAATTTATAATGAAATGTCTATAGAAACCGGCCGCTAGTAGTCCAAAATCTCTAAATGAATAACAACCCTAACTGAAAAAAATCAATTTTCCTCGTCCTTTAACACCGCTTTTCTCTCTTCTAGTAATCATTGATGTCTATGTCGGGTATTTTACAAATCATTTTTCAGTACTCTTGCGAAAAAAATACCCATAACATGTTTTACATTACTTACAAGTGGGGTACACACATATTTAGCAAATCATTTAGGGATCAACAAATATAATTACAAAACGATGTCAAACCCTATCAGTTGAGAAGTGTTTGTCAAAGAGCATTAAAGAATACAAAGATTTGACTACTGGAAGTAGACGAAATAGGGTTTCATTGAAAATTCTACCTAAAATTATACATTCATAGAATTTAAATAATTTGAAAGGAGAAAAGGTGAGAATGCATACCAATTTTTGACACCTTCATGAAAACAAACCGTTCTCATAATTTTAGAAATCAAATCATGATCATATTTTCTAATGAATTATTATGCTTACAGATTTTTTCCCTTACGCCAATGTTCTCACCAAAAGCTTCAAAAATTTAAGTGTCCTTAAAATATACTAATAAATGAAAATCTATAGTTACATGGAACCGACACTTCCAACCACCACTTTCTTTGGCACATGAGTTATATAAGGCACGCATTTTCCGTTAATTTACTTTATATTTAATGGCTAATTAATGGCTATCAAATGGTGTACATATTTATATTATTGTGTGAACTTTACATTGTTAGGTTTAATGTTGAGGGAACCACAATATTAACCATATATGCCAAACACAAAAATTATTAATATTAACAACATTATCATAAAAAAGACACCATGCTAATATCAATATTATCATCTTTAAATTACATAGTGAGTATAGAAGTATTCCATACTTTTACAATACTTCCAATTATATGTGGTTCAATTGATGTCTCATATATTCAACTAAAATTTAATATTTTACCACTTAAAATTAAATGTAGTACGAAAAAATAAAAAAATGCTCTCAAGTGGCATAGTTTACATTATATGATTTAATGGCCATTTAATGTTTAGGAAGTACAATATTAATTATGTAACATTTGACCTTACAAAAAAGTGTAATTATTCTTGTAAAGAATTAAGGTAAGATTTTATAACATAATTTTTAATGTATGAAAACTAAAATTCAACATTGTTTGAAACTTAAATTTGACATACATATATTTAATTGAAATTAAGTATTTAATATTGACAAATATTAATAATAAACTATGTAGCATGGGTTAGTTCTACTCAATGTTATAAATAATTATTAAAACTAAACTTATATTGTTAAAAGATTATATAAGATATTAAAAACTTAGAAACAATTAATACACATAATTGAACCAAAGCATATACGACCATCGTTAATCAAATAAATACTAAACTTGAACTCTGTACCATAAAATAAACATAGCTATACAATTAGAGAATTAAATACATGAATGATTTACTTTGAAATAATATTAATGGCCCTAGGCTAGACAAATGTTTACTAGAATGGAAGGTGAAAATGTTAGTGATGGCCCTTTGATATACGAGTGATCACTATTCCAAGTGCGAATACTCACACTTCATCTAGAAAATTCTTGTACTTTTTTTCAATGCGAGGATCACACTCCATTGTGTAAGGAATTGCACTTCATAGATGTATGAGACCACAAATCTCTTGCACTACAATGAGAGATCACAAACATGTCCAAGTGAGAGTTTTCGCACTTGGAATTACTCTCAATCGTACATTGAAGTGTGATCACCAACATTTGACCTTCCATTCTAGTCAATATTTAATTTTAGCATGTAAAAAAATTAAGTCACAACGACCGCTATGCTATATAACTTTTGAAATCTACGGGAAAGAAGCCAATGGATGTGCATAAGCCAATGACTATGAGTGGTAATGTGAAGTATAGTACCACTAGTTGTAAAAATCAAATTCAACATTTATAACTTTTATACTTAAAATTTAGAAAAAGGTAGCCAATAACACAAGTAAAATCAAGTCACATGTACAAATCAGCCAATAAAAAGGTGACACATCGGTTGTCCCAAAAAAATAATTTTATTCACAAGGGTTAATATTAATTTTCTATGTCTTGAAAAGTACCTATTTTAAATCCCTTAAAAATAATTTTTCAACAAAATTTAAATGCACAAATAAAATTTTTGCACTAAAAAAATATTAATCTTTTATAGGGTATTTTAAAAAAATATACATAATATTTAAGTAATCGTAACATCCTCCTACATTTATATTCACAATCATTGGCTCCTTTCCCCTACACTATGTGTTTTATGGAGAAAAATATACACACAAAATTGGGATCTAAGGCTGTACTAAAATTTGTTATATGTTCAAAGATTTGGATTAAATGAGGTTTTAAAGATGTTCATATAAGATGTATATTTTTATTTTCTCATTGTGATTTTTTTATTATTGGTAAATAGTTTTTTGAAAGGGACTATACCCTTGTACACTAAGACTCAAAATCTAGATAAAACTATATCATTGAACCAAAAAGGGATCAAAATCCAGATGTGATCAAAAAGCCCAATGACAGCAAACAACCTGCCATGAATAAGGCCAACAACCAGCAAACCAACAGCTGAAAAGTAGCAAAACAACAACTTAACAACTATTGTTTTCAATTCGAACATTTTTCTTCTTGTTACGAACCGTAATCCATTCATCCGCAGATTTTTGTAAAGGATCAAAATCCTTAATTGGCTGATAAGTATTATTTGAGCAAGGAGATCAAGGAATATTCTCCTTATCTCGCTACAAATTTTTTTGTTTCAGTGTTTCTGATACTCTGAGTCTCCCCCCTAGATGAATCTTTATTTGCATGGTTTGTGAGCTCATTCAAAGGGGTTTCTGGGACCATTTCCAGCGTGTCTTCCTTCTCAGCATCAGAAGTAGGGATATTTTGAGGTTTGAATCTCAGATGTTCCGGGAGGGCATTTTTCTCGCGCCGCTTAGCATTCTCTTTTTTGTGTTTTATCATCTTGCAATTAATAGTAGAATGTCCCAAAGAGAAACATTTCCTGCATCTAAAAGGAATACCCTCATAGTCCAAAGGTTGAGTCCAAGTTCTATTTTACACTTTTAGCTCAATATGAGCTAGAAGATCCTTTGAGGTATCAATCTCAACAAGAATTCTTACATAGGTTGTATGTGTGAATTCAAAGGTTTGAGAGTCAATGTTAATGGAGTTTCCCAATGTATTTTCAATGGCTATCAGACACTTTTGTTCCCTAAATTGTAGAGGTAGATGGGATAATCTAATCTAGATCGGTTTGCGGGAGAAATATTTTGTGAGAGGGTTGAATGATGGGATCCAGGGTTTTAATATAGGATATTTTTACGGCAGATCCAAAGCTTGTTAGCAATGATATCCTTATCAGCTATGGATTTAAAAGCAATAATGAAGATTACTTTAGCACATAGGTAGATATCTAACCTTCCTTCTAGAAGTGGGATCAAATGCTTGGATATCCATTCATGTAAGGCAATTAAATAGGCCAAAGTCCAAAGAATCAGTAAATTAGGGTATGGTCTTAATAGAAAGATTCTGATTTGAGGACTTCATCTCCAAAGGTTATGCATGGGTTTTTCTCAGCAGGCTTCATAGTAGTCTTTGCACTAGTCACTATTGACTGTTTAGATACTATATCGGTAAAAGGGGGACCAATGGATCTATCGATATCTATATCACAACCATCGTCATAGATCAACAATTCAGGAAAAGTGTAGGAATCAAACCAGATCTTCCACTCTTCCAAATCACATTTTCTCCATTAAGGGGAGCAATAGGGGTTCCATGCCATGAGCTAGATCTAGTTTTAACAAACACTCAGGCCTTTGAATTCGTGGCATGAGAGGAAGGGGCCCTACTTTCAATGTTTCCATTCAGCTTGGTGTTACTAGAAGCCTCTAATCTATCCCCATTTTTCACAGAATGCATGTCCTTAGCTACTACACCACCTTCCAATGGATTCTCGTTTACTCCTCCAGGCATAGAAATGTCTTCTCATTGTGATTTTGATTCTCCATACTAATGTTAAATATTTAAGTGTCCTTAGTACTAATTTTCTCTTTTTATTTGTGGATACATTTGAAAATGAAATCTATTTTTAAGATGGAGCACATGTGGATTTACTATCCAAATGTGTGAAATTTGTGGAGGAATAGTTTATCCATCCAAAGACACTCCATTATAGAGACCTAGGGTCTAGCTTATTCGTTGTCACAATAAGTAATGTATTCAATGGAAGAGTGTGACCTTCATACAAAATGGATGATTGTGAAACCTTGATATAAATTGAAAATAAGGGATACTTTATCCCGTGGGAAAGGAAACAAATGATTAAGCATGTAATTTCAAAACTTTCACATGTGGGGGATGATGACATTTAAAAAATCATGAGTAATGACTAAGAGGAAACATTTATTGAGGATGAGGTTTTGAATTATAATAGTTATATCCATTGTTTCACAACTCCTAAAGGCGGGCATGAAATTCCTACAACCTACAAAGTGCTAAAACACAAGTGTGCTAAAAACGAAGGTAACATAGATGAAGGGTTTATATCCCTAGTACAATAAAAACATGTGATTTCGAGAGTAGTGTTGGGACCCACATAGTTTGGTGTTATCATGTAGAATATTATAACTAAAAGAAATGATTGTTATCTAAGACTACAATGCAACAAAGAAGTTTCTTGGCCAATCAAAAACCTAGTTTATCTAGAAACAAGAATTGTACTTCATGTGAATGGAAATTTTGAACTCCAAGAAACAACTTCCACGTCAAACACTAACTTCAATTTGAAGTTCAAGGGAGTTACTACCAATTTTATAAATTTTTGTTTAAAAGAACACAAATTTGTTGTAGAAGTGACAGTTACAAATGTCTGTGAAGGAGACATAGTGCTCTTTAAAAAATAAGATGGCAATACATTTGGGGTTCATTATGATAAATTAATTAGGCCTTTTTGTAAGGGTTACGGGATATCGAAGTATCTCTCATCCAATGGCATGTTAGCCAATTGGCCCATCAAGATGGTTTCGTTATGGAATTCGGGATAAATTAAATTCTAGAAGATTTGTTGGTAAAAATGTGCAGTGCATTTGAAGATCCATTGCCTCAGCTAGTATACCAAAATTCATATGAATCCTCCATATGTAGTAGTAATTAAAACTTGATAATAATACCTTACAACTCCTATAAATGCCAAAAGGTAAATTCTACTCCATCTAGTATACCAAAGGTAACGGAAAATGATGAAAAAATAAGAGAACAATTTCTGTTTGAAGTTGATATATACTTTTTGCAAAGAAGGATGTCTCTCTAATATATCTTTAAGCACTTTCAATCAAAGTTGGAATTTAACTCTAGGTATGAATGTACCAGCCATCAAAAATTTGTACTTAATTCATTCACTTGCAAATGCTAGAAGATATGATCAAGGTCAAACTTTTGAACATAATATAGATAAATTTAAGTTCTATAGAAGGGATGTATGTCAAAATGGATGGTAAAGATGTCATAGAATCCCAAAAATCACCTATTATGGATATAGACAATATTGGATTAATGGAAAGTGGAGGTCAGTAAATGGAAATACAAGAAAACAATAACAAATTCCAAACACTTTGTCGAACTATTGCATTGATATCTAAAATGGTGGAGAGAAATTATGATATATCCCCACACATGTCTCGTTCAGTGGGACAAGATGGTACTAAAGTAATAATGAGACTCTTGCATACATGTTATGGTTTTTCTTACATACTATAAAAGTGTAATGAGGGCCTTTCACTAATGGACATTTCTTCAACGTCACGGTTAAATCTCAAAAAATATGGAAAGAACATTTCTCCCATGTTTCAATCACCAAGAACAACTTCTTCTCTTAATGTGATGAGGCACAAATGTGTAGTGACCTAGTGTCCGAAACACTAGAAAAAATAGATCAACACTAGAAATGACACAATTATTACATTCAAATTTGTCGTTAAAATTACTATGCACATAGAGTGCAATCACAAAAAAAACCGTAATATCTATTTGAGCATTATGCATGAAAAAATGGAAAAGATGAAAATTGTAATACCAAGGATGGAAAGAAAATGAAAATTAATAATCAATGTTATTAATCTCCCCTTCACCTTGAATGATATGTTGACACATGGACACAAAACAGGGGTTTTCGAGAACTTTGGTATCCCTTTTGTTGAGAGAGGAAAAAACTTCACAATAACATTATTGGCACTATGTATTCGGAAGCTAGAAGAACCAATTATAGATTATTATGGTGACTTTTTATATAGTAGTGGGACGTCAAAACACCCATTACATGATCCACTTTATTACAAAATGATGCATATGAAAAGGGTAAAGAATACAAGAAGAAAAATGAGTGTTCTCATATAACTATTATTGTAAGTAGATGCTCAAGTTCTTTTTAAAAACAACCATTAATTATTTACTTGTAACTAGATAATGCTTCAAGTGACAAAACAAAATCACACATTTTTGCATTTACATCCATGTTGATAGCTAGAAGGGTTTTCAATACAAAGTGTTCATGATTTTCCTTAAAGTGGGTCATATGCATGAAGACATAGATGGGACATTTAATCAATTATCAACAACCTTGTACAAATTGGAAACATTCTCCTTACCACAGATAATGAAAACTTACAGAACATGTCAAGAGGATTCCATCACATTTACTCCATACCTTATGAAGGAATTCTATGACTTTAAGGCCTTTGTAGAACCACACCTATTAAATGGTAACCACAAGATCATGGGTATCAGTAAACAAAATATGTTTAAATTTCATGTCATCAACAACAATTCGACATGGACTCGAATGGTCACACTCAATTGAGACCTGGAAAATGGTGGATGGGAAACCTTTCTTTCTGAAGGGTATCCTCCATTGGAAACCTTTAAAGAACTAAAAGATATGGTACATATGTAGAGAGGCATTCAAGAATACATCACACACTGGGAAAAGAGTTCAACAGATGGTGGAGAAGCATACTGGGTTCTAAAGATTGCATATTGGAAAAATGTTCTATGTGCCCTAGAGAATCCCTTTTCAATTGTAACATGTCGAGGATATATTTTTTTAGCCAAAATAGTTCGGATAGTGCAATGTATGATAAGATAATGGGTGTACCACACCTTGAAATGGATAGATACTATAGTCAAAATTTCCTTTCAAATAAGGATATATATGTTAGGCCTATTTATGATAGACCTCAAGAGGAATTCAACCTAGTAGTGGATGTGCATGTTGATAATATGATATTAGTAATACCAACTGATGATAACGTACCTCTATGGATGGGCAAAATCATAACGAATACTAACACATGATGTTCACACAAAGGCTCAAAAGATAAGGGTACGCTAGTGGGAACCCACAAGAAAAGAAAATTCAGAAAAATAAAGGTACCAAGAATTCTTAAAGAAAAATCAATGGTGGAAAAAATCAAGGGACACATTATATATTGATATAGACGTGTCATATGAGAATGGATTCCAAGAAAAATATGGAAAGGAGATAAAATTAAAATATTGAATTGGGGTCACAAAGCTAGCCAACAATGCCTTGCACGAATTCAAGAACAATAATTAATACCATTGTGAGGGATCAATGCTTATGTAATTTTCCCAAAGGAATTGATTTCCTATGGAAATACATTTTCAAATCCATTTCTTCAAAACAACTTGTTTAATGGAATTCTTAACTCTTTTTTTCTTTATGATTTACAAAATTAAAAAATGTAAAAGTAGTTTACTTTATCACACGCAACTTGCATATTTACAATATAACCATCATTTTTTATATATATTTATATAAAAAATTATATCAATATATAATATAAATAAAATATTAAATAAATATAACTTTTAAGTATTTAAATAACTACTATTTTGTAGTTTTTAAAGGGCAATATTACAAAATTACTTGTCATATAAAAATTGTTTAACATGAATAGGTGGTGTCAAATTTAACCCATGGGCTGATGTAACTTTTTGGTGGCTAGGATTATGTAACTTAGTGGATGATAGGCTTATGTAGCTTAATGGTGGGTAGGTTTATGAAACTTGCTATTGGTCGGCTGGTGTAACTTGGCAGCCACTAGGATTATTTCACCTTAACGAATCTACCCTTATGTAAATTAGCGGCCAATAGGATTATGTGAGTTAACAACCTATACACTTATGTAAGATATCAGATACTAGGCTTATGTAAGTGTTGTCCAAGATTTTCACCCCTTGAAAATTTTGGCAACTTACTGAATCTGGAATTGGCAATTTTAAAAAAGTGTGTTATGTGTAGACAGGTCTTCAATTTTAGCATCGCATTTAGTCTGCAAAGTGGGTGGAGGAAAAGTGTTATCGACCAATGACAAATCCATAGTGTTACCTTCCGATAAAAATATTGTTCCGACACAAAGGTGTTACCGAATAACAAAAAAATTGGGCTGGCATAGTGTTATTGGCCAAAAACATATTTGGTCGACACGGTGTTATTGGCCGATAACCCTTTTAGGCTGACATACTATTACCGGATGAAAACAAGATTGGGCCGACATAGTGTTACTAGCTAATAACAATATTGGGCCAACACAATTTTACCAACCGACAAAACATTTTGGCTAACATAGTGTTACTAGCCAACAACATCTTTAGGTCAACACAATTATTGACCAACAAAAAAATTGGGGTGACACGGTGTTACCAACCAACAAAAAAATTAGGCGGCACATGTTACTGGGTGACACTTCATGGGCTAACTTTTTCTAGGCTAACTTGTTCCCAACTAACATAATGAAAAATGTTACTTGCTAACAACACAAGAGTATCAACGATGGGCCGAGCATTGATGAATGTGGTACTAAGTAGCACAACAACAATTTTAATGAGTTATGACACCCATGTCTTTTCCTACCAGAAAAATACGATTGGGAAGTGGATTTGTATGGCTTCCCTTACCTCTTTTGAGAGAACAAAATGTAGGTTGTCACTTTGTGAAGAAAATTCAAGGTTTATACTCTATATAATGTAAAAGACCCCTCATTTTTAGGGAGATTACATTTTGGAATGTAAAGTAACTCTATCAAAATTATTCCAGGAGATTTTGTGAGCTATATGCCTTGAATCTAAACATTTTTATAGAAACCTTGCCTTGTTCCTACTTTGCAAAAATTGTGCACCTTTTTGAGAGAAAACAATTGTGTTTTGTTTGTTTTTCTACCCTAGCTCAAGTTATATTGCATTCATTGCCTTCTATTGCATTTGTAGGTATTTTGTGCATATTGTTTTCTTCTTGCAATTCTCAAATTTGTTGTGCTCCATGAAAATGGAGATTTGAATATTTTTTAGATTGTGGCACTTTTTTTCCTCTCTTACTACATTTTATTCCTATTTTCACTCACAAAGGACTCTCTCCAACCCTTATTCTTGGTGTTATCACCTCTTTTAATATAGGATTTAATTTCATGTATCTTTCTCTTCCCTAGTCCCTTAGAATGTTAGGTTAGTGTTAGATAGTTGCATTTATATTTTTAAAAGTAGTTTTAGTGCTAGGAATATGTAAAGGAACCATCATTCTTTGGAGTTATGTCTCATTTGCAGGTCGACACACTTGAGACAATCCCATGTTACCCAAATACATTGATTTCTCATCCATAGTTCATGACATAATAGAGGATGTTGTATTTTGCTGATAATTGTAAGTTAACACTCTATATACTTATGTAAGATAGCATCCACTAGGCTTATTTTCCATTTATGTAACTTATTGGGTCATAAGGCTTATGTCACTTAGTGAACAAAGGTAGATGTAACTTAGTAGTTGCATGGCATATGTAACTTTTACGCTGCTAGGATTATTTCACCTAGCACGTGATTTCATCATGTAAGTTAGTGAACGCTAGGCTTATGTAGGTTAGAAACCGCTAGGCTTATGTAAGGTAACGATCGCTAGACTTATGTGGAGGAATCAAATAATAACAAAATAGAAATCCTAAAATAGCAAAACTGAAATCTAAAAATTGGGATTTATAAATTGGATTACAATAGTGGTGAAATTTCAATCCAATAATAGTGCTATTGGAATCCAATAATAGCCTAATTGGAATCCAATAATAGAGATATTGGAATCTAATAATAGTGATATTGGAATCAAATAATAGTTAAATTGGAATCCAATAATAGTGAAATTAGAACTATAATAAGTCCAATAATGACAATATTGGAATCCAATATTACTACTAATGGATTCCAATAATAGTAATAATGGAATCCAATATAGAAAAAAATGGAATCTAATATACGCAAAAACGGAGATGGATTTCTTCCAATACTTGAAATATTAGAGTCTAGATTTATTGGAATATGTCTAGATTTAGTGAAATAAGAATTCTAAGTTAAATAGATGTTTTATTCAAAAATTATTATATTTTAACGTCTGCTAAGATGGAATTTTTTTCATGATTGAGTGCATTCCAACAGGATAAATCAAATTTAAAATTTGTAATTGATAACAAATAAATTTGGAGTTTACATATAGATACATACATATACGTGTAGAATCATGAATTAATATATAAAACACTCTATATTTCATTAATAATATGTAGCATATTAAAAATTATGTTTTAAATGAATTCTATTATCTCTAGTTTCACATTTAATTTGAAATAAATTTATGGTTTTATAAATTGGTGGTCAAAATAAAGAATTATATTGTCACGACCATAAAGCTATGTGATTTTTAGCATGTCTTAGTGGGTGCAAAGGAAATATATATTTAAATATATAGTGATTAAAATTTATATTTAATAATATTTACGTGTATATATAATATTTTTACCTTCTATTGTACCAAAATTAGCTTGTTGAAGACATTAAATTTGACTATTTCCACATGGGAAAACATATATAATTGAAAATATTTATAATACACTTGATAAATTAATATATTTTTATAGTTTTAAAGCATTTTTTAACCTCAAATATCTTCCCGGGATGTCAATCGAAAACCATATAAACAATGTACAATGAAATAATTACCCATGTTTATTTGTATCATCTTAATAAAAAGCATTAAAGGTAGTCAAAAGGAATATCTAAACAATACATTGGGTATCATAAACCATTAATTTTTTTCAAAAATTTGAATATGCGATAGGCCATCATTATCGAGGAAAAATAGACGTAGGAATGAGAATAAAAAATCCAAAAGAAACCCCAGAGAGAGACATAAAAGGGAGGAAATGGGAAATCATTTAACAAATAGAACTACTAGAGATGAAAAGGGGTTGAATTTTATTTTGTTATGAAATAAAAAAGCTATTTTTCAAGAAGAACAAGATTGTTTGATAAGTCAATCAAAACAAACTAGAAAGTAGGGCTAGACTATGGAGTGCAATTTGGTAGGGAAAAAAAGGTTGGAATTTTATGTAAAACAAAGGAATTAGTTGAAGATATAACAAGTAAAATATCTCGTCATCAAAAATATGCACATTTACTATAATAGTTGTTTTTGATAAATACCTATTCTAGTAATATCTAGGATTGTTTCATACTTATTGATGTCTATGAAACCTTCGTCTATTGAATCAAAAAAATATATGCACGATACTATCCACAACCTATTTTACTTGCCTCATTTGTGTGCATCCTTTGTGTTCCTCTTTTTGGTGTCATTTGCGTGTTTTCTCTACAAACAAGATTATAATCATAGCTTCATTGTTCCCTTGAAAAAACAAACAAGATTCGTAGACTTGACCTGTAATCTACGACCTACTTATATCTTTTATTATTTCACGAGATGAGTTTCTATGAGACCAAAAGAGAAACCCCAAAAATAGTTTTTGGGGTATTTAATAAATTTGTTGGCACATTCCATGTTAGAAATTTTGAAAATAGAAAAATTGTGGGATATGAAAAATTAAAAATTTGACTTCCACCCATTATTCAAAAGTGTGGGATATTAAAATTTCAAATACTCTCAAATGTGGGGTAATTCACAATTCAAAATTTGAATTTACCCCTCATTAAGAAAAGGTGTGGTATATTGAAAAAAACACAAAAAAATGCAATTTGTTATTGTTTATAACATATATTAATATAAACGTAATAAAATTTATATTATAAGAAAACATAAGAAATAAATTCTAAAAATGTATATGAGCATTTATTTTTAATTTTTATCAAAACTGATCTCGACATTTTTATATGTAGTGCATGTTATTGCAATATAATTCTCCAATTAAAATGTGCCATGTGGAAAGTTTGAACTATATAGTTAGGCAATAATATAATTGACACATTTATTAAGAAATTTATATTTAAAGAAACACCTATAAAATATTTTAAACCTATATAAATCATAATATTATTATGTAAATAATACCCACTAAAATGATGACACATGGCATGAAATTTATAATATATCTTTTGTTTGTCAATATTTTGGTGTTATTTACATTTTACATTAGTAACCCTAAAACATAACTTTCTGCTTCACAAATATTTATCACCATCTTAGATATGTTAAAAAACTTAGCTAGCTAAGCTCCATTTCTATGATTTTTATTCCAACGATGGATATATAATAATAAAGCGTTATGTCTTTGTTATCGCCAAATCACTTTGCACCCTCCAAATGCTCGGGTGATGGATATGGCATTCAATATGATTGGGTAACATGGAATCACCTTGCAATTTGTGGAACTTGCGGCTTGAGGTGAGCCTCCAGAGAAGGCCAACTTCTTCTTCTTAAACTAAACACAACACTACTTCTAATGCAATAACACAACTAACTAAACATATACTAACATTTTTATGGGATTTAGGGAGAGATATTTATAAGAAGTAAAACCTATACTAGAAGTGGTGATGCACTAAGAAAGGGTGTTTCTAGACAATTTTTGGTTTTCCAGGTGAAGAAGGATGAAACTAAGAAGGATGAACAAGCACCACAACCCAACCATATACAAAGCTTCACTCCTAGATAAGTACAAAACTCCCAAAACCTACAATGAAAATTTAAAGTTACATAGTTTACTTGCATATGAACAAGAAAGGAACAACGAAGTAGATAGAATGATGAAAGGACCAATAATAGTCACAAAACAAGATTTTATTACTTCTATCATGTGCACAATGAATCATTACATGAGGAAGAGGTGAATTTTGCCATTACAATGTTGGAAAAGAGGCTTGAAATTTCCCACAATCCACAACTAAGCTTGTGAAAAGAGAGAGGAATTAGAAAATGTCTAACCCCTTTAAATGGGTTTCTCATGTACATTTATAGAAAATCCACCTGAAGACAAAGGAGGAAGAAGGCCTAAAATTTTGGCATGAATGTAGCACATGATGGCCTACATGCTTAATTACAACATTAATTGCACCTAAAAAGAACATTCCATCATGCCTTCATAAATTCCAAAATTTTAAATTTATCCTCTATTTAATTAAAAATATATTAAATATTTTTAATGAAGTCCATTTATGCTTTTGATGTTCCTTTGGAAAAGGGTTTTGGCTATTGTTCGGAAAATGACTTGGATGACATATCAAATGGATCTTCCCCCTTTCCTCAGCGATCATTGTCTTTAGCTTGGCATTAAATGATTAGGTTTCCATTTTTGCAAGGGTTCATGAAAAAATTTGCATTAACCACCCCTTTATTATCCATCATGTAGATAGCTTCATGTTTATGAGTCTCTTGAAGACCACTTGGCATGGCTCCACATGTTAACTTCCAAGCTCCCCATCATACATCCTATGTTTTTCTTGGCCACCTTTCACCACTTTGACCGGGTCTCACTTTCACTTGGATGGAGTGTTTGACTCACACCCCCACCCGAATGGTCCAAGTGCTCCTTATTTCTCGTTCCACCTTCTCCATATTGTCCGAGATGCTCGAACTTACCTTAGTAAATTGAGAGGTTAGCTCACCATGTTAACTTATTGATCAGATATTTCACCACATCCCTATCTCCACATCATCAGAATTAACTGAACCGAGAATCTTAAAAAATCTCTCGGCCATCGTGCTACGTGCTAACCACTAAATGTGTCGGCTCATGATTTTTCCAAATCAAATATTAACTCCCTATTTTCCTTGTCAATCTCCCTACCATGGCTATTCTGGCTTGGGAACCTATCCATTATTTTTCCAAGCTAGACATAGTGTTCACAACATGCAAGTTTGAAATGGGGGATACAAATTTTTGAGGCCACTTTTCCCATGCAAAAAATCAGCCAGATGGATTTCTATCTACAAAATCCCCATGGTGATGCTGATATGTGGGATTAAAGCCCTAATTTTCCTACTCAAGTGGAAAAATACCAATAATTCCCTGAAACTCCCCTCTTCCTAACTCATCATGGCTCAAACTTATCCCACCGAGCCAACTTGCAAGTCAAAACCAAGCTCATACAAGTCGACTCAACCTTCATCTTCTCGAAACCAACTCACCTCCATTCTCAGATGAACTCACCTTCTATGACCTCCACATGGAATGAGTTATCTTTAGATCAGCCTATTTGAGCTCTAAACTGATCTATCACTAGATATCTTCCACGTCATGTTCCATCATGCTCAGTATTGAGCTCTCTGTATCGAATTTTGTTCAACATAGCTCGATCATCCTTAGATCATTATAATATCAGACCGAGCTACTTGTCATCAAGATTGATCCATTTAGACCTATATTACATGACTTCTAAGCTTGAGACTATGGGATCAGATGTATCACTGATTTAAACATCGAATCCCTTTGCAATTGGTTCACTCACTAGTTTTGACAAGTTGTGCTTCGTTACCTTGTGAACTCACCCGAGTCCCTCAAGTCACTCAACTTTAATCCATAAGCTCAATCTAGTTCATTTGCATCATACCATCATGTTCTTGGGGCTCATCTAGGCACTCATATTTGTAACCTATTAGGATATGAGTTCATCCAACCAATCCTACCACAAGAGATCCCCGAGCTCTTTATAAGAACTCACTACTTTGACTCCTCGCCTACATCAAGCTCTTAAGAGCTCGGTCCTTCATACATTACTCTCTTCTCGGTCTAGACCTTGTTCACATCACTGAGTTCTACCTAACATGGCCCTAAGATATTTGCATATTTCAGATTTCCGCCCAACTTCTATCTCATTTTTCCTTGACCGAGCCATCCTTACCTCCCAACCAAGTTTTAAACACTAATGCTTCGATGAGCTCGACACCCAAGCTAAAACGCCTCAACATACTAAATTGAGCCATAACTCAAACCTTTCACAAATAACCGAAGCTTGAGTTCTATAAATTAGATTCCATGATTCTTCTTAACACCATACGTCAATCTCGAGCTAAATATCCCATCACGATTCACCCGAGCTACCCTACAACATGAGCCAAATCTAGAGCTCTCAACAATGTACACTGAACCACTTAATTCCATCAATAGTCAATTTTTCTAGTCTCTTCTATGTGATATTTTGGATTGGTTCCCCCGTCTAACTAGTCTCTTGTAAGTAATGAGTTCAACCCAAGTTTCCCTTTGTATGTTGATAATCTAAAACTCGTTAATCAGCTCACTGAGCCATTTGAGCTCGAAGCCCCTTCTTGGGCATTCTCACACTTAACCTCGAAACCTTTGGACCTCCTAGATTTCCTTCAAACCTGAGGATCATAGAGATATAGTAAGACCTCCTCAACATAATTTATTGATTTTAATTAATTTATCACCATAATAATCAGAAATGGGCTCACCGAGACCAATTTTTTGTTTTGAGCACAACCTGAACCTCTAAAACCTAAGAAAGGAAATAACAACCTGAAAATGATTCCAAAACTAACAAAATATTACAAATGTCCCTAAAGCACAAAATTTTTCCTATATGCCCAAAGTTCTCCCATGAAGACCTTCCTCATTCCCAAAGCACAACAGGACCCCATTGTCTAATTTTGCCAAGTGTGTAAAATTGGATAACATTTTGGGAAACCTCTTGGGGATGATTTCCTGCTAAGCATGATTCAAGTAGCCTTAAGTCATCCATTTTTCATGGAATATATGTTGGAATCCTAAAAATGATTTCATCTTCATTTATGTATCCTAAAATTTCCTCGGTCATTAATGATCCTAATCCTCCGGTAGTGCTAAGAAGGAAATATATTGAATACAACAAATGCTTGACATATACGACACACTATGGAATTTGGAATGAAGCATCTGAGGAATTGGGAATATCTTGAAACACCCTTTGAAACTTTGAACCTTAATTCTCCTGAAAAACTTCCACCGTTGACACAATTTGTAATAGTAACAACGAAACACAACACACACAACAACAAGGAAAGTGAAACACGACACAAAAAATAATGTGCAGAGCACTTGGAGGAAAACACCTAACTAAATTATACAGGGGTGGAATGCTTCTCAAAAATAATCTTTGAGATGTATCCCATTCACATGAATGGGAAACTCTTCTCCATTAAGCCTAGATAGATGAAACAAATTCACCTCCTTGTAACTTGTGATAATGTAGTGTCCACTCCGCAGAGGTATCAAATTTGGAATGCATGCATCATTTGTCTCTGTCTACATCCCATTTGAGAACTAAATATCCCTCTTGAAAATGCACATCATTTGCCTTCTTGACAAAATATTTCTTAACTGATCGTGATGTTGCTCTAAATTCTTCATAGCCTTATTTCACACTTATTTTAACTCCATGAGCTTAGCTAACCTGACTATCATAGGATCACTCTCCACAATCTCTAGTTGATGTGCTAACTCCAAAGAGGGTAATTCCAAGGATAGCAAAAAAATTATTCTCTTCCATAGACCAACATGAATGGAGAATTTTCAATGGCCCTCTTAGGTGTGATCCAATCTACCCATAAAGAAGTTTTAATTTGTGTTTGAAAATTCCTCCTGTTAGTTTCCATTGTGTGCTTGATACTCCTTATGAGGCTATTGTTAATAGACTCAGCCAATCCATTACCTTGCGGATAATAATTACATGAAGTCTTGAGGTAAAACCCATTCTAAACAACCCATTCACTCAACTTTAGACGAGAAAGGCCATTACATTTTCTGAAATGAATATAAATGGGACACCGAACCTTGTCATTATACCTTCTAGGAAATCAAGAACTACCCTCTCATTTCCCTCCTTCAATACTACTACCTCTTTCCATTGAGTGAAATAGTATGTTACAGTAAGGACCCATTTATGTCCATCATTAGATGAAGGATTGATCATTTCGATGAAATATAACCCCCATTGAACAAAGGGTTGATCAACTTGAATTGGATGGAGGGGAAGATCTTAAATTTTTTTCTTTCTAGTGAAAAAGGAACATTCCTTGCACTTCTTTACCCATAGATGGGCATCCTTGAACAAATTTGGCCAATAATAACCAACCCTCATGATTTTTTTAGCAATCATTCACACAAATTAATTCCCTCTCGATAGAACATTGTGGAATTATTCTATTATATTGTTCACTTGTTCTATCCCTATGCACCGAAGAAGAACACCATTCAAATCCCTTCGAAAGAGAACATTATCTACTGAACATAATTAATAAAAGGTGAAAAGTATTTATTTGATTTATATTCATGTTAATCGGGTATGCTCCCGAGAGATGAAATGTTTTCATCTTTGATAACTAGTCAACCTGATCATCTCTTTCATCATCATTCAGATGTGTCACATCCTCATCAATTTTTATTCCAAATCTACAAAGCTTTTGACACAAACCTTTACCTCTAACTAGCTTAGTAACTTTTATGTAAACATTATACTCCATCATCTTTGTAATCCAAATAGCATGTTTATCGTTCATGTCTTTATTCAAAAAAATTCCTTAATGCCTGGATGAGACACAATCAAATGAATCTTGTTGTTGGATAACATGTTCATGATTTTTTCAAAGATCAAATGATAAAAAAACTTGATTTTCAATAAATGAATATCTAAGCTCGTATTATTTTAGGGATTCACTAAAGAAAGTAATTGGTTTTTCCATCAGATCTTCATTCTATTGAGTGAGAATCCCCAAAATGCTCTCTCTCACCTACAAAATCATAAGGTATAAAATCTTTATCAAACCTTGGATTCACCAAAGATAGGTACTTTATAAATGGTTGTCTTGATGGATTCAAAGATCTCCTTTCCTTCCTTCATCCATGAGAATGACATATTTTTTTCAACCTAGTTGTTGATGGTTTAGCCAAGGCCTCGAACCGAGGGATGAATCTTTGCACAAAATTTATAGTTCCCAAGAAAATCAAGACCCTTCTTGTGACTTGGGAGAGATAGGGATAAAATTGAGCAAATCCTTGCTAGATCAATTGAAATTCCTTTTGCTGAAACAATATTTCCCAACAACTTTCCCTCATGCATTGAAAAAATGCATTTCTTTGGATTAAGTGAAACCCCAAACTCTCTGCACCTCTTGAAAACCTTTCTTAGATGTTTAATGTGATCCTCTGCATGCTTGGAATACATAGTTATATCACCAAGATACACCAAGATGATGGCATTGATCAATCCTTTAAATGTCATGTCCATAGCTCATTGAAAAGTAGCTCCGATTAGATAATCCAAATGACATCTTGTTATAGGCGTATGTGCCCCACTTGGTAGTGAAAATAATTTTGAATTGTTCAGATTCTTTGACTATAATCTGGTTATAACCCAAATATCCATTGATAAAAGAAAACTTTTGTGCTCCTACCACTATTTAAAGGATCTACTCTATAGATGGAAGAGGATAATGGTATTTCAATAAAGCATAGTTCAAATCCATGAAGTCGACACATAACAAAATCTCCCCATTCTTCTTCCTCGTGGGAACTAAGTTAGCAACCCAAGATGAATTCTTCATTGGAAAAATGATGCAATCCTCAATAAGCTTGGTCATCTCCTTTCTCATCAGAGGCTCAATTTTGGGATTAACCAGACTCTATTTTCGACGGACTGGCTTGGCACTAGAATCAAGTTCGATGCTATGCTATTTCAAACCTAGATCTAAGCCACACAGATCTTTATAACTCCACATAAAAATGTCATTATATTCTTGACAAATTTTGATGAAATCCTCTTTCTCCTCTAGGGTACACACTTTTCCAATCTTTAGAAAATTTTCATTTGCTACCTCAACTTCTTAAAAATCATCCTTTGTGAATAATATGTTAGTAATTTGTCTTCTAACCTAATCATCCGAATTAAAAATGGACTCAAGAATAACTAGGCCTTTTGGTAGCTTATTTATTTTCAATTGTATAATCTGGTCACTATATTCTTCCTGCAGCTTATCTTGATTTTTCATAGTAAACTCCACCTCTTTCTGTAGGAAAAGAATGATTTTTTTATCACTATCAAACACTTGCCAATTGAAAATATTATCTGGAATTATGGGAAAAACAACCATCTTGACAGGTTATTATTCATCTTTCATAATATCAATGGGTACATCATATTGTGTGCCGACCATTGAAAATCTATCAACATCTTGATTTTGATTTCTAGGCACTACATGGATTCCAAAAGCCTCAAAATTTTTGATCAAATCCAAAAATTGATTCTTGTTTGACCATAGTAGATCATTCTTTGATGTACTTCGAGACCTTACCTGATGTACGACCAACTCACTATCTCCAAAGATGGTTAAAGCTTTTATTCTCCTCTTTTGAGCCAACTAGATTCCTTGAACAAGAGCTGCATGTTGTGCTACATTGTTAGTAAAACTAAATTGCAATATGAAAGATGAAAAATAATTATCACCTTACAAGGAAATCAATATAATTCCAGCACCTTCCCCATTCTTACTCCTTAAGCCATCAAAGAAAAATTTCCAAAGTCTGTCAGAAATCATTTGGGTTTTGTAAAGTTGTGTTATGATTGCACCTTCCTCATGAATAAAATATATATCTAAACTTGTTTCCTCCAAAAATTGAAAAACAACATCCTCCTCTACTAATACTTCAGCATATAGATCAAATTTATGTTCTATACTTACTTCATCCAACAAAATATCAGGGACTTCTTCCATAAGAGTAGTAGACTCATGGTCAGTTATTTCTTCCTCTTGATCATAAATGGCATAGTTCCCATTTATGGAATTAGCATAAATGGCTCCACGTGATTATGAAAAATCTTATCTTCCCTTATGGTACCTTGGTTTTGTATCAAGTTCTAAGAATCATATGAGACCAATGAGTAGATATATAACCACACATATTAGCAGTGAAGTCCCGAGATAAGCATAAGGAAAAGAATGGAGGAAGATTGATAACTGAGATATCTTTAGTGAATGAAAAACTTGGGCATGCATGAATAGTAAGTTGTAGTCCTTTGATAATCTAGATATTTTGAAACTTCATTCCATCTAATTGAATAACCCTTTGAAATCGGGTGTACGTAATACCCAAAAAATCTGTGATCTTTTTAGGCATAACCGAGCCATCGGCACAAGAATCGATCATGCAATTATGCACCAAATTTTCACTAATAATAAGAGAAATATAGAATGGTGGAGGATTAACATTATTTCCTTCAAGTTGATATAAAATTGTAGAAGTCATCGATCCATGATTTACTTCTTCACCCACCATACCAAAATTTTTCAATGCTTCCTGCAAAAGGTTTCTGTGAGAAGGAATTGAGAGTGCTTCCCACATGGTAACACTTAATTTGGTCTTCTTCATCTTTTATAATATGATAAATGGAATAGTTCCTACCTTTCCAAGGTTCTTTTAATAGGTGAGACTTTTTAGGAGATGATCATTTGGTACCGTAATACTTGTTGGAATTTCCTTCCTTACTATTTGATTTTCTTATGTCTCTACTTGTCTTATTTTTCATATATTCATTGGTAGCTAATCATAGCTGAGACTCGTGGAGTGGTCATTTGATCGATACCAAATACTGAGATTCTATTTCCCCCTTCTTAGAGTGAGTGTTGGTTTCTATCGAGGTAGAATCCAAATTTACTCAAAGATATATCTTTTTCCCGCCAATTCAGCAAAGTGGTTTCCGTTACTTTTGTTGATTGATCATCCTCTTCTTGCACGACGGATGCTTCATTTGTTGATTCAAGTAGAAGTGGATGAATTATGAAACATAAGGAATTTTTCAAGAACACCAGTAGGGAAAAGATCCTGATTGTGAGGCTGAGAATAATGATAACAACAATCGTAATCTTGGACCAAGTTGTTTTTCATAAGTACCAAATCTCTTAAGGAACTTGTGGCAGAAGGGGGTTTAACATTTAGTGGTTCTAAAAAGTATTTCTTTTAGACTAATATTGTTAGTTCTGAGATTGGTAACGGCGACCAAACAAAGATTTTTTCCCTTTTAAGAGCCACCACTTCATTTCCTAAAGTTTGGATTAGAGATGTTACATCATTCATTTCATTTGAAAGAATATTTGCATCATAGCTAGTTCGACAAAGCTAGTTGGCTAGAATTTGATTAAACAAGGGAAATGGTTGGTTGATTACTTTAACGCTTAGAAAACAAAGGCAAGGGAGGTCCGGGTGTAATATTCCCTACTTGGATCAAATAATTCTGGGCTCTTATTACAACTTCATATGCATCAGGAAGTGTGGTCCCTCCCATGGACCGGATCATAATCATTATATCATTGCTCAAGGCTCATAAATAATACAAGAATGCATTATTAAGAGAAGGCTTTATAATTTCTAGAATAATATTCTAAATCTTTCAGAATCGGAAGTTGAAGTCACGCATATTCTCTCCCAACTCATCCCAAGTGGTTATAATAACATAGTTTAACCAAATGAAACCAATAAAGTTATTTTCCCTTGAATAAAGTGGCAAGGAGTCTAACTGCAATGTTGTCATCTCGTGATATTATGTAATACAAAAATTCTAGCCACATCAATAATATGTTCCACCGGAGTAATATGAGTTTCCCATATGCATGAGGGCAATCTTTTGAGTGATGCGGTAGGCATGAGATCATGTTCAACCAATAGGATAGGACTGATTTCATTGAAATGAGGAAAAATGGTTTCTTACAGGGGTTTCCATAGTGACAAGGTTGATTGTTCCTTGGTGGAGTAAACCTTCCGTAAGGAGGAGTTGAATTAACCCTATGAGGTGATGTTGCAACTAGTGATCTTGATATGCCTCTTCTTCTTCTCTTTAGAGGAGACAAGGATAACTCGATATGTTGATAATTTCCTTGCTTTGAAGAAGCTATTTTATGAATTCTTCACATAAGTTAACACACTAATATTCAAAATCGAGATATATGGAGTCATCAAGAACTTTGATTCGTGTAATTATGAAGAGAAGTACTAAATCTTCTCCCACCTAGCATTCAAAAAATTGTTATCACCAAATCACTACACCCTCTGAATGGCCAGGTGATGGATAGGGAATTCGGTGTAGTTGGGTAACATGGGATCACCTTGCAAGCTCTAGGATTTTTAGATTGAGGTGAACCTCTGGAGAAGGTCGGCTTCCTCTTCCTAAAATAAACACAACACTACTTCTAATGCAATAAAACAACTAACTAGACCTATACTAACATTTTCATGGGATTTAGGGAGAGATATTTGCAAGAAGTAAAACCTATACTAGAAGTGGTGATGCACCAAGAAAGGGTATTGCTAGAAAATTTTTGGTTTTCTAGTGAAGAAGGATGAAACTGAAAAAGGATGAACAAGCACCACAACCCAACCACATACAAAACTTCACTCCTAGATAAGCACAAAACTCCCAAAACCTACAATGGAAATTTGAAGTTACATAGTATACCTGCATATGAATGAGAAAGGCACAATGAAGTAGCTAGAATGATGAAAGGACCAATAATTAGTCACAAAACAAAATTTTATTACTTCAATCACGTGCACAATGCATCATTACATGAGGAAGAGGCAAAATTTTCCATTAGAATGTTGGAAAAGAGGCTTAAAAGTTTCCACAATCCACAACTAGGCTTGTGAAAAGAGAGAGAAATTGGAAAATGTCTAACCCCTTGAAATGGGTTTCTCACTTACATTTATATAAAATCCACCTAAAGAGAAAGGAGGAAGAAGGAATAAAATTTTGGCATGAATGTAGCACATGATGTCCTACATGTTTAATTCCATTAACTGCGCCTAAAAAGAACATTCCATCATGCCTTTATAAATTATAAAAATTTGAATTTATCCTCTAATTAATTAAAAATATATTAAATATTTTCAATGAAGTCAATTTATGCTTTTGATTTTCCTTTGACAAGGGTTTTGGCTTCGTTTTGGCAAATGACTCGATGATAGCTCGGATGGCTCTTTCCCTTTACTCGGAAATTTTTGGCTATAGCTCAACGTTAAATGATTGGGTTTCCATTTTTATAGGGCTTCGTGCATTTAAAAATTCTCATTGACCACACCTTTATTATCCATCACCTAGACCACTTTACATTTATGAATCTCTTGAAAACCACTTACCATATATCCACGTGCTAACCACCGAGCTCCCAAATATACTTCCTATGTTTTTATTGGCCACCTTTCCCTCTTTGACCAAGTCTCAATTTCACTTAGATGGAGTGTTTGACTCACATCCCCAACCGAATGGTCCACGTGCTCCTTGTTTCACGTTCCACCCTCTCCATATTGGCCAAGATGCTTGGTAATTACCTTAGTCTGCTGACTCACCATGTCATGCCCATATTCTCTCGATGCCTCAACCATTCAACTCCCACCAAATTACCTTCTTGAGAGGTTAGCTCTCCATGTTAACATATTGATTTGATCTTCCACCACCTCCCTATCTCCATGTCATCAATATTAAATGAACCAATAATCATGGTGAATAACTCACTCATCGTGTCACGTGCTAACCACCAAATGTGTTGGCTCAAAATTTAGCCAAATCAAAGATTAAATCCCTATTTTTCTCATCGATCTCCTCACCATGGCTATTCTAGATTGGGAACCTAGTCACTCTTTTTCCAAGATTGACATGGAATTCACAATTTACAAGTCCTAAATGGGGAATATAGATTTTCGAGGCCACTTTTCCCATACAACAACTCGGTCAGATGGCTTTCTATCCTTGAAATCCACATAGTGATGCTGATGTGTAGGATTGAATCCCTACTTTTCCTACTTAAATGGAAAAAGACAAATAATTATATGAAACCCCCTCGCTTCCCAACTCAACATGGCTTAGACTTCTCCCACCAAGCTGACTTGTGAGTCACAACTAAGCTCATACAGGATGACTTATCCTTCATCATTTGAAACTAATTCACCTCCATTCTTAGGTGAGCTCACCTTCTATGACCTTCACACAAAATTATTTATCTTCGTATCGGCCTATCTGAGCTCTAAACCAAGCTATTACCCGATATCTCCCAAGTCATGTTCCATCGTGCTCATTATTGAGCTCTCGATATCGAATTTCCTTCAACATGGATCGATCATCCTTAGATCATTATAATATCAGACCGAGCTACTCGCCATCGATCTTGGCTCATTTATACCTATATTACATGACTTCCAAGATCAAGACTATGGGATCGGATGTATCGTGGGTTTAAACTTTGAATCCCTTTTACGGCTGATTCACTTGGCTAGTTTTGAAAATCCATGTTTCGTTACCTTGCAAACTCACCCGAGTCCCTCGAGCCACTTGGATTTATTCCATGATCTCAACTTGGTTCATTTGCATCATACCCTCATGGTCTTGGCACTTGTCTAGGAACTAATATCCGAAACCTACTAGGATATGAGTTCGGATAACCAATCCTACCATGAGTGATCCCTGAGCTCTTCATAATAACTCGCTACTATTACTCTCTAACTATGTTTAGCTCTTAAGATCTTGGTCCTTCATACATTACTCTCAACTCGGTCTAGAGCTCGTTCACATCACCGAGTTCTACCCGATATGGCCCTAAGCTATTTCAATGGATTTCATATTTCTTCCCAACTTATATTTTATTTTTCCTTAATTGATCCATCCTTACCTCCCAACCAAGTTTCAAACATCATTGCTTCAATGAGATTGACACCCAAGCTAAAATGCCTCACCATACTAAATTGAGTCATAGATAAAACCTTTCACAAATACTGAGCTTGAGTTTTGCAAATGATATTCCCGATTCTTCCTAACACCGTACCCCAAGCACAAGCTCAATATCCCATCACGATTCACCTAAGCCACCCTAATAGTTTGAGCTAATAAATCACAAGTATTTAACAAACAAAATAAATACATTATGAGTCCATGACCTCTAGGTTATGCTTAAACATAACCTAACAAATTATGTCGTAAACTTAGAAGTCACTAGGTTTTAACAAATTAAATTATGTTTTTTTGAGCTTAGCAACCTCTATGTTTATCAACAACATTAACTTTGGAGATATTTATAGAAATCAACACCAAAGTATAAATTAGTTGAATTTTTTGTATAAATTTAAGATTTAGAATTAATATATTTTTATCTTAGTGCCCATTAGGTTATGCCACCACATAATATTTGGTGACTACCAGTGGTTTAAGATATTTTGAGCTTAGTAGCCACTAGCTTATGCCACAACATATTATTTGGAGATTGTATTTGCTAGGGTTCAATAATTCATAGTTACAATATTTTACTGAAAGTTAACAAATTACAGGAAGATATTTTGAACTTAGTGGTGCTAGTTCAAACAACGAAATAATATATGGAGCTTATGGTCTATATGATTAAACCAATTAAATTAATATATTTTGAACCAAGTGAGACTAGGTACCTCTACAATATATTATTCCGATCTTAGTGGTTGCTATCATTTAACAAGTTACTTGGATAATATTTTGAGCCTAGCGTCTACTAGCTTATGACACAAAATAATATTTGGAGCTTTGCGTTCACTAGGTTTAAACAAAGGAATTAAGATATTATTAGCTTAGTTGTCAATGGGTTACACCAAAACATAATATTTGGATCTTAGTGGTCAATAGGATTCAATAATTTTGAATTAACATAGTTTGATCTTAGAGGCCACTAGGTACTAAAACAATATAATATTTCGATCTCAAAGGACAATGTCATTTAACAAAAAAATATAAAAATAAAATTTTTGAGCTAAGTAATCGATAGGTTATGCCACAACATGTTATTTATATATTTCATCACTAGGGTTTAATAATTCATAACTAATATATTTTACAACATCTAAACAATTAGAGGAAGATATATATAACTTTTAAATGTTAATCCCACAATATAATATTCGAGCTTATTTTTTCTAACACCTAAAAAGTAAGAGACTTATATTTTGATATTAGGAAATGGTATGTTATGCCACACATAAATATTTGGAGCTTAGTGGTCATCATGTTTTATCAAAATAAATTAAGATATTTTTGGGCCCCTAATTTATTGGCTAAGTACAGAGAGGCACGTAGGTGTGCAAGCCCTATTTGAAGAAGGCCACGCAAGGAGAAAGCGTGTAGGATAGAGTTCTAGGAGGGTTTAGTAGAACAAGTGGCACACATGCAAGGCAGAGAAAAGGTTTTGAGACTTAGCCATATTTGGCATATCAGATAAAACACAAGAAAATCATGACCCGACTGCACATGCGGAGTGGATAAGGTGTCATCATGGCAACAAGGTGGCCTAGGAAGGAATATACCTTATGATGGAAGATTCTAGAAGGCCATAATTACAAAGAGTGGAGAGCTCAAGCCTGAAGAATCATGCTCCCATGGAGGACCACCTTAGAAACTTGGAAACAGATCTGTAACTCCAGAAAAGGCTTGAATATGTTGAAAAAGGCTATAAATACAAGCACTCAACAGAGAAATACATATAGAAGGAGAAAGAGGTAAAGCCATGCAGGAATACTGGGAGAGCTCCATAGGTTGGGTTTAGAGGATCTATAGGAGTATGTTGTACTAAGGGGATGGGTTTGAAAAAAAAAATTGTACTATGAAGGGCCTAAGTCCAGTTCCGATGCATGACATTGGTCTACATTATCAAATGAATCTATGATTTCCTGAGTTAATTTAATGTGGTTATCAACATGGTTAATATGAATATATGTGTGGTTCTATTTCTATTTACATTTGTATGGATTGGTTATATATATATGAGTGGGTGTAAACCCATGTGCATTTATTTTCTATTATGATTCGGATCAATGTTCTATAATTATTTTCTTATATTAATGAACACATTGGTCTAAAAGTTGTTATGAGCTCTAAGATGAATGTATTGTTCCTTTCCAACTGTTCCCTTGAGTTTCTATCATAAATCATAAATTCTCGCACAACTCACATGAAGGAGGAACTCGGCACTGCGTGTGCCTTGGTGAGCACCCAACGCCCGTTGGGTGATAGGCCGACGCGCATGTAATTTCCTTGTTCCTTGAGAAGGGCATAAAGGTGAGTACAATATTGTTATCTGAGAAGCTACTAGGTTATACCAAGACATATTATTTAAAGAATAGTGATCTTAAGGATGTAAGAAAACAAATTAAGATATTAGGAGATTAGTTGCGGTTACAATATGCCAATACATAAAACTATTTATAATTAGATTAAAAGTGGGTTTTTATAAATAAACCACATACTTGTACAAAAAATCCCTCAAAAAAGAAATTACAATGAAATAAGAAGAGAACAATCCCGTATGTAAATAAAAACAAAAAACAAAAAGTGCCAAAATGGAAAAAACCAAATTAAATTTTATAAATATTCATGAGAAGTTGCTTCATTCTTAGCATCGGTAGTAGGGATTCCCTCAACTAGCACGTCCACTAACTTAATGTGTTCTAGGAAGTCTTCATTGATTTTCATCCACATCATGTTCATGTGACTTTTCCATTCCTTGATAGTACATACTAAGTGTAATATAATCTTCAATGGACTCATGAGGGTAGGGTGAGATCTTCTATAAATGGTCATGGTGTTCGAAGTTACAAGATGGGGAGACCATTTTCTCTAATAGAGTAGAAACAGGGTAAACCAAGGAGAGATCCCACAACACATCAAGAATTTCTAATTCCATGCTGAATTCCAAGCAAAGAGTGGAGGCATCCACACATGCTTTTGTGATCATGTGATTTGAGTCGGTTGTAGCAATTACAATGTCTAGGGAGACGAGAGGAGAAGCCGAGAGATTGTCACCAAAAATGGAGAGGAAGTAGATGTCGGGTCTTAAATTAGTTCGAGACCTTATAATAGTGCTCTAAGGGTCCAAAGTGTTAAGAGCCTCCAGAGAATACGAGGGAGAGACAAGAGAAAAAGAATGGGGGGAGACCACTAGACCACTCTGGCTAATGATCATGATGTCCAAATCGGAGTTGAAAGGGAGACAAAGGTGGTGATAGAAGAGGGATTTGGTTGCATGAGGAGGAGGGGGACATGATAATGTTTTCCTAGCTTAGATGGGAAGTGCGAGATTTATTTTTCAAAATCTTCATTTTAAATAGAAAATACAAACGACCTTGGTGGAGGAAAGGACCTCCCTCTTCTCTAGCCAGTTTAAGGGACTTCTCAAGTTATTGAAATAGAAAATCTAGAAATTTTACCTTGCGATCATGTCAAAGATGAATAAGATGAAAAATCTAGGGTCCATAGATCAATTTGTAGCATTACTCCAGCATGAAGTACATCCTCAATTTCTCAAAGAATCGTATCCCAAGGTTATGGAAGTGAGTCCCATTCATAGCCCGAATGATATAATTTCATATTTTCACTTGGACATAGGAACTCATCCATCTCCTCCTAAAGTGATTGTATAAAAATGTATCCCTCCACGAAGAGTCCCATCATAACCACCATGGAATTTGTCAAAATAACAAATTTAGTCTTTCCTACTTTGACTCTTCCTTTCTTCTAGGTTTCCAACA
The DNA here is from genome assembly GCA_018340775.1 of Taxus wallichiana var. yunnanensis. Classification (NCBI taxonomy): domain Eukaryota; kingdom Viridiplantae; phylum Streptophyta; class Pinopsida; order Cupressales; family Taxaceae; genus Taxus; species Taxus wallichiana. The sequence goes on along the minus strand of CM031243.1, from coordinate 186,276,246 downwards.
CACTCTGGTCACTCAAACAGAGTGACTATACGATCTTTCCATAAAAGACGTGACACCGCCATCATGAAAATATTCCATACTACTAGGTTGGCCTTGAACTTTGCACATGAAGAAGGCTTAATGCGTTCGATGGTGTCACCCATAGTGGACAGGGGTTATTCGATGGATTGCTAAAGGACCAATATAAACAATACTTAAATAGCTTTCTAATTGAAATCTTTCCTAATTAGTAATATTCATTAATTGATCTCATCCATCACATGAACGTAATCTATCAATGTCATAAATGCCCAAAAAATCCACAAAATTTGTATCCTCTTTCCGCCTTCGAAAGAGGTTATGCCTCAACATAACCTAAATATTTTTATTGTAATCTTAGTTAATGTTTAGGAAACCATAACATTAATTAGTTAATGTTCTTGAAATTACTGCATTTAGTGGAGGTTAAAGGTTTGAATGTTAGCGATATTAGATGTATTTAGTTAAATATATATTATAAAGGAAGAATTTGCAAACAAAATGGAGCAAGGTGAAATAACTAACATTGCTAGACATGATTTCATATTGTATAGATTATCATACAACAAATCAAAAAGAAATATCTTATTAGAATTTCTTTATTGACACATCTATTTGTTACATTTAGGTTCTCCAAGGTTGTTCATACTACACATGGAAATGAAGAGGGTAAGCATAGAGATGTTACATGGAGCACAAAAACACTTATGATGGGCATTTGTTTGTGATATTTGGTGAGGTGATTTCACAAAACACTGTTTGACTAGAATGAGACTAGGATAGTGTTGTTTCAAAAAAATGCATCCCCATAAGTCCTCTCTATCCCGGGGTCTTCTTTTCTCAACGAAGAGCAGTGTGTGTAGTTCATACCAAGATAAACTGTTTAAATGTAGATACAATTATAGGTACATGACAAGAATAATATGCTTATTGGGTTTTTGTTCTCTTTAAATTATTTTCTTGCAAGATCCCAGTCATGTTGACATGTAAACGAATAAATGTAGGCCCAACATTAATCTTGTGATGAAATTCCACTTGTTCAAAAAATCATAAATATAGGCCCAGTATTAATATTTTAACTACCCTTGTGGATGTTAAAATTTCTTCTTATATTGAACCCTTACCGGACATCAAACTAGTGTGGGTATATATATTAAATTGAATAAATATTGTATTATTCTAGTTACAGTCAATAGTTGGTTGTTTATATTATTTCGAACTTAGTGGTCGTTATAATTTAACAAGTTATTGAATGATATTTTGAACATAGTGTCTGCTATCTTATGACACAACATAATATTTGAATCTTCACGGTCTCTAGGTTTCAACAAAATAAAGTAATATATTATTTGTATCTTAGTGGTCATTACGATTTAACAAATTAAATAAACATAGTTTAATATTAACGGTCATTATGTATTTGAAGAATATTTTTAGCTAAAGAGTTATTATCATTTAACAAGCTAAAGAAAGACATATTGAGTTTAGTTTCCACTAGTATCTCCAGTGTTAATCTTGTGATGAACTTCCACCTGGTTGGAGGATTGAACTGATATAACAAGAAAAGGTATACTGGTTGGGGATTGAATTGAAATTTGTAAAATGTTTTTAAATTAGTTACTACTCAAACGAAATGTGACTAGTGTCATGGATGTTAAAATTTCTTCTTATTAGAAGGATTGAAATATTTTTTGATTACTACAAAATACCTTTTATGTTGTACTTATAATATGTTTTTGTTTGAATGAAAAGTATTGAACATGTTTCTAAAATAGTTTCATGTATTTTAAACGTCCTAGATCAATTGTTTTCACAAAAATGGTTTTCTTACATAAATTGATGGAGATCAATGACTACAATGATTAAGTACAACACTTGACATATACTTTATTGGACCAAACATATTCATTGTCAGAACATATGTTATTTTTTAAAGGATTTCTAGAGGAAAAATTGGACAAAGGATTTACTCCCTAAGGTCAACAAGTTGAAGGTTTCCCGCCTTAACTGGAATTGAATTGTAAAGATTATAAGATGAAAATTGTATTTATTTGAACGATTTTTTAATTACTAAAAATACCTTTTATGTTGTACATATAATATTTTGTTATTTGAATAAAAAAATTGAACATGTTTCTAAAATAGTATGATGTCTTTTAAATGTCATAGATCAATTGTTTTCATAAAAATGTTTTTCCTACATGCATTGATGGAGATAAATGACTACAATGCTTAAGTATAACACCTGACACATATTAGTTATTGGACCTAACATATTCATTTTCAGAACTTATGTTGTCTTCCAAATGATTTCTAGAGGAAAAATTAGATTAAGGATTTACTCCCCAAGGTCGACATGTTTTCCGGTTAGTTGTTCAAACCAAGATTTTAACCCTTGAGAATGTGAGAAAGGAAAAAATTAATAATTGGACCTTAAAAATATCCTTAAAGATACTAAAGAAAATTTTCTGAAAGATTTTGATAAATGCAATTATTCATACCCCTAGAAAGGGTAATAAATGTGCGGATCATCTTGCCAATTTGGGGTTAAATGTAGTAATTTTAAAGTGTGTGAGAGGGGAGATGATATCACCAATGTTATTAATATCATTAATAACATTAAGTAATGATGTGTTAGTGGCTCTTTTCCCTCATTGGGATGTCATCCTTGTTCTTATGGTTAGCAGGACCCTTCGCACGTGTAAGATATATGGTGAGATTTGTTTAAATTTTTCTCCAATAATTCATTTTGGACATTTTTTCTTCCATTTTCAATCTCAATAGAATTAAACCATAGGAGGTGGTTGTTTGATAACTAAACCAATGAGCTATGGTTCCATGAAATACAACACCTCCTTGTGGCACATTCTGAAAATTGGGGGTTTAGGAATTTCATCTCAAAAATTATGGGGTCTGGTCCTTATTTTACGTTACAGCTTGGTGAGGCATGGAACAATGGAAGCATGGTGATCCATGGCATGGAAATTAAGGTATTGGAGGATTCAATATCATACGTGATTGGTGTTGGTGCTAATTCTTAGTTTGTAAAATGTGCCCTAATGTTCCATGTCCAAATCGCTTTCGAAACGTTTTATTTTTTTTGATTTGGTGGTCTGTAGTTCATCTTCCCCAATTGAATGCATCGAAAATGCCCAAGATTTTTTTGTTTTTCCCTAATTTGAAACAAAAATCCATGTGTGCCCCTTTTCGTGCCCTACTTTTTTCAATTTTTCAGGTTGTGTCATTTTTCCTTTGCCAAATCGTGTAAGAAATCGTAATTGATCAAATCTAAAGTGTTTGAAATTATAAACCCATTCCCAGGTCTAAAACAATGCTAAATCTTGTTTCAATTGATTTAAAATCAAGAAATCTACCATCCTTGTTAAAAATTTTGATTTCTAGGGCATCCTCTGTATTTTTACGTTTTGACGGTCATACGGGTTTCATCTCGCCCATCAAATTCATTATCATAATATTTATGGTAACGTGGCGGGTTCCTATTGGCTAGGGATGGTCGGGAAATGTTTCAAACTTATCGTTTTTGGAATTTTTGGTAAAATGGCACATTTTGACCCATGGCTCCACTTTCTACAAAAGGTACCTATGTGGCATGTTGTGATTAGTTGAGGGATTAGCGGGTGGCGGGTTTTCTTTAGGAATTTTTCTCTCATTTTGTAAAATTTTTAAAGTCAAATTTTGGCCCGAAGGCCGCAAAGAATAGGAAGAGGACATGTCGATGGTAGAGGGAGTTGAAGAATTTTGATGTTTTTTGGCTCAAAGTGACAAGGAAATTTTTGACCCGAAGGTCCTCAACCAATGAGAAACGCAACGTGTCCTAAGAGGAAAAATGGAGAGCACGGGCCTGAGGAGAGTTTTGAAATTTTGAAATTTTGTGGGAAGGTCTAAAGGCAAAATAGGAGGCTTGGCCCCGCGGCGAATCGGAGAACGCCACGTGGCGGAGTAGAGATTGGGTTTTCGGGCCCACAGGGGTTTTATGTCAAAATTTCCTTTTTCAAAAAGGGAGTAAAATTGATAGAATTAGCCCACATTTTCAATGGGGCCCACATATGGACACGTGGTACACCCGGGAGGTGGGCATGGAAATTTTACAAAAATTTCAAAAAAATTCAAAGGTTGTAAATGCAAATTTTAAAAGGCAGGGGCCTGATCCAATGGTATTTTGACACGTATACTACCTTATCCAAAGGTTAAAAAGGTAATTTTTGGCTTATGTTTGGGATCTCATCTGCCACGTGGAGGGATGGTATTTAAAGTTATCCAAAATTGATGGCAACTGTGCATTCTTCCTTCTTACCGCCATTGGAGCTCTAGGAAGCTTGGAATCATCATTTCTTCATCAAATTGCATCAAATTTTATATGATTCTACATCATCTTGGCCTTCTGAGTGCATTGGCATCATTTTTATGACTCAATTCCTTGATCTATGGTGTTTTTGATGAAATTTCTACTCAGGCCCGATAAAAAATGTGAAAAGTGAAAATCAAAAGTTACAGAGGTGAAATGATGAGGTGAAAAGGTGAGAAATGATAAATGAAAGATGCTTCCATGCCTGAATGATAAAAACATGACCCTGGGGTGGATAATGATCCAAATTTTGTAATGATTTAAAATTTTTGGCACACCTGGCATTCATCGAACATTTTTCTATTTGTTGTCCCTTTCTGCAAATCATGGAGTTTTTGTAACAAATTTGATCCCATAGCATATTATTTGCTTGGGAAGGAAGACTCTAATGTGGCGTGTGGTATATTATTCATTTTTGGAGAAATTGTAGAGGTCGAGTTGAAAAATCACGCGCAAATATTAAGAAAAGAAAACTCATTTTCTGAGAAAATCCACAAAGAACCAGGTTAATGTCTCATGTGTTGGAAAATTCATGTATGTGGGTTGGTTACAAGTGTATAGCCACCACACGGCTCTAAGATTGTTCTGTAATTCTCTCCTGCAGTTGAATCTAACAATCTTTGAATTAAATCTTTGTTTTTCTTTGTGTAGTATGATGTCTATTATCAATTTTAAATGCCTGCAAATAAATTTTATTGTTCTTGTTGCAATCTTACATTGAAATTCTTAGGAAATCACACATGATCTCCATTTTTAGTTGATATTTTAGTGGCATTTGCAATCTCGGACTCATAAGAGCCTTCATCGATAAGGAGATAAACAAATTTAAAATCACTTTACCTTCCTTGACTCGCAGAGATTTCTTGTAAGCCTTTGGGGAACCTTAGGCATGGTTTGATCATGGGTTTTTGTGTTTAATTGACTTCTTTACTTCAATATTTTGTGGTGAGTTCTCAAATATTGCATGAAGAGTGTAACTCAGGTTTCCATCATGTGCCTCTTTTGGTTGAAAGAACATCCTAATTATTTTAGAAATTTCATCGATAGTTGTTCAAGCATTGTATAGATTGTCAAAGATTTGATCTATTCCAGTTTGTCTTATCAATCTCCCACAAAAAATCATCTAACAAGAAAGATCCTATCATATACTATACCTTATTTTCATTTGTATACCCACATAAGATCAAAATATATTTGTAAAAGTATGCACAACTAATCGGGATTTCTAATGTCTCTAATAATCTTTGCCTTGTTTTGAGAACATACCCATGTTTTGAGAAGTGACAACTTGTGAGAGTTCAGATCTGGGGTGTTGATCATGTTTTCATCAAGGTCTCCATCATATAATTTCAAGCAAAGAGAAGGACATCTTCATCTCCTTCACCATTACAAGGTTACAAAATAGGTCCTCTTACCTTGGTTGCAAGGCACAACCTAAAACAACTAGGACAAGATCAAGTCCTATTGGAGTGTTATCCATTTATCCAAAACCCAGAGTGCTAGCTAGACCATATCCCTAGTTAGCAATGACATACAACATGGTCTAATTTGTCTTTAAGCTCCATGACATAACTGTGGTGCTGCTCATACTGAAAAGGAGAACAAATTTGGATACCAACATGAGTGGCACCATTTCCGGGGACCTCTAGGATTTCTCTGTGTTTTTGAAGTGTTTGAGCATTTATGTATTCAAATTTTTGAGCTGTTTCATTATCAAGATATCATCCTATGTTTTATATCTGTAGGTTTTCAAGTAAATTTTTCAAGCTCAACTTTCCCTTTTTCCATGTACTAGTAGTTCATACACTTTTGTTGCATTATGTTTGGTTGATTGAAGAAGAAGAAGGTCTGGTTTATAAATCCCTGCAAATTTGTTGGTACTAGAAAACATTTTACATAACTATTTTAGTGCATTCTTGCACAACTAAGGTGGAATTCCTTATTGGTGCCTCCATTCTGATCTAAATTTTGAAATACCGAAGGTCTTAAGATTTCTATCATTTATTTTTGTGTTGTTGATCTCTACAAAAGCGGAGGGAAGAAGATCTCTCTTCCTTAAAGACTCTACTAAGAAATTTTTCTCATATTTAAGAAATTCGAGTTGGAAGGGAGGAGAGTTTTGAAAAGTGGTTAAAGGTCGGACATCGGGCGAGAGATATAGCCATTGGTGAGAGAGATCAACATTTGGTAGAGGAATATCACTCTTCTTCAAGTGATTCTGATTCAAGCAATCCTCTCATAAACTTGTTTTCCTCAGTGGTGAAGTTCCTTCTCTACATGTACACAGTAATTTCCTTCTCCAATCTGCACCTCTTTGTTTTAATTTTAGTAAAACTTTCCAAGAAAATCAGCACTTAGAGGATATCAATCTTGTGAATCACATTCTTGAACCCCAAAGACATAGCACTCCTCATCATCTTGTCTCACCTCCAAGATCACCCCCACCAAATAATATGGCACAGCCTAGACCTCCATTTATTGTTAACACCTTTGGTCCTATAAATTTTAGAGGAATGGATGGTTACCCAAATGCTATCCCACAAGATGTCATAAATAGGTTGCCAAAATTCCAGGGTAACAATGCTATTACTGGTGATCAGCATCTCAAACTTTCTGATAATATGATGGAAGGTTTTGAGATAGAGTTTGAAGATGTGTATATTAAGTTATTTATTCATACACTAGAATAAGATGCTAGGGATTGGTACAAGGCTCTACCTGATAATTCTATTGATTCATGGACTAAAATTAGAAATGCATTTAGGTTGCAATATGGTTATAGGACTGATCCTAGATTTCTTCTATCTGAATTTGAGAATATCAAGAAGAACCCTAATGAATCAGTCCATGACTTCAACATAAGGTTCAAAAAGACTTTGAGATGGTTACCTAATGGTTTGAGGCCTTGTGATGAATCTTGTTTAATCAAATATGCAGATGCATTTGATAAAAAGGCATCCTATTACCTAAGAGACAAGAACCCTACCAATATAAGAGAATATTTCAGCATGGCACTTCAAATTGAGAATAATATGAAGGTTGTTGGGAAACCTCTTAAAAGAGATGGTGTAAAATTGATAAACCACTGAAAAACCCCAAGCTAGTAAGGGTGCTGATTTAGAAAAGGTTGTGAAGACCTTGGCAGGGGCTATCAAAGAAATTTCATACAAGTTGGCAAGAGATGAGAAAGGAATTAGGAAGAATTCACAAGGTCAGGCGTAGGCAACAGCACAAGATAGATTTGGCAATCACCACAGGAATGAGCAGAGGCTTGATGACAAGGGTAAAGGGCCTGTTGGATCTACAAATAGACAACCCCAAACATGTTAAAATAGATTGGTTCCTGACCCTCTAATTTCCCGAGTTATTCTTTGTTGATGAAGTTACTAATATGGATTGGTGTGATAGATGTTTTCTTTCTCATCCTCCATGTGAAGTGGACCAACAAGTTGATGAAGCTGATAATGTGGATGGAACTGATGATGATATTTGCATGGTGGGATATTCCTCAAGCTCACAAGGAGGAGCAACATCTACTAAAGTAATAAGTGTTAGGACTACTTGCTACCTTTTGGGATTGCTTCAAGTAAGTACAAGTATTTCTCCCCCTCATGCTCTTGAAGTTGATGTAGTGCAAGATTTTTAAATTCCTAACAATGAATTTGAATACTTAAGAGCTTTGATGATTAATAAGTATGATGGTGATATCCCTTTGAGGAAGATAGACAATTGTTGATGAATTTTTTCATAGCTCAAGAGAGATATTATAACACTAGAAGCAAAGTTGTTAAGGGTAATGACCTCAATCCAAACCTAAAACAACCTTGCTCACAAGCATTCCCAAAGAATCTCCTAGGAAAGAAACACTTGCTAAAAGCTCTGTTGTTGAGAAAAATTACAGTCCTTATCACGCCCAGCTGCCAAGAATCCTTTGCCATTTGATGAATCTTCTTGTATCCTTTCCAATGTTGTTTTTCCAAAGATTTTCCACTATAACATAGCCCGGTATTGATCCAGTTAAGGTGAGTGTTCTAATAATTGAGTTTCTTAGAATTCTGAGCATAAGAAGAGAGCATTTGAGTACTTGGTATTGAAAGAAGAGAAGATCACCCCAAGTAAAAATGTAAATGTTATTGAGACTCCTCTTCAAATCATAGCTAGCCTTGAAAACCACCAGAAGTGAAGGATATTAGAGAGGAACTGAGGTATATTCCATTCTTTACAACTTTTCTCATAAAAATAGGCTACTTCACAATTATATGTTTGATTCGGTGCATCATGTAATGTCATGCATCTAGAAGTCATGAATGATTTGGATATCAAGGTGAAAGCTACCTATGGGAAGTGTACTACCATGGATTCAAGGAAGTTCTAGTGGTTGGTTGTGTGAAGGGTTTGGTAGTGTAACTTACAGACCTATCCGGGTAAGAATTTAAACTAGATGTTGTAATTGTTGACTTGCCCTACCAAATGGGCTATGATTTTGTCAAGAAAATGGGATGTAAGTGTTGGTGGAAACGTTTAGATGGATATGTCTTTTGCCACCATTCCCATTAAAGGTATCCTAGTCAAAATTTATGGTGAAAAGAATATGTTACACCTAATTGAAGATCCCAATAATGCTTCCTATGAAGTGTTGTTTGCTGATGTAGATGTCGAGAATTTCATTGGTTTTGCTGATGGAAAAGAACATAAGATGGACAGATCAAAGTTCCTTGATATGTTAGGTTCTCCGTGGACCTTGCTATTTGATGGAGCTTGCTCCAAATTTGGAAATGGTGCTGGTATAGTTCTGCTTTCTCCTAGTTTGGAAGAGTTTGCTTTTTCCTTCAAACTTAATTTTGAATGCACTAACAATGTTGTTGAGTATGAGGAATTTTGTTGGGGTTAAGAATTGCATGGAATTATGGAATGAAAGATATTTTGCAAAAGGAAACTCGAGCTAGTTGTCAAACAAATAGGAAAGTTGTATGCTACAAAAAAATTAGCGTATGAAACAATATAAGCATGTAGTTTGGGATCTAATTGAAATGTTTGATTCCTTTAACATTGTTTACCATGACATAGGTCTTAATGCTGCTAATAATAAGTTGGTAGTGTTGGGTTCTAGATTTGAAAATTACACCATTTCACCTTATTGTGAATACAACATTGAAGTGCTGACTAGGCCAACTGTCCCTGATAATGTGAAACATTGGCAAGTATTCAATAATGATGCTCAAGTGCTAAGGTTCTTGCAAAACCAGGGTGAGTTTGCAAATCAGAATATTGATTAGGAGCCAATGGTATTCATGACTGAAGGAAGAGAAACTTTGTTTGGAAAATATATCATCCAATTGAAAACAAACACCATTCCTAGAGGCCTTGTTGAACTTGAGTCAAATTTTAATAATGTTGATTGCATCATAAATAGAAACATGTATGCTTCAAGGGATGTGGAGGAGCATGAATTGTGAACAAAGGACAAACCAAGGAAGGTTTGGTTGGGCAGCAATTTAAGTAAAGGAGAAAAAAATTCATATGCCCAACTCTTGAAAAAATATCAAGACTTCCTTGCTTGGTCCTATTCAGAGCTAAAAGCATATAGAGAAGATTTATTTCAGCATGAGATCCCTCTTGAAGAAAATTCCAAACCATTTGGATAGAGGCAAAGGCCAATTAATCAACTTCTCTCCATGAAAATACGGGAGGAGTTAAAGAGGTTGAGAGATGGAAGTATTATTCATCCTACTAGATATTCATCTTGGGTTACGAGCAAACCTTGTGCCGGTTAGAAAGAAGAAGCGAAGACATCAGAATTTGTGTGTTTTTAGAAATATAAACAAAGCATCCATGAAGGAAAACTATCCCTTGCCAAATATGGAAAATATGTTGCATCTTGTGACAGGATCTGAATTGATTTCTACATTGGATGGATTCTCCGGATATAATCAAGTGGTAGTTATAGAATCGAAAGAATTAAGACATCTTTCACCATGCCTTGGGGGACATATGTTTTTGTTAGGATGCCCTTTGGTTTGATGAATGTTGGTGCCAATTTTCAAAGAGCAATGGATGTTGCTTTTTCTAGTTACATCAATAAGTTCATTGCAGTTTATCAAGATGATGTGAATGTATTTTCAAGGCGAGAGGTGATCATTTGCAGCACTTGAAAAGATGTTGATCAAATGTAGGGAATATGACATTTCTCTTAATCCAAAGAAGTGTCATTTTGGCATGTAAAAGTCTAAGCTTCTTGGTCACATGGTATCAAAATATGGTGTAATGATAGACCCTGAGAGAGTGGAAGTAATCAATAAAGTACCTATCCCAAGAACCAAGAAAAGCATCCAATATTTCTTTGGCCAAATCAATTTTATTAGAAGGTTTGTTTCCAACTTTACTAAGCTGACTCTTCCAATCACAAGCATGTTAAAAAAGGACCAAGTTATTAGGTGGAAGGAGGCTTCCATTCAAGTCTTTGAAGGAATAAAGGATGCACTCAAGCATGCACATGTTTTAGCAGCACCAAACTATGAGAGGCATTTCTAAATATTTTCTTTTACCTCTGAATATACCATTGCTTCTATTTTACTGCAAAAGAATGATAATGAAGATAAGAGGCCTATTTCCTTCTTTATCAAGGCTTTACAAGTTACTGAGTTGAAGCATACAATCATGGAGAAGAAAGAATTTTCCTTGGTGAAAGTAACAAAAGCTTTCAGGCCTTATATATTGAGTTCAAAAATTGTTGCCTATGTTCCCCACACCATGGTGAAAGACATCTTATCAGAGATGGAGATCTCAAGTAAAAGATGTAGATGGGTGAACAAATTACAGGAGTATGATATGGACATCCAAACCACAAATTTGGTAAGAGGTTTTGGTCTTACTAAGCTCATGGCTGAGAGAAGCTTGCAGAATGTGGAAGTGAATCAGTTAAAGGAAGAAAGGGTAGATGTGCTTGTAAAGTTGGTAAATTCTAAATGGTACAAGGATGTAATCTTTTACATTAGACACCTTTATTGTCCTGATCATTTAAATAAAAATTAGAAAATATCCCTGAAGTTGGATTCTAAAAAATATATCATCACAGACCTTGGGCTGGCTTGGAAGAACCCTAAAGGTGTCCTCTTGAAATGCATAACTAAAAATGAAGCTCCCAAAATAGTTTCTAATTTCCATGGGGAGTTTGTGGAGGAAACTTTGCTGGGAGAGTAACAACACATAATATTTTGAGAGCTGGTTATTGGTGGCCTTCTCTCTTCAAAGATGCAACTCAGCTGGTTAGAAAATGTGATAGTTGCCAACATTTCTTGGGAATACTGAAAACTTTAGGCTCCCTTCCTTTGCAGCCTATATCAATTGAAACTCCTTTCAAGCAATGGGGGATGGAATTCATTAGTGAGATTTCAGATCCTTCTAGTGCTGGTCATAATGGATTCTTGTAGCCACTGATTATTTTACAAAATAGGTTGAAGCAATCCCATCTAAGAAGGCAACACACCAAGTGGTAATGGATTTCTTATTAAATCATATCATATGTAGATTTGGAGTTCCAGTTAAGATTGTATCTGATAATGCCATGTGCTTTAGAGCCAAACCTTTAATGGCAATGTACAATGAATATGGAATCAATCTAACTTATTCTTCAAACTATAACCCCCAAGGGAATGGACAATTTGAGTCTAGTAATAAGAACTTGTTAAATATCATTAGAAGAACCTTGGAAATGAACAAGAAAAAGTGGGATGAATAATTGAAGTTTGCACTTTGGGCTGATAGAATAACTCCTAAAAGAGAAACTGGTAAAAGCCCGTTTGAATTGGTGTATGGAACTCGGGCTTTGCTACCCTTACACCTGCAATTATCTTCATTTCAGTTTTCCCAACGGTTGGAAGATTGATAACTTGGCCCATATGAATCAAGGATCAATCAGATTATTGAGCTTGATGAGGAGAGAAGAGCATCCCATCAAAGGCATATCAGATTTAGAGAGAAATTGAAGAAGTTGTTTGACAAGAAGGTTACTCCTAGAGCCTTCAGTGTTGGAGATCTGGTTTTTTTGTGGGATAGTAGGCATGAAGAGAAGGGAAAGCATGGAAAATTTGATGCATTATGGATGGGCCCTTATGCCATTGATATTAGAATTGGTGAGCATACCTTTTTCTTAAAGATCTAGATGGGGAATTGCTGGAGCTGCCTATTAATGGTAGACATTTAAAACATTTCTTAGATTAATCCCCAAAGTGAGGTATGCACAAATTGTACATTTCTATAGTTTTTGTTCTTGGTTTGTTTTTATTGTTTGTTGGTGTGTGGTTTGCCCTTTTGTCCTTGGCATCCATTCTGGTTGTTTTCTCGGTTTGTTTTTGGTGGTAGTTCTTGTTTTTGGGTTGCCTTGTGTTTTTGACTCCTTGCCAAATGGATTTTGGCACTTGGTCTACGTTTTTTCCTTGTGGCACTCACTGGGAGTGCCCATACCCAAGCAGGAGCCAATGTTGGTGCTAATTCTCAGTTTAAAAATGTGCCCTAATGTTCCATGTCCAAATCTGCTCAGAAATGTTTTATTTTTTGATTTGGTGGTCTGCAGTTCATCTTCCCCAATTAAATGATTCGAAAATGCCCAAGATCTTGTAGTTTTGCCCTAATTTGAAACAAAAATCCATGTGTGCCCCTTTTTGTGCCCTAGTTTTTCAATTTTTTGGGCTGTGTCATTTTTCCTTTGCCAAATCGTGTAAGAAATCGTAATTGATCGAATATGAAGTGTTTACAATTAAAAACCCATTCCCTAGGTCAAACACAATGCTAAATCATGTTTCAATTGATTTAAAATCAAGAAATCTGCCATCCTTGTTAATTTTTTGATTTCTAGGGCATCCCCTATATTTTTTATGTTTTGATGGTCATACGGGTGTCATCTACCCATCAAATTCATCATCACAACATATATGGTAACATGGCGAGTTCTATTGGCTAGGGATGGTTGGGAATGTTTCTAACTTATCGTTTTTGGAATTTTTGGTAAAATGGAACATTTTGACCCATGGCTCCACTTTCTGTAAAAGGTGCCTACGTGACTGTTGTGATTAGTTGAGGGATTGGTGGGTGGTAGGTTTGCATTAGGAATTTTTGCGCTCATTTTGCAAAAATTTTAAAGTCAAATTTTGGCTCGAAGGCCACGGCGAATAGGAAGAGGACATGTGGCATAGAGGGCATGTAGATGGCAGAGGGATTTGAAGAATTTTGATGTTTTTTGGCTCAAAGTGATAAGGTAAATTTTTGACCGGAAGGTCCTCGACCAATGAGAAATGGAAACGTGTCCCAAGAGGATGGAGAGTGTGGGCCCGAGGAGAGTTTTGAAATTTTGAAATTTTGTGGGAAGGTCTAAAGGTGGAATAGGAGGCTTGACCTGCAGCCGAATCGAGAACACCACATGGCGAGTAGAGATCGGGTTTTCGGGCCCATGGGGTTTTATGTCAAAATTTCCTTTTTCAAAAAGGGAATAAAATTGATAGAATTGGCCCACATTTTCAATGGGGCCCACATATGGACACATGGCGAGGTCGAGGAAGCGAATAGAGAAATTTTGAATTTTTTTCCAAATTTTTCAAAGGTTACAAATGTAAATTTTAAAAGGTAGGGGCCCGATCCAATGGTATTTTGACACGTATACTAATTTATCCAAGTTTAAAAAGGTAATTTTGGGCTTACATTTGGGATCTCATCTGCCATGTGGAGGGCTTGTATTTAAAGTTATCCAAATCGATGGCAACTATGCATTCTTCCTTCTTGCCACCATTGGAGCTCCAGGAAGCTTGGAATCATCATTTCTTCATCAAATTGCATCAAATTTTATATGATTCTACATCGTCTTGTCCTTCTGATTGCATTGGCATCATTTTTATGACTCAATTCCTTGATCTATGGTGTTTTTGATGAAATTTCTACTCAGACCCGATAAATAACGTGAAAAGTGAAAATCAAAGTTGAAGAGGTGAAAAGGTGAGAAATGATAAATGAAAGATTCTTCCATTTCTAAATGATAAAAATGTGACCCTGAGGTGGATAATGATCCAAATTTTGTAATGATTTAAAAATTTTGGCACACCTGGCATTCATTGAACGTTTTTCTATTTGTTATCCCTTCTTGCAAATCATGGAGTTATGGTAACAAATTTGATCCCATAGCATATTCTTTGCTTGGGAAGGAAGACTCTAATGTGGCATGTGGTATATTATGCATTTTTTTGAGATATTGTAGAGGTCGGAGTTGAAAAATCACAAGAAAATATTAAGAAAAGAAAACTCATTTTCTGAGAAAATCCACCAAAGAACTAGGTTAATGTCTCATGTGTTGGAAAATTCATGTATGTGGGTTGGTTACAAGTGTATAGCCACCACACAGCTTTGAGATTGTTCATGTAACTCTCCCCTACTATTGAATCTAACAATCTTTGAATTAAATCTGTGTTTTTCTTTGGGCAATATGATGTCTGTTATCAATTTTAAATGCCTACAAATAAATTTTATTGTTCTTGTTGTAATCTTGCATTGAAAGTCTTTAGGAATCACACAGGATCTCCATTTCTGGTTGATATTTTAGTGGCATTTGTAATCTCATACTCATAAGAGCCTTCATCTGATAAGGAGATAAAAAAATCTAAAATCACTTTACCTTCCTTGACTACAGAGATTTCTTGTAAGCCTTTGGGGGCACCTTAGCCGTGGTTTGATCATGGGTTTTTGTGTTTAATTGAGTTCTTTACTTCAAGATTTTGTGGTGAGTTCTCAAAGATTATATGAAGACTGCAACTTGGGTTTCCATCTATGCCTCTTCTGGTTGAAAGAACATCCTGAGTATTTTAGACATTTCATCGATAGTTGTTTAAGGATTGTATAGATTGTCAAAGATCCAATCTATTCCATTTTGTCTTATCAATCTCCCACCAAAATCATCCAACAACAAAGATCCTATCATATAGTATCCCTTATTTACATGTGTATACCCACAAAAGATCAAAATCTATTTACAAAAGTATGCACAACTGATTAGGATTTCTAATGTCTCTAGTATCCTTTGCCTTTTTTGAGAACATACCCATGTTTTGAGAAGTGACAACTTGTGATAGTTCAGATCTGGGGTGTTGATCATGTCTTTATCAAGGTCTCCATCATAGAATTTCATGTAAAGAGAAGGACATCTTCATCTCCTTCACCATTACAAGGTTACAAAATAGTTCCTCTTACCTTGGTTGCAAGGCACAACCTAAAACAGCTAGGACAAGATGAAGTCTTATTGGAGTGTTATCCATTTTGCCACAAACAGTGCTAGCTAGACCATATCCCTAGCTACCAACAATATACAACATGATCTAATATGTCTTTAAGCTCCATGACATAACTATGGTGCTTCTTAGATTGAAAAGGAGAACAAATTTGGATACCAACAACTGGAATGAAGACAAAAGGATTAAATATATTCAAAGACCGTACTAGATACAAGCAAAAAATTGGGACTTTCTTCAGTGTTAAAGAAATGGTTTACCTGTTAGTAGACATCATAGCTAGATTCAGCATCCCTTATATTTGGAATACAGTTTACCTCCACCTTATGAGGTAAATTACTCTTGAAGTGAATTATAGAAATATATTTACTCACCATCTTACTATGTTTAAAATTTTTAGGCATAAGATTGCTATTAGCCTTCCCTTTTTCTTATTTATGTCTCTCTCTGCGTTGGTGAATGATTTTCAGTAAAGAATGATTAATACCATGTTACACCATGGTTTAATTCTTTTCTTTTTATTAATGGTAAACTGGTGGTGGCAAAGGAATTAGAGATCAAATCTAGGGATTCAGATGACAATTGAACTCTTGCTGACCATACGAACAAACTGAGGAAAAATAAGAGTATGGAATCTTAGGGAATGGAAATCTTGGTACTAGAGCTACGGTTCTCTCACGATTAATGCAAAAGTGGAGTCTTCTAAAGGAAAGAGAGAGCGAGTTGGGTTGGAATGTGAAATTTGATAAAATTTCTCTCGGGGTGAGTCATGTGGAAAGGGATATGGAGCCCTTAGGAAAAGTTGGAATGGATATGGGAATAGTTTCATGCATTTCATCGATGCCTCTAGGAAAATTTGCATCACCCAAAACTCTATCAGGGTGGATATGGTAGAGATCAAAATTTGTGTTTTGGATTTGCGGGGTGTGTGATAAAGTAGAGTAGGGATATAAAGTTCACAGGTATAATCTCCATCTTTGTTTTTGATGAGGAAGAGCAGGTTGAAGGCTGAAATCCCTATCACAATCGAGCAGAAGATCGAGATGAAAGGATAGGAAGAGTTTCAACCAAAGGAGTACAAATGTTTGAAGACTAACTATTCCCTTGGCCCTTGGAGATTTTGTTTGGCTATTTGTGGATTGTATTGTTTGGGATGTTTTCCCCTCCACGTTTTGCGATTTTTCCTTGTATTGATCTCGGTGACTATAGTTTGGCTGTATTTGTTTTATCCCGTTTTTTCCTGTTTCTTTTTTGTTCCTTCTTGGTGATGCTCACAATGCATTCTATTGTAAGGTTTCTATGTTCATTAATCCCTATATAAAGTACCCAATCATTATGTTCACATATATTTAATAAACCTTGTTAATAGTGATTTTGTTAAGGACATTTTAAATTAAACAAGACAGAGTGGCAAGTTCATTCCTCTTGGTTAGGAGATGTGCTAGTTGTGTGATTGTTTTAAAAGTTTTCTATAATCTTGTACATTAGGTGTTTTATATTGATAAGAATAACCACTTTCAAATTTTGCTAGAAAGTATAATATACATATACTTATTGTATAATATGCACATACGGTATGCTTACACATCCAAAGACTGTTAAAAAATAGAATGCCCCTATGTAATGATTCTGAATACATAAAATATGTATATAGTATAAGTACCCAAATTAAATGTTGCATATAATGTAAATACCCACAGGAAAATTTAGATAGAAAATAACAAAACAATAAAATTATGCATCAAATATATAATTCTTTGGAAAAACATAGAGTGATCTAGAATCATATTATGCTTGAAAATATTGTAGCAATATAGGTGGCATTTTGAAATACATAATATGCTAGATTTTTCAGGTGCAATAAAAAAATACCACCACAATTTTACAAGTTGAACATGCCTACATAAAGATAAAAGTTTTCTATTAAATGGAATAGCCAAAATAAATCAGTTAAAATATTTATCACAATAGCAGTAACTAATAATAGTATTATTTTTCTTGTCTTTAACACAATATAATCCATATAAAAAAATTACCATAAAAAAATTAATACAAACATAGAAAAAATGTATTTTATAAAATTTAACTTACAAATCTAATTTTTATTGCAAACATGGATAAAGAAAAGATTAAATTTTTGACTAGAAAAAAATAAAATAGTAAAAATATATAAGGAGTGGGATGGGATTTAATTTAGAAACGTTGATAATGTGATTTATTAAATAAATTTTATTAATTTTTATGAATAGTGTACTATTTTGGATGTGTCTCTTGTCCAAAATGCAAATACATCTTCCTTTATGGATAAACCTTAAATGGAGTGAATATTATATTAACATTTTTTTTTTTAAATCTCATATCTTATTTAAATATTGGACAAATGTCTTTCTTAAAAATTTGAATTTTATTAAATAGAATAAATCAATATTGCAACAAGGCCTCATATTTGTCAAATCAATACTAACTAGCAAATAAAAAATATATATAAATAAGTTTTGTAGATTAAAAAATTATTTAAGTAAAATATAAACATTAGAAAGTTGAAAATTTATAGAATTCTTTTATTTTGGTTGGTGGATTGAGAATTAAATATTTGTTTGAATGAAAGGTATAGAATTCTTACATGAGGCAGGAGCTAATAAAGTAAGATGTTTTGAGCTTAGTGCCCACTAAGATAACCAAATACTTCCCAATTTAATATTGTGAGCTTATGATTGCTAGAATTTAACAAGTCAAAGAATAATATTTTTAGCTTAGCGTCTGCTAGCTTATGTGACACCATAGTAATTGGATATTATCGATCAATAGGATTTAACAAAATAAAGTAAGATATTGTCATCATAGAGTCTACTAGGTTATGCCACAACAATATATTTTGATGTACAACTACTATGTCCATTTTTTTGTAAAAGGGTGAATATGGGGGTTTTGAAAGGACCCACATCTTTTTACAAAAAGGACCTTAAGGTAGAATATGACATTGAAGCATAGAAGAGAGAAATCCATCGTACATTACAAAAGAAAAAAATCCATATATGTACGACCCAAACAGAGAAAATTTACATTTTGTGAATATTTTTGAGGATAATTGTTTCTTCCATAGTAGTAACGGTGGTGCTTCTATTAAAGATAATAAGAAACATCTTAGAGTTTCCTTGTTCCTCAATTCTCCTTTCACAAATATGTATTCATTATTTTGTTCTCCAAAATCTGTTTGGTTCTCCTACTCTTGCATTACCATATTTTTTCACAAATAGCTCATTGTAATCCAACACCAACACATTGAATGGAAACTCATTCTTAACATGAATATCTTCTAAAATATTGTCATTGACAATGTCAACGATGTCGTAGCCATTGAATTTTACTAAGTATGTGTAGTAGAGGACTATTTGTGGACAATAATAAGGCCAAAAAAATAATAACTTTATCAAATACATCTTCTCATCGATTCCTGTGCACCACCATGACCATAAATCAATTCTAATATTCAATTTTTTATTTACAAATTGAGCCACCATCCATACCACCAGGATTCTTTTTCAAAACACAACAGAACAAGTTCTTGGAAGGTGTTATGGATTTGTAAAAATTATGCAAATTTTCCTCTCATGTTATTACGAATTAATTTACGTTGTTTATCTGTAAGATGTGCTCCATTCCACCCTCTTTCACGGCTCTAACAAATTTTTACTATATTACGAAATTATTTATTTAATAAACAAAACTTCCTTGTAAAAAATATTTAATAATAACCTTTCTTCCATTTAATTATATACAAAATCCCTACATGGATATAAGACCTAATTAGCTATGGAAAATTTTATATTAATATAATTTTGTAATTTTGGATGGGTTGAAGGTGAGAAAACATACCAATTTTTGACACAGAGAGGAAATCAAAACGTTTCTAGAAATCAAGCATATAATTTTTATGCTTTCCTTGGTGAGATTTTTCTATTGATGAATAAAGTGTCTCACTTACGCATTGACGAAGAGAATAGAAAGGCAAATGTTAAAAATATAAACTCAAAAACTATCTATTTATAGTGATATGTAACTAACAAATCCAACCACCAATTTCATTGGTGCATGAATTTAAGAGGGCATACGTATGATTTTACATTGCTTTACATTAAATGGATAATTAATGGTTGACAATAGTTACATGCTCCAAAAGGTGCACATATTTTGAATGGCGCATGTACTTTAAAATGGTGAATTTTACATAGTTCATTTTAATGGCTAATTAATGTTGAGGCAACTGCAACATTAATTAGCATTTTTCCTTACAAAATGGTTATCATTAATACTACATTTGGTATTGTAAATAATTAATGTAAGAATTTAATATTATAATTTTTGTACTGTAAATAAAATCCCTTATATAATTCAGGTAAAATAAATCCCTTAATTCTTGTGCTTGCACTTCGACATGTGACTCTTGATGCCTATTTAGACATTTTTTATTTTATCTATAAAATACTTGCAAATATTTTCAATAAACATCACACGAAACTTGACATATTTAATATTTGACCGTCAATTATATATATATATATATATATATATATAATATATATATAAAAAATTATAAAAATTTCATCAATATATATTAAAAATAATGAAATTTATAGAGAGTAATTGGTAAAAATAAACATTGTTTTACATATTTGAAGGGAAGTGTTCAAAAATAGGTCATTACCCAAAAATTGTTTGACAGTGAGCTATCACACTTAGTTATATGAATCAATACATGTAATTAGAGGTGTGAGTCGATACTTGGACTTAGAAGTGTGAGTCGAGACTCACACTTAGAAGTGCGAGTTGAGAGTAGTACAACTCAAGGCTCATACTTAGACGTGAGACCAGTCACACTTGTAAGTGCGATCACTCGCACTTATACACTACTTACAAAATTTATAAATGACAATCACCAATGTTTTTAACTATGCTTAATATATATGAATAATTTTTTATATAAATGTATATAAAAATTGATGGTCACCTTTTAAACATGCGAGTCACACATGCTAGTTCTATAAAATATTTGAAAGTATGTTATGTCTAAAATCAGAAAAAAATGAATAAACAACCATTAAATTTAACACCATTCAAGGATGTTAATTTCTAAAATAGATTACATTTATCTTAGAGTATAATTTTGATAGGATTTTCAACTTCAACGCAATGTTTTTTTGATTTGAATAAGATATACATAAATATCTGTATATGTATGATGATATTAAGATTGATATGTGACATAAATGACAACAATATCTTACGCACTATCTTGAATGCTACCCAAATTCTATGTTTGTTCAATATTTAGATTAAAGGAGGTTTAAGAGATGCTCATATGAGATGTTTAATTTTATTTTGTCATTGTGATTCCAAGCATTTGATTTAACTTTGGAATTTTTATTGATGTTTCTCATTTTCAAATTCTCTATACTAGGTTTAAGATTTAGGATTTAAGATTTTCATTTTCAAATTTTTATGTTTGGATATAGTTGAAAATGAAATATATATGAAGGAGGAGCATGTGTGGATTTAACCTCCAATGGTGTGTGATACTTACAAAGGTACTAGTATATCCATCCGAACTACACTCCATTGTATAGAGAAATAGATTCTATATTATTCACTATCACAATAAGTATTGTATTCAATGGCAAAGTGAGATTGCCATACACAATTAATGGTTATGAAACCCTAGAAAAAAATGAAAACAAGGGATAATTGTACTGATTTCATGGAATCCTAAAGAGCACCCATTATGGATACAAACAATCTTAGATGAATGGTGAGAGGAGGGTAGTAAATGGAAATACAAGAAAACACAAAGGGCACTAAATGGAAATACAAGAAAATAGAAACAACTACCAAGCAATGTCATAACTATTGTATTGGTATCCATAAATTTGGAGAGAAATTTTGATATATCGCCACACATGTCTTGTTAAGTGGTAAATTTGTCCCATGTTTCAATTAGTAAGAACAACTTATTCATCAAATGTGACGAGTACATAGAGCTTAAGAATAATTATTTATGACACATATTTTATCATCAATTGTTAAAAAAATTGTTCAGGGAGAAGTATTAAAATGTTTTTATAAATTAGATACAATTAGTTTCAATGTTTGAAGTCTTTATAATATATATATATATATATATATATATATCAAAGTGGGAAATTATAATTCACAATATTAATAAAATTAAAATTTAATAAAGTTACTGATAAATGATTTTGAAAAATATTGAGTTTGACATGCTTGATAAGCCAAAGAAATAAATATAATGACATCATGCATTTTTGAATAGGTGGCATGTACTTATTAATATTTTATTTTGAAAATGAACAACAATTCATTTGTACACTTTAAAAATGTTGATGTTAAAGTTTTCATAATTGTTGTGTCACTTATTAATTGAAGATTTTTCCTTCAAATATTATTGAAAAATATGTACTTGAATATGACCCATAATGTGTCTTATCATGAAAAAGTAACCAATAGAAAATCTAGTAAATCAATTTTATTGATTTTTAAAATTATGAAATTGTTTAATTTATATTCCAACATTTGAAATATAGACACTAGAAAAAATAAATGTCTTTGATTGGAGGATATGGAAAGAACTAATAAGTTGTGGTGAAAGGTATAGTAACCTGCCATGGGTAGGAACAAATAAACCATGAAATCCATGTTTCAAAACAACTTGTTTAACATAATTCTTAACTCTTTGTTGTTCTATATGATTTATAGACTAGAAAAGCATAAAAGTAGTTCACATTATTTGGATTATCTTATATTTTTAAATCCCTAATAACCACTAATTTCCATCACAATGATTTCCATTTTACAAACTGATCAAATAAGTGTTGAAAATATGTATCTTAGCGGTTATTATGCTTTTGTATCTACTCAACCATAAGGATTATGTAGCTTATTGGCCGCTTATGTAACTTAGTGGCCACAAGTCTTATGTAACTTAGTGACTTCTACGGTTATGTAGCTTAGTGGTTGTAAGGTAGATGTAATTTAGTGGTGGAAGGGTAGATGTAACTTTGATGTCATTAGGCATATTTCACTTTGGACATGTGCTTTCATCATATGAGTTAGCGGCCACTTGGCTTATGTAAGTTAGCAACCGCTTAGCTTATGTAAGTTGGCGGCCATGACACTTATGTGGGGAATCAAATAATAGCAAAATATAAATCCAAAATAGTGAAAATGAAATCCAAAAATAGGGATTGAGAAATTGGATTCCATTAGTGGAAAAATTGGAACCCACTAATAGAAAAATTTGAGTCAAATAAAAGAGAAATTGGAATCTAATAATAGCAAAATTAGAATCCAATAATAGTAAAATTGGAACTTGAATAAGTCCAATAATCACAATATTAGAATCCAATATTTCTACTAATGGAATCCAATAATAGTAATGATGGAATCTAGTATAGCCAAAAATGGAATCTAGTATACGAAATAATAGAGATGGATTTCTTCCAATACTTGTGATACTGGAGTCTAGATTCACTGGAATATGTCTAGATTTAGTGAAGTGTTGAAAGGTTTATGTTTAGAAATTTGTGGTCGTAAGATAAAACCTCTGGAGCATAAAGGAGATGAATCTTGTTTTACGAAAACAATATTTGAATACATTAGTAAAAAAAAATTATATTTTAGAATTTAAAATAATCTATTTTTATCTTAGTAGTCACTAGGAAATGCTAACACATAAACTTTAGAGCCTAGTGGTGTTTTAGAGTCACTGGGATTTAACAATTTCAAAAAAGATATTATGTGATTAGCGGACAATATTGTAGGTGATGACATAATATTTACGAAAAGGATTTAAAAATTAATGAAATATATTTTGAGCTTAGCGGCCACTAGATTAAACAATGACATAATATTTGAAGCTTACGATTAGTAGGATTAAAAAATTTATGTTAACATATTTTGAGCTAAGAGGATGATAGTTACTTCCATAATATAATATAATATTTAGATCTTAGTGGTTACTATCATTTAATAATTTACTTGAATGATGTTTTGAGCTTATTTTCCACTAGCTTATGACACAACATAATATTTGGATCTTAGCGGTCTCTAGGTTTCAACAAAATAATGTAAGATATTATAAGCTTAGCATCCGGTAGGTTATGCCAAAACATAATATTTGGATCTTAGTGGTCACTAAGATTTAAAAAATTAAATCAAAATAGTTTGATCTTAGTAACAACTAGGTACTTAAATAATGTAATAGTTTGAGCTAAAGAGTCACTAGAATTTAACAAAATATAGAAATACATATTGATTTTATTTTCCACTAGGTTATGCCTCAACATAACCTAACAATTTGATATTGTAATATTATAATTCGCTAGGTTTTAAAAAATTAAAGTAAGTTGGTTTGATCTTAGCGAACTCTAAGTTAATCAACGTTATTAACTTTGGAGGACTGTATAACAAGCAAGATATGTATAATTTAGTTGAATTTATTGTATGATTTTAAGATTTTATATTAAGATATTTTGATCTTAGTGCTCACTAGGTTATGATACCACATAATATTTGGAGCCTATCGGTGGTTAGGATTTAATAAATTAAATTAAGATATTTTTATCTTATTGGCTGCTAGGTTATGCCACAACATATTATTTGGAGATTGCATTCGCTAGGGTTTAATAAGTTTAATTACAATATTTTACTTCACTTAAGAAAATAGAGGAATATATATATATATATATATATATATATATATATATATATATATTTTAATTATGGGTAAATAGTTTTGAAGGGACTATACCCTATATACAGAAGGCTCAAAAGCCAAATATCAAAAGAGGTAAAAACAACCCAAAAAGAGCAAAACATCCAACATCAGAGGGCTCAATAGCTAGATAATACAAAACAAGTAATAAAACAGGATCAAGACATATAGTGATCCGAACAAAAGTAGAAGAGACAAAAAATGAACAAGAGATAACCATCACTAGACATCTCAGCCAAAAGACAACACCAAAACCACTAGTCAATAGCAACTTCGCAGCCAATAAACAGCAACAGAGCTCCGCATCACTTGATAGCCCGGTCAATCTTGGCTTTGATCGTTTGAAGCAAGACAAAGAATGCAATGGTGGTGGCCTGGGAAGGGTCTTTCAAATCCACCTGAGAAATTACAATATCTCTTTTCTCCTTGGAGCCCCAAATGTCCTCAGTAATACCGCTGAGACTGCAAATACTACGAACATGTTGTTTGATGAAATTATAGATACTTTTAAGGGTAGAGAGGATACAGTCATTACGTCCTTTTGCATTTCCAAGTCTTCCATCTAGAGATTGGAGCTTCTTGAAAATTTCAGCAGTGATATCCTCCTCTTCATCATTTTGCAGTTTCCTTTTTCCCTTAGCTTTATCCATATCTCTAATAACACTCTTAAGTTCTTGAATTTCCTTTTCCATCTTACCCACTCTGACCAACAAATCCTCATCCTTAGGCTCCTCCACCGGATTACTAATGTGCAACAGATTCACGGCAAGCTCCAGGTCTTTATGACTTCTAAGAACCCTCTGAGAAGCAAGGACCTTTGTTTTCATCTCCTTCCTTTTCTTGCTAGTTGAAGCAGTGTCAAGCTTCCTTTCGGGCAGGGGTGGAATGGAGCGGGGGGCGGGGGAGGAATGAAGGCAGAGGGAGGAGTAGAATCCAAGTGGGGATAGGCTGAGAAGTGGCGGTGAATAAGCAGTATTAACCCTTGATGAAGGGGAACTGCCCTAGTGTGATTTTGAACTTCCAGAACCGATTTCTCCAAAGAGTTCAACAAGTAATGAGGGAAGTTGATGATGATGTCTCTACGAAAGTGATTAAGAAAGATCAAATGCTTTTGGGGAATAGTGAAAAATCTCCCCTCTAAAGTAACATACCTTACTACCATCCTTGCGATCTCAACAAACGGCTCAGGAACAGAGGCAAGCTTGATGCCAGTCGTCACAAATTCAAGATTTTCCCCCTCATCAAGAAACTTCTTAGCTTCTACCTCTCTGTCCACCCGCTTGTTAAAGAATTTGGTGCCATCTAGACTGAGCCCAGTGACTTGGGCAATAAGCTCCTCTGATATCTCAACCTCGATGTTGTTGTACTTAACCATGCGATTCCTCCATCCCTGAGAAAATTTAATAGAGAGATCCTGATCAAAACCTTGTATTTTTTCAATAAAGTTCGTTAGACCCCCTTTTTGAAGGTAGTTCCAAAGAACTGTATCATCTTTCCAAGATGGATTATGGGTGGGCTCAGTCTTGCAAGGTGGTCCCCCCATTTTTCCTGTGTCTCTGCCCGCAATGGTAAAAAATTGAAAACTATGCGAATCAGCCTCAACTCTATTTTTGAATCCCTCCCAATCGTGTGAAAAGATGTAATTATTAGACTTTACTTTGTAATTATTTAACCACTCCTTAGCATCCGCCCTATGCCTATTAATGATGACACTCCAGGTCACACAAATCTTTGATGATGTCATCATTACATTACTTAAAAAGCCGCTCCTTAGCATCAGCACTACAACCATTAGTGATTATGTTCCAAGCCATGTAAATCATTGATGATGTCTTCATTAACTTTAGTGGGAAGAATGTCACCTCTTAGCCAAGTTTGAAAAGTATTATTAACCCCAAAATTTTCCAAATCATCTACCACCCTATTGCCTTCCCGGTAGGTATGTTTGATTTCAAAATTTTCAAAACTCTTGCAAATATCAGTAGCTTCAGCAATGAAGTCTCTGATTGACCAACTGGGATTGTTTTTGATTTAGGAGATTGATAATGTTTAGTGAATCACCCTCAATTATAATATTTGAAATATTACAATCCCTAGCTAGCCTTATTCCCCAAAGAGCAGCAAGAGCTTCAGAGTAATGGTTAGTTTGCCTACCCATTTTTCTAGAAAAAGCAGCAACAAAATAGCCTTTGTGATCTCTAATGACTCCCCCACCTCCAGAATCTCCAAGATTTCCTTTTGAGGCCCCATCAAAATTCAATTTATGCCAAGCACTAGGAGGCTTAATCCATCGACAGTGGATCTATCAATACTATTATTATTCTTATGCAAAACAGTGCCTATATTCCAAGTAGCCAAAATGTGCTCTTCTTCCTCAGGGTAAAGTCTATTTTTAGGAGGTTTAAATCTTTCAATGTTTTCCTTCACATCAATGATAATTTCTTTGTAGACTTTGTTACATAACTTTCTAGTATTCCTGAAAATGACATCATTACGAGCTTTCCAAACTCGCCACATGGTGTGGGGTAAAACTAGTTGCCATAATCTCCTCACCACACAATGTTTGTAAGGAGAGTTCCATTGTTCCTAGGCTTGAAGACAAGTGAGGGGAAAGATCCAATCTTGATTAAATTTTGCAAAAATAAGATGCCAAATTTTGGAAGTGTACTTACAATGAAGAAATAAATGTTTGATGTCTTCTGCTTCTTCCTGACACATGCAACATCTATTCGGCATGATGAACCCTTTCCTAATGAGATTGTCATTAGTTAGGATCTTTCCTTTAATGATGAGCCACCAGAAAAAGTTCACTCTAGGGGTTAGCTCTGGCATCCACAGCTTATGCCACTCAATATCACTTTCAATAGAGGCAAAGAAAGAATTGTAACTGATTTAACCGAGTACTCTCCATCAAAAGAATCTTTCCAAATGAGCTCATCCTTATGATTTTGAGGACTGATATGAATTAGGGAGAGATGACTCTACATAGATGAAACATCAGGCTGCACATTATCCTCATCTACTTTTAACTATTTCCATTTCCTTTTGTTTTCATCCACCTCAATATATCCCTGTACTTTGTGCCCATAATTTCTAATTAAGTTGTCTTTAATGTGACCATAAGAGGAAAACCAGTTAATATCTGACCATTTATCAGTCTAGAAATTAATGTCTTGACCATCCCCAAGCTTCCAGCTACATCCCTGAGAGAGAATATGTCTGACGTGGAGAAGATTGTTCCAGAAAATAGAACCATTCGGAAGAGACTGATCAGAAATAAAGGAATTCTTGCTTTGGTTGGAAAGGTATTTGATTTTAACCAACTCTGTCCAAGGCTTGTGTTCTTTTATAAGTCTCCAACCCAACTTTGTAATAAGAGCAGCATTCATATGTTTGATTTCTTTGATTCCTAACCCCCCAATCCTCTTTGGTTTACAAACCTACTCCCAAGCCACTAAATGGTACCTAAACCTGTCTTCAGTACCATGCCATAAAAAGTGCTTTTGAATTTTTTCAATACTATTCAACACTACTTGCTGGAATGCTGAACATTGACATGATATAAATAGGTAAGTTCTGAAGAGTGCTTTTTATCAATAAACACTTGCCTGCACTTGAAAGTAAAGCTCCTTTCCAACCAGCCAGTTTTTTTTAAATCTTTTAATAAGATCATTCCAAACCTCATTAGAAACCTTACAAGTACTCAAAGGGAGTCCTAAATAAGTAGCGGGTAGTGAATTAATAGTGCATCCAAGTATAAGAGCAATCTTTCTTTGCCTTTCAATAGGAGTATTGAAGAAATAGATAGAGCTTTTGTCAAAATTAACTTTTTTCCCGAGGCTTCCTCATAAAATCTAAGAATAGTTTTGATAGCCTTCACCTCAATTATTGAGGCCATCAGTAATAGGAGAGTGTCATCAGCAAACTGCTGGTGTGAGGAAACCTGATTACCAGAAGTAGGTTGAAATGTGAGGAATATACTTTAAACTTAGTTGTTGCTAGGTTAAACAATGACATATGGTCGGTATGATTAAAAAATTAAATTAACATATTTTTCTAAGCGAGACATTAGGTACTTCCAAAAATAATATTTCAAGCTTAGTGGTCGATATCATTTAACAAGTTAATGAATGTTATTTTGAGCTTAGCGCCAACTAGCTTATGACACAACATAATAATCGAGCTTAGTGGTCTCTAGGTTTTAACAATATAAAGTAAGATATTATAAGATTAATTGTTGGTAGGGTACACCAAAACATAATATTTGGATCTTAATGGTCACTAGGATTTAACAAACTAAATCAACATAGTTTGAGATTAACGGCTGTTAGGTACTTAAACAATATAATATTTTGAGCTAAAAATTCATTACCATTTAACAAACTAAAGAAATACATTTTGATTTTAGTGTCCACTAGGTTATGCTTGAATATATCCTAACATGTTATATTGTAATCTTATAAGTCGATGAAGGTTTTAACAAATTAAAGTGAGATGTTTTGATCTTAGTGACCTCGAAGTTAATCAACAACATTAACTTTAGAGAATTGTATAGAAATGAAGATATTTATAAATTAGTTGAATTTATTGTATGACTTTTAGATTTTAAATTAAGATATTTAGATATTAGTGTCTGCATTAGGTTATGCCACCACCTAACATTTGGATCATATCGGTTGTTAGGATTTAATAAATTAAATTAAGATATTTTGAGCTTAGCGACCACTAGGTTATGCCACAACATATTATTTGGAGATTGCATTCACTAGGGTTTAATAATTTCAATTACAATATTTTACAACATTTAACAAATTAGATGAAGATATTTTGAACTTAGTTGCCACTAGGTTAAACAATGACATAATATTTATAGCTTGCAGTTTTTAGGATTTAACTAAATTAATAAAATATGAACTATGTGGTTGATAGATACTTCCACAATATAATATTTTGAGCTTAGTTTTTGATAGCACTAAAATTTTTAGAGAATTATATTTTGATCTTAGCCAATGGTACATTATGCCAAAACATAACATTTGGAGCTTAGTCTTTGTTATGTTTTATCAAAATAAAGTAGGATATTGTGAGCTAAGAAGTCGATATTTTATACCAAGACATAATATTTAGAGCATAGTGATCATAAGGATGTAAGAAAATAAATTAAGATATTAGGAGCTTAGCTGCGTCTAAGATATGTCAAATCATATGAAAGCACAACACCATATTATACACTTTGGATACACAATAATAAAACTTCACTCTCTATTGATTAATAATTTGGGAAGAATGCATAACATATATAGGGAGAGTATCTCCTTAAACATAGGAATCCTATTAATCTTCCACGAAATTATCAAAATAAAGTTATGCGAACTATTTCAACCACCAAAAAATATATGTACGTACTAAAAATATATTCCTCATGAATGAAGTTTCCTAATATTCCCTTCCTAAGTGTGAACATGGGGAAAACCTACATTTGTACTTTCACCTACTTTCATGATTAGGTGATTTTTACTGTAGGATGATCACAAACCTGTTATATGGTTTTCAAATGGGTAACCATGAATTGAAAATGGTGGTTTTCAATTGGAGTACCACAAACCAAAAATAATTTTTTTCAAGTGGTATACCTATAACCACATCATGATGTGCCACGTACTATTATCATCCCTCATCACATCTCACTACAGAGGGGATAACATAGGAAATTTTGCTAAATTTTACTACTCGTAGACACAAAATAAAAATTGGAAATGAAACATTAGATTATGTTCCCCCTGTCAAAGTAGAATTTCCATTTATTCAAATAGGAACACTACACAACTGGAACACACCACACAAAAATGTAAGAACTGAAAGTAAAATGTACACACACATGTCACCAAACCTCTTTGCAGCCTCGTTATTGGTGGTGACGACGAGAGGTCATTGATTGACCTCCAACCTCTGTTTTCCTCTATCCTCCAATGTGAATCTAATAACTCATCTTGATTTGTCTTTAGAGGATCATTAATGTATCTCAAATGTTGAATTCCATCGAAAATTCATCCGTAAGGCAATTTTTTTAAAAAATTTACTCTTGACGCAACATACACATTGAATTTTTTAATAAAATGACACAACTATATGGACATAATGAATTTTTTTACCATATTCTTTTGTTCTTAAATTCTCATGATAATAACACCATTTAATGACAACACTAACTATTGATGCAAATAATTTATACTCTAACTTTGTTCTTTTGTTGATATAAAATGACTCGACTTCAATACCACTAAACTTAAATTTGAAAAAATATCTAGTAATACAATTATAGACATTTGATCTAATTTGATCAAAATACAACTCATATTGATCAAATATTTGATCAAAATATACAACTAAATATTAATGACTTTAAATTGATGAACAAACCTTTTTGAATAGGACGTGGGTAAGTGCTTTTGAATCAAAATTTTTTTATGGATTGAGTTGTGTCCGCAAACATTCAATAGAAGGAACTTATAATTATCTCCAATAAATATAATTTAATTAATATCAAGAATGTCAAAGCATGAGGCACTCCAAATTTGAGAGGATCGAGAGAAGAACCGGTCTGCAACAATAGGATAAATCATAATGTAAAACAATAATCTTCCAAATGCAGCGTACACTTTAGAGACTGTTGAAACCATGCATGGAGTCAAGATGAAGAGTGGCACATGTGTTCACTTGAATATTATGACATGTCTCAATGCACCATCAGAAACATGAAGCATTTGAGCGAAATGAATGTGGATGATTTGATAGGGAGAGATAGGAGTTTCATTATATATAGTGATATCTAGACACATGTAGGTCTGTAGATATGTGCATTGAAGACTATATCCTCCTTTGTGTTAATGACCTAACTAGTCTGTATAGAGGCATAAGATTTTTCAAATTGCAACACGGCTTCTCTGAATTTGCTTATAGTAACAGATGTACAACTTTATGTAGAGGATATCGAACTAAATCAAATTATGGCCATTTAGATGTATGTTCTTCTTCAAAAATTTATTCCCCATATAAAGTGTGAGAAAACTAACATAAAGTTCACCTAGTCATAAGAAAAAAAGTGAGAAAAAGATCCCTGATATTAATTAAACCGGTTCTGAAACTAAAAATAATAATTTTCAAATATGATAAAACTCCATCTATATAAATTGGCTCCTCTAGCTGAAAACCCTAACCTACTTCCTTCACCAAAAACCTAAAATTTCTTCATGATGGCTTAGCTAGAGGTGACGACCAAGAAATTTTTTTAACTCATGATGGTGGTAGCTCTATTGATGTAGGACATTCGTGAACCATGAAAACTAATGGTGCTAGAAGTGGCCATTTAGAGGGTGTTAGGAAAACAAAGGTTAGATCAGGGAAATCATAGACCCCATTTTTCCATGTGGTGTCTCCACCGGAGCCATTCCCAAAATTTTTGTGGATGCTAGTTGTAAGACTACTGGTGGCTATGAAGCCCCTTTTAGAGGTATATATTCCATTAGTTCCACCAATGTTGCTAGGTCGTATGGGAGGCGGGAAATTTCCATGGTTGGGGTCATCAACAAGCCGAATGGAAGGAAATTAGAAGCTTGAATTATCTATTAGGGCTGCACATAGTGGGTTTTCCTCCCATGTTCACAATTATAAATATCCTAAAATGATAAAATCCTTGGCCTCTCTCTCATTCAGGGAGGTTTTACAAAAGAAGTCAGAATTCAAAACCATGAAGCCTACAGTTAACAACCCATGTGTATCCTTTGCAGATGAAGTCCGAAAATAAATTAATTATATGAAGCTCATGCCTTGCTATGCAGATTCATTAGCCTCTGCCTAGCCTCCCCATCCTCCATAATTGGATCTCCAAGCACTAGATCCCCTTCTAGATGGAAGGTTAGATCTTTACCCATGTGCTAAGGGGATTTTTATTGTTTTTTTACCTCTATAGCTGATAAAGACATCATTGCTAAAAAAATTGGGTCTGTCAACAAAATTACCTTATCTTAAAACCATGGTTCCCATCTTTCAACCCTCTCATTAAATCTTTTTCATGCAAACCAATCTGGATTAGGTTACCTCACTTACCCCTATAATTCTGGGATACTAGTTGTCTGATAGCCATAGGTAATACCTTGGGTAGCATCATTAATATTGACTCCCAAACCTCTGATTTCACACACACAACCTATGCAAGAATCTTAGTTGAGATTGATACCTCAAAGGATCTTCTAACCCACATTGAGCTTAAAGTGCAAAATCATACTTGGACTCAGCCTTTGGACTATGAGGGCCTACCTTTTAGATGCAGGTGATGTTTCTCTTTGGGGAATTCATATTCTTGATTGTGAGATGATAAAACATAAGAATGAGAAGGCTAATTGGTGGAGAAACACCCTCCTAAAACATCTAGTTTTTGAACCTAAGGACATCCCTTATTTTGAATCTCAGGAGGAAGATTTGGTAGAATCGAGTCCCTGAAACCCCTTTGAGAGAAATTACAGATCAAGTAAACAAGGAGTTACCTAGGGATGAAACTCAGAGGACTGGAAACACTAAACAAAAAGTGCATGTAGCGGCTAAGGAGAATGATCCTCCCATTCTCCTTGTTCAAGCAACAATTTTCAACCGATCACATATTTTGAAGTTGTTATTCCTTTACAAAATCTCAAGATGAGTGGATTACGGTTCGTAACAAGAAGAAACATATACAGACAAAATCCACTCCCACCACATAGAGTATGTGGTTCCTTTTTTGTTGTCTGGTTGTTCCTCTCTCATAAATTTTGTGGCTAGCATATAATTGCGTTGTTGTTATTACATGTTGTCTAGCAATAGCCTATTTGGTTGTTGTTTTTTTTTTTGGTTTCTTGTTGGTAGATTTTCCTCTACCTTTTTGCCTCATTATATTTTCTATCTTCTAGGCAATGTTTGTTGGGCGTGGTCCCCACTGTCAAGAAACCACTTTGGTTGTATTGCTTTAACTAGCTTTTGATCCCTTCTTTGTTCCATGGGGTACAGTCCCCTTCAAAACCTTTTACCAAATTAAAAAGTTCCATCTACGGAAATAATTTATAGGACTTCCCTTTGGAAAAATATTATGATTCCATTTGATGAATCAACTATTCCATCATAAGATCGAACGAATGATTCTCTAATACTAGATTAAAGCACAACACCAAATTATACAGTGGATACACAATAATAATAATTCATTCTCTTTTATTAATAAAACAAGAAGAATGTATTATGTATTTAGGGAGAGGATCTCCTTAAACTTAGGAATCATATTAAGCTTTCATGAATTTCTCAAACTAAAGTTAGGCGGATTGTTTCAACCACCAAAACAATACATGTATGCACTAACAAATATATGCCTCATAAATGATATTTCCTAACATCATAATATTTCTTGGAAATGGGGTAAAAGTGGAGGTTTTGAAATGACCCTCATCCTTGTACAAAAATCCCTCACATTCAGATATTATAATGAAGGAAGAAGAGAAATGGCATGTAGGCAGCAAAAAGTAAAAATCCAAACAAGACTAAACCAAACAAAGCCAAATTACATTCTATGGATATTTTTTAGAGTAGTTGTTAGTTCCTTAGTAGCAGCAATAGGGCTTCTTTTAACTAGCATGTCCAATAACTTAATGATTTCTAGACAGTCTTCGTTTATTTTCCTCCAGGTCATGTCCGTGTGAATTTTCCATTCTTTAATAGCAGAGAAAGACCTGTTAAGTCTTCCAAGGATAATGAATGTAATATATTCTTCATTAGGCTCCTGCTGATTGGGGGTGATATCATCCAAATGCTCAAGGTATTATGAAGCTGCGCAGTGGGGGATCCCATTTTCTCTGGTTGAGGAATCAAGGTAAGATGAGGAGAGACCCGAAAATACATCAAAAATTTATGAGACAATGCTAAATTCCATGGAAATAAGAGGGGCCATCACATGGGTTTTTGTGATGATGGGAGAAGAGTCGATAGTAATTATGAAAGTGTCCAAGGAGAAAAGAGGAGAAGCTAAAGAAGTGTTGGAAAGAGG
Organism: Taxus wallichiana var. yunnanensis; assembly: GCA_018340775.1. Taxonomy (NCBI): domain Eukaryota; kingdom Viridiplantae; phylum Streptophyta; class Pinopsida; order Cupressales; family Taxaceae; genus Taxus; species Taxus wallichiana. The sequence continues at coordinate 186,241,741 of CM031243.1, read as the reverse complement.
TGGAGAGTAAGGATATGTTATGTTAGAAAGTAGTTTATATACCATGGGAGAGTTTTCCGAGGGGTCCAAAGGGTTAAGAGCTTCCAGAGAAGATGAGGGAGAGACATGAGTGGAAGAATGGGGAGACCACCAGACCATACCATGGTTAATGATCATGATGTGTGAATTGGATTCGGAAGGGAGACAAAGGTGGAAATGACGGCGGCGAGAAGATCCAACGAAAATGGGGAAAAGTGAGTTGGTTGGGGAGGAGCATTTTGGATATGAAACTTCTTTCCTAACTTAGAGTGGAAGAGTGTGATTTATTTTGGGGAACCTATCATTTTAAAGAGAAAATAAAGAAGGCCTTGGTGGAGGAAAGGTCATTCCTTTTCTCTAGCTAGTCTAAAGGACTCGCTCATGTGATTTAAATAGAAAATCCACAATTTTTACATTATGATCATGCCAAAAATGCACGAGAAGAAAAAATTGAGGTTCATAGATAGATTTTAGTGTCCCTTTAACATGAAGTACCTCATCAATTTCTTAGAAATCCTATCCCATGGTTATGAAATTGAGTCTCGTTCATATCCTAATCTATAATTTTTCATCTTTTCATCATGACATAAGAACACATCCATCTCCACCTAAAGAAATAATTTAAAATAAATTTCTCCCTCAACAAAGTGAGCCTCGTCACGCTTTAATGGAATTTTTGAAATAATATTTTTCACTTTCCACACTTTGACTCTTGCTTTATTCCATGTTACCAAAACCTTGTTGGTTGCTTGGATAGTGTGAAAAAAGTCTTTCCATAAATGACATAACACCACCATCTTGTTAAATATTCCATACTTTCAGTCAGCCTTGACTTCTCCATAGGAAGAAGGATTAATTTATTTAATAGCCATAACAATAAGGTTAGAGATAAAAAATAAACAACCAAAAGGAACTATGTTATCTGGAAACGATCATTAGAAATAAGGGTAAGAAGATCCTCTGGGAAATCCCCCAACCAATTTTTTTACACATCTAAGTGAACACTAATATTATCCAAAAATAAACAACCTTGATGCCCTCTTGGTAGATATGATAAAACTTAATCATTCATAAATAAGATTGAAAGGATCTTATGTCATTAATTATATTGTAGATTGTCCACTCTTGAGGGTACTCATTCGAGTTGAATATTTTAATCATGTTAAGAGAATCACTTTCAATAATAAGTTTATCAAAGCCAATATTGAGTGCCATTTCTATTTCTATACCTTTTAGAATAACAAGAGCTTCATCCTGTGGTTAGTACCACACCCAAAGTTAGCAGCTAAGGAAGCTGAGGGTTACCAAGATCATCCCTAAGAATGGAACCACCACCGAGAGGTACCGGGCTACCCTTGATATCACCATCGGTGTTAAGCTTCATTCAACCACCAAGAGGATACTAGGAGGTATTAGTGTGATCCGAGACTAAAGGAAGAGTGAAAAAGGTTCTCTAAGACTTAAAACCACTTTTTATTTATGTTTCTCCCAAATATAGCAATTCAAAACTTCTTGTATTCCATAGCTCACCATGTTTAAGGCCTACCACATACCTTGATTTTGGTCCTTGATAATAAATATATTTAGTTCTTTCCATATGCCCTATAGTATGTGGGGAAGAAGTAGGTTCTAGGAAAGAGTAACAACTTTTTGAACATGAAACGAGGATTTCCATTTTCCAAAAGTCTCTGAGAGTGAGGAGCGAAAAAAAACCCATGCAATACCAAATATTTCTAGAAGGAGAAACCAAAGATAATGAGATAAGGATTAGTGGATGAAAAGGTGACTAGAAATTTCCAAACCATTAAGATAGAGAATGCAATGACTAAGGAAGTATGAAACCCTTCGCTTGAGATTTTCCCCTGAAAGGATAACATCCCTAGAGGAAATCTAAGAGAAGAATGAAATTTTTAGAAGAACTTGAGGGATCTAGATTTGAAAGAGAGGTGGGCCATAAGGGGGTGAGGATGTGGCAGATAGGAAGCTTTGAAAAAAATTAACCAAAGTGGGAGCTAACCAAAATCACACATCTAAAGACGGGGAGACTTAGATATAATGAGAGGAAAGAAATTTCTTAAGGTTTACAATTCACTACAGTTTGATCAAGTTACAAACTTACTAGGAGGGTATGAGCCAACAAGGCTTGCCACCATTGTTGTCGATGTAACAGATGTAGATCATCATGTCACATAAAACTTAGAGGGAGGGAGGATCATATCCCAATAAGAATCATTCAATAAGGGCTTATAACCAATCCACCAATCATTCCGAATTTAGTTGGAAACCCATTACCCAAGAACCATTTAGTATCATCCTTCGAATTTTTTTACTTCCAACAATAGAATTCCAAATGAAAGAGCCCAACAAGATATTAGAGATAAAAATTATCCCAAATGGGGGATATATTCATAAACAAACAACTGTAACCAAAGTGTATGTTCCTTCGTAGAAATTTCCCAACCCATCTTAGCTAGCATAGCCTCATTCATCTTTATCACCTTTCTCAAACCAATCCCCACGAGGCCAGAGGTTTGTAAACCAAATCATAGTATTTGGATCTTAGTGGTCAATAGGGTTTAACAAATTAAATTAACATAGTTTGAGTTTAGCAATTAGTAGGTACTTAAAAAATATAATAATTCGAGCTTAGTGGTCACTAGCATTTAACAAATTACTTTATGATATTTTGAGCTTAGCGTCCACTATCTTATGAGACAACATAACCTAAAAAATTATATTTTAATCTTAGAAGTCACTAGGTTTTAACAAATAAAGTAATATGTTTTGAGCTTAGCACCCGCTAAGTTAAGCTAATACTTCCACAATATAATATTTTTAGCTTATAGATCACTAACATTTAACAAGTCAAAGAATAATATTTTTAGCTTAGCATTTGTTAGCTTATGCCACACCATAGTAATTGGATATTAGCGATCAATGTGATTTAACAAAATAAAGTAAGATATTATCATCCTAGAGTGTCCTAGTTATGCCAAAACAACATATTTTGATTTACAAACACTATGTGCATGTTTTTTTCAAAAAGATTAAATATGTGGGTTTTGAAAGGACCCAGCAGAAGGCGAAAAGAATCCACTAAGGCATGACCCAAATAGAGAAATTTTACATTTTCTGAATATTTTGAGGATATCTCATTACTTTCATAGTAGTAGAGATGGTACTTTTGTTAAAGATAATAAGCAACATCTTAGAGTTTCATTTTTCATCAAAATCTCCTTCCATAAATCTTTATTGGTTCTCTTGTTCTCCAAAATCTGTTTGGTTCTCCCACTCTTGAATTACCATATTTTTCACGAGATACATCACTATAATCCAACACTAGCACATTGAATGGAAAATCATTCTTAACATGAATATCTTCTTTAAAAAAATCATTTATAATGTCAATGACATCATAGCCATTGAATTTTACTATGTATGTGTGGAAAAGGACTATTTGTGGATAGAAATAAGGCCAACAAAATAATATCAAATTTATCAACTTCATCTTCTCATCGATTCTTGCACACCACCATGACCATAAATTGATTCCAATATTCAATTTTTATTGTGCATATTGATCCACCATCCATACCGCTAGGCTTCTTTTTCAAAACACGATAGCAAATGTTCATGTTAGGTGTTATGGGTTTGTAAAAAGTCTACAAATATTCCTCTCATGTTATTACAGATTAATCTGCACCATTTATTTGTCAAGATGAGCTCCATTCCATCCTCTTTCACTGATATTCCAATTGTTAAATATATTATGAAGTTATTTATTTGATACAAAAACTACATTCTATACCACAAGTAATCCCTAAAATTTCAAAAAAATGATCTAAAAAATATTGAATAAAAAAATTGTTTCATTTAATTATCTACAAACTCTATAAATGAATGAAATCCTGAACTAGCTATGGAAAATTTTACATTAACAAAATTTTATAATTTTTGAAGGGCTGATGGTGATATCATATACCAATTTTTGGCACAGAGAGGAAATCAAAAAGTGTCCATAAATCATACAAAAAAATTTGACGCTTTCCCTACTTTGAGTTTTCAAATGATGAACATAGTGACGTGCTTACACAATGAAAAAGAGAATAGAAAGGAAAATATTCAAAACATAGACTAAAAAAATGTCTATTTATGGTGATATGCAACAGACAAATCTAACCGCCACTTTATTTGGTACATGAATCAAAGAAGGAATGCATATGAATTTACATTCTTTATATTAAATGGATAATTAAAAGCTAACAAAAGTTACATGCTACAAACAGTGTAAAAATTTCCAATGGAAAATGCACTTTCAAATGGCGCATTTTACATTGCTCAGCGGTTTAATGGATAAATAATTTTGAGGAAAAACAACATTAATTAGATTTTTTCCTTACAATATGGTTCTCATTAATACTAAATTTAGTATTGTAAAAAAATTATAATATAATTATTGTAATGTATTTTATTATGACAATTACACTCCATAATAGGGGAAAAATCACATCTCTGTGGATGTTTGGCTAGAAAAGTTTTGAAATCCATACGTTATGTGTTTATGGATAAAAAGATACAAAAATAGTGTGATCTAAGATTCTAATGCAATGTGTTATATGGTCAAATAGGAGCACTAATTACGTACACGTATTTATTGTAGGATGAAAATTTTTTTGAACAGAAAATAAATGGTTATGTGAGGAATCATTAATGAGCACATCAAAATCTATAATAGTTTTAATTCATATAAAATTTGTGGTTATAGTACAACATGGAATAATAACCAAACACAAGGCACAATGAGGTGGAGGTTAAAGGTTTGAATGTTAGTGATATTATATTTATTTAGATATATATTAGAAAGGAAGAATATTGAGATTATTTAGCTATATATATGATATAAAGGAAGAATATTGATTTTAAAGTATGCAGCCATGTGGCACAATCCATTGCTACAAGGTTGTGAGTAAAATAAATTCCTTATATAAGTTCAATCCTCTCTCTTCAACTACTACTAAATGCACTTCAAATTTATTGTTCTCGTAATTCGACGTGCGAGTGATTGCGAATTAGATATGAAAATCTAGACTCGTATTTAGAAGTGTGAGTCGATACTCACACTTAAAAGTGTAATCACTTACATTTTGACCTGCTAATCTAGTAAATATCTATACGAGTGCATGTACGAGAAAATTTTAATTCCGTGTCGGACTAAAACCACAAATTTTAAAATCCATACACTATGTGTTTTATGGATAAAATGATACACATGTTTGCATGATCGAGAGTCTAATACAATGGTTTATATGGTTGAATAGGAGCACTAATTACCTATGTAATATCTAATGTAGGAGGAAAATTTATGATCAGAATAGAACTAGTATTTTGAGGAATCATTAGTAACTATATTTAAAATGAAAATAGTCATCTAATAACATAAATTTTACGGCCACCTTTTCTTGTCAAACAATTTTTAAGTGAGGGTAAATTTGTAATATTACCTGTCGAAAATACAAAACAATGTTATTTATACACTACTTAATTTTTTTACAAATGACTATTCCATATTTTTTTAACTATGCTTAATATGTATGAATAATTTTTTTATATAAATGTATATAAAAATGACGGTCAAATTTTTAACATGTAAGTCACACGTGATGTTTTACAAAATATTTGAAAATATTTTACATCTAAAATCACGAAAAATGTCTAAACAACCTTCAAATTCAACACCTTTCAAGGATGTTAAGTTTTAAAAATATGAAATCTATCTTAAATTATAATTTGGATAGTATTTTAAATGTCAACGTTTATTTATTTGAATACTATATCCATAAATATCATATATGTATGATGATATTAAGATTGATATGTGGCATAAATGACAACAATCACTTATGTATTATCTTGAAAGTTTATCCAAATCCTACATTTGTTCAAGATTTATATTGAAGGAGGTTTAAGAGATGTTTGGATAAGATGTTTATGTTTATTTTCTCATTGTGATTTCAAGTATTTATTTTAACCTTGGAATTTTTATTGATATTTATCATTTTCAAACTCTCCATACTATGTTTAAGATTTAAGTGGTCGTGCTACTAATTTTCACTTTTTATGTGTGGATATAATTCAAAATGAACTCGTATTCAAAGAAGGAGCATATGTGGATTTACCCTCCAAAGGTGGATTTACCTGTTAAGTGGAGATTGATAAAATATTTGGAGACGACTCACAATTTTGACATTCTGGCTTTGCAGGAAACTAAGATGGTGGAGGGCCCTTTTTAGAGACTTGTGGAAGGTATTGCAATAAATTTTGGGGTTTTTCTGTTAGTTTGACATGCACCACTGGGGGTATGGCAGTTATTTGGAATGAAGAAAAAATCAAAGGTACGAAGCTTCTTAATAGAAATAACCATATGGCTTTTCTTTTTCAGGATAAGAAATCCAAGGAGTTCTGGATCTTATCAAATATTTATGCCCCGAATAGTAAAAGTGAAAGGAAAAAACTTTGGGCGATCTCTCCAAATTTCAAAACATGATCAAAGGGACGAGAATGGGTGATTTTGGGGGATTTTAACACCCCTTTGTGTCCTGGAGAAAAGAAGGGGGAAATATTGATCTCACTGAAAGCATGGAAGACCTTCAAGATTTTATTTCCCTCAATAATCTTATGGATGTTGAGCTTAGAGGAAGTAGATTTACTTGGTCTAATAGAAGAAAGGGTGACCAACTGATTCAGGTAAAACTGGATAGAGCTCTGATCTCTTGGGGATGGTTAAACAAAGAAGATGGGTTGTTTTCCCTTCCTTGCATAGGATCTGATCACAATCCTATCCTCTTCCAGATCAAGGCTAAGGATAGGAGGAGAATCCCTTTCAGATTTGAAAATATGTGGCTGTAAGATGAGGATATTACTAATTTAGTTAAGGGATGGTGGAATGTGAAAATCAAAGGTATGAATTTATTCAGAATTGTTAAAAATCTTGCTCATGTAAAAAAATATGAAAGAATGGAATAAAATAAGTTTTGGTAACATTTTTGAAAAAAAATAGTCTTTGGCTAATGAGATTTCACTCCTCTAGGGAGATCTGGAATCACCTAGGGAGGGCAATACTATGCTCATCCAAAATAATGAGAAGGATTTACTTGCTGAGTATCATAACATCCTTCGGAAGGAGGAAATTTTTGGAAACAGAAATCTAGAGTTTTATGGCTCAAAGATGGTGACAAGAACACAAAGTTCTTTCATATCTCCACTCTCAAAAGGAGGAGCTCAAATATAATTATATGCATAAAAATGAAGAGGGAGTTATGCTCAATGACTCTAAGGAAATTCAACAAGAGGCATGTTCTTTCTTCAGTAGGCTTCTGACATCCTCTAGAGATTCTAACAACACTAAGGAAGAGTAGTTTCTAGACATTATTCCCCATTTGATTAATGATGAAGACAACTTCATGCTCACTAAAATACCTTCATGTGGAAGAAATTGAATTCATGATAAAATCCTTAAACCCTGATAAAGCCCCAGGACCTGATGGTTTCCCTACTTTCTTCTTCCAAACTTTCTGGGAGATTGTGAGAGATGATATATGCAATGCTATTCAGGAATTTTTTAAGAATAAAAGGATGCTTCAGGAGTTAAATAGCACCTTTCTAGCTTTGGTCCCTAAGAATCATGATCCTACGAGTTTAAAAATTTCAGACCCATAAGTCTTTGCAACTGTGTTTACAAAATGTGCTAAAAAAATTTGGCTCTAAGAATTCAGCTTGTGTTACCTATGATTATATCTGATCAGTAGGGAGGCTTTGTTATGGGAAGACAGATCCAAGATGGCATTGTCACCATCTAGGAGACCCTCCACTCGGTGAAACAGAATAAGAAGGAAGCCATGTTTATTAAGCTTGATATGGAAAAATCCTATGACAGAGTCTCTTGGTCTTTCCTTCTGAAGATTCTTTCGAGGTTCAGCTTTGGAGAGGACTTTAAGGAGTTGATTCTCTCATGTATTTCCATAGCCAAGTTCTTGGTCCTGGTTAATGGGACCCCTTGTGGGTTTTTTAATAGAACACGTGTGTTCCACCCGATTCTAGATCATTTCTTTGAAATATTGATGAAACAAATAGGGTAACGGACGTAGAAGGAATACATGTTCAAGTCTTTGGTTGATGGGTTTTTACACGCATATGACTTCCAAATCCACAACTAATTGTGAGAACTTCCTTTTGGCTAGAAGTAACTACACCGTAAAGAAAATAAAGACCACCAAAAGGAATTAAATAATATATGTAGTGAATTTCTTAGCTTATGCTAGATCCGGGAAGTGTGATACTTCCTAGATGGCTATCAGTCCACTATTTTAAACAATTTAATGTTGTAAACAAAGTAAATCCTATTGTAATTCAAAATTATTTAGGTATCTCACTTAAAACACAATAATAAATAGATCTAATCTAACAGGCTAGGCTAGAATAGGATCCGAAGGTCAAGTAACTAGTTATGGGTCTCTACAGGTTTGACAGAGGTCTTAGGTAGATCACAGGTGAATGAGGGTGAGGTGAAATTAGGTGGGTAGGTCTCTATTTTGGGTTGTATGGGAAAATACAGAGACTGATTTTAGTTAAGGGTGACCAATGGTGGTTAGGTGTAACCGGTGTCGGTTACTGTGGAAATCTGGGAATGCCACAAAACAAAATTTGGGTCTCCTTTGTGATTGCACAAAGGATTTTTAGTCGGGATGAGGTATTGGGTGACTTGGGTAGGATTTGGTGAGATTTTAATGGGTATATGGAGGTGGAAGTGTTGGAGAAGGTCAATAGGTGGGTACTTAAACAATAGATGATAAAATAATGATGAAATCAAATAAACCAAATAAGTATGACGCTATACTTGGATTCGATCCTGGATGCCCGTGAGTGAGAGATGGAGGTGTTGATGAGAGGTTTGAAGGCTGCAAGTGATCACCAACTGAAAGAAATCTTCTGCATGGGTTGTATGTACATTCCTCTTTTCTTGGTTAGATCAAATCATGGATAGGATGGTTGTGCAAGAGAAAGTGCTTGATCTCCTTCCTTGCATGCATGTTCTCTTTAGAATTCACTCTCTGAAGATGTGTTATCTCTTTGAGATGTGTTAATGCTCACTAACCTTCTTTTTCTCAACCTTTAACCTTGAGAATAAGGTTGTTTTGGGGTTAAAAGGGTAACGATGGTTGTTCTAGCTTAACCGATGATGGTTAGGGGTAACCAGGCGTCGATCAAGGAAGGATTTCCTAGGTTTACTAAACTAGGGAGATCCTCTTGATTTCCTCAGATTTCATGTTGTTAACCCATGGATTAGACTGGGAGCTTCTTGTAAGCATGCGGGAATGTGGTTAGAGGGAATGTAGGCATTGATTTTTAGGGTTTGGGTAAGTCTTAGTTAGTTATGGCAACTTACTAAGAAGAGGTCTTAGGTTGAGTTGGCTTGGTGAGGTGTCTAAGTGAACTATATGTGTGGATATTATTTAAAATAAGATATTTAAATAATAAATATAGTGAGGATAATGAATTAATTTAATTAAATTAATTAAATTAATATTAGTGAGGTGAAAGGGGCCATGGCTAGGTGAATGTGATGAAGGGTGTTTATTCGTCGAGGGACCAAAGGGGAGTGTGACCTAATTTTAGTGTCTACATTTTGCCCCTTTTTGTTGCGTAGCTTGTATTAGTAAGCGATGCTAACAAAAATAAGATGTGGTTGCCCCATGTGTGGGTGAAGGTGATCCCCTCAAACTAGGAACTGACGAGGCCAAAGGCAGAATCGGTTAGTGGTTTGATAAAAGGTGAATGTGAGGAAAAGGCAGGTGGGCATGGGGAAAAAAGGTTGAAAGGTCTACTCGGGAAATTCTAGGTAATGGGTTTGGGTCAAAGGTAGCAACATTCAAACACACACACACATATAAACTACAGCATGCTACTAGGTTGAAGGGGTAGGCAAACTCTACATTGTCTAAGGTTAATAGGTTATCCAAACAAGGTTGAAGTGATTCTCGTATCTAGGGTATAGGATATGGTCGGGAAACACAACGTAGGTTAGGTGTAGGAACGTTTATGTTTATTCTAATACACCAAAGGTAGGGTCGGGATAAATAGTCACAACAATAGGCTAGGTAAGGTCATCATGTTAATCAACACAGTAAAAATGCGGCAAGGTATAGTGAGCACATGAGGTCAAAGGTCACTAGCGATGGTCTAGGTCTAAATATCTAGGTCACGGCATGGGTAAGGCCAAGGTAGGGGTAAAATAATTAGTCCCTAAAGGAGGAAAAAGGTAAATAGGTAGGGTAAAGGTGGGGTTTTCCACTACGGACATGTTGTTCGTTAGCCGACTTGATATTCGTACTCATCGATAGATGGGACTCCATGACCAACACGTTCCACCTACCGACAGGTGAGATGAATATCACCTTGGAGGATGTGTTTCGTATTCTTTGGTTACCCATATTGGGTGCCCAGGTGTATTCTATCTCCTCCGAGGCCTCAGAGGAGTTAATTGTGACTATTTTTGGCAAGGGAGAAGCTGATCTAAGATTCCATAATGCTAGTTTGAGCTATGGAGAGATGTACCTAGCCCATCCGGAGGAGATGAGGCTAGTGGTCCTGTTGATGGAGGCAGTGTACTTCTATGCACTTCCTGATTGAGAGGGTGGATTCTTTCCCCGATCACTGATGGGGGTACTCCACGACATGATGGTGCATGAGACCCACTTTGCTTGGGCACTAGCATTCTTGATGCAACTATACAGAGAGTTGTGGGCATATGGGAAGCTGCACAGGTTTAGCCTATGTTGTACATTTATACTACACTGTTGGGCCTATGAGAAAATAGTCTATGTGAAACCTATAGGGATGCACACCTAGATTTGTGTGGGTGGGGTATAGGAGATGGGTGCCAAGTGACGGAGAGTGGAGATCGGATAGGTAGACACATGATGTGGCCCATTTTCTATAGTTCTTGGAAGGATATCAGGAGTGGACATTACATGGAGGCCATATGTGGGATTCTCCTCATATAGGCATATGCATGAGGAGCTAGCTAAGCTCCAACTATAGAGGTTAATATAGGGTCGTTGTACCGGAGGATGAGATGATCCCGATAGATAGAGTCCGAAGGTAGTTCGTGATCTTACAGACATTCTCGCCGCCATTCCCATAATATCACGTAAATGACATGGAAAGGACCTTACCTATACCATATCCTATAGTTCCCACAAGGAGGAGGAGCAGATAGTGGATCGGTAGATAGATGACGCGCGGATGTATGAGGCAGTACAGAAGTGTGGTGGGCGGCTCGATTTAGCCATACCACCCAGATTGGCAGCCCAAACCTATCTACTATTACTTTGTAGAGATGCCCTATAGGAGTAGGTAGCTATGTGTTGATTACCCAAATTGGGTATACTACAAACATAGTTGGAGGTTTCAGAGACAGAGCTAGTAGAGCTACACATATAGGTGGCCAGCGGTTGTAGGCTTGATGGTTGATGGAGGAGATGGTCGGGAAGGGGATGGTCGGTGGCAGCCTTACAGGATCATGTGGTAGGTTTACAGGGCCATTTTTCCATAGCCCAGGCACAAATTAGGGCCCTACAAGCCCAGATACAGGCACAAGGATAGGGGGCACCACCACAGGCACTAGGAGCACATCCCACTCACGGTAGGTGCAAGGCGGGTGCTTGTAGGGTAGGTACAGGGGCCGAGACCTATAGAACCACCATAGACCATGCTTATATCCAGGTTATGGGATGCCCTAGGTGAGGTGAGATACTATCAGGACTATCTTATGGTGGCGGGATAGATTTCATATCCTATGCCGAGTACATGGCACAACAGGTGTCTAGTGAGAGGATGAGATCCCACACTCATAGTGTGGAGAGCACAGAGGTCGGTGAGCTCCAAGGCCTCGATCGGGAGAGAGGCCACTAGCACACGGAGAGACTAGATCTAGTTGAGGTGCTAGCAGGGACATAGGAGGCCAAGGGTACAGGTGACACAAAGATGGAGGACATCCAACGAGATGCCTGATATGCAGTCACCTGTTTTTGATGTATGATAGCTATTTTTTGAGATATATATACCGGCCTGCGTGCTGAGAGATAGTTGTATTGTTAATCACATACTAGTTTATGTGCCAAAAATAGTGAGGATGTATGAGTGATTTTGTATATTTCAAGCATATACCAGCCTATGTGCCAAAGAGATTTTGTATTGATTCATTATTTTTTTGTATATATGAGACCGACCTGCATGCCGATGACATTTTGTATTGTATATCGGCCTGCATGTCAACATTTTTGAGATAATGGACATGATGAGATAGCCATGTATATTTGAGATACACATTTATTTATTTATATGATGAGATACATGGTATTTTTGATTTGTTGATGTGTTTATGAGATTTTGATTTATGGCTTGTGTTAGATGAGATATGGATTTGTTTTTTTGATATGGATGGAAATTAGGTGAGTTAGGCATGGTGGAGTCAAGTTGGTTTAGGCATGGATTAAGTTATGTTAATTTAAGCATGGTTGAGTCAGGTTGGTTTAGGCATGGTTGAGTCGGGTTGGCTTATGCATGGTTGAGTCGGGTTATAGGCATGGATTGAGTCAGGTCGATTTAGGCACGGTTGAGTTAGGTTGGTTTAGGCATGGTTGAGTCAGGTTGGTTTAGGCATGGTTGAGTTAGGTTATAGGCATGGATTGAGTCAGTTGATTTAGGCATGGTTGAGTCAGGTTATAGGCATGGATTGAGTCAGGTTTGTTAGGCATGGTTGTGTTAAAAGTAGGTGAAGTTGTGATTCATTATTTTTGTAATAAATGATACTATGGGTTATATGTGAGATGTGGTATAATCTATGCATAGTGATGATAGAGAAATGGTAGGCATAATAAATGTATGTTGTGATAATGTTTAAAATATGAAACAACTTGTTATGTATGTGGTTTAATTTCCAATTTTGGGTATAAAAGGGAAACGAAGCTAGGTGGGATGTAATGTGAGGCACATGGAAGATGAATTGTTAAGGGTAGAGAATGACCGAGCTAACCTCTAAGGGCCCCATGCCCTCAGAGTGCTACCTACATAGTCCCATTGAAAAGGACCTCGCCGATGTGGTTCTCCCATGAGCTAGGGAAGAATATGAGGAGGTATATAAAATGAGGTGGTAGGTTTTTGGGCATGTTGTGGGTTTAGGTTTGGTAGGTGTGGGTGGATTATAGGTAAAGTGATGTAGGTGGGGTCGATTGTGGCAAAAGAAGAAGATTACCCCAAAAGTAAGCGTTGAGGACCAAGTCCTGTATAAGGTAATCAAAACATAAGCAAAGATGGTTAAAAGATGAGAGGGGGAAATAAAGCCACCTGATTGGGGAGGATCATACCGAGTAGATCATACCTTAGAGGAGGTGATGAACATAAGACCCAAAAGACATTGCATGATTGACTATTCTACGGTGAAAAGTAGTCACATGATCACCAAATGTCTAAGTTCTAAGAAGTCCCTTGAGGAAATGAGGAAATGGGAGTGGGAATGGTAAGAAGGGTGAAAGGTAGTTAATTTTTATATGGTATGAGGTAGCATGCACTTCAGGAAAGAGATTCAAGGTCATAATGGGCAAGTCCATGACAAAAAGGTTTTTGTTTTGATAGACTGATTGATGCGGCAAGTATATATGGGATAAATAAAATTGAACTCCTTGAGGTCTTCATGAAGCTAAGCGATGCGGGAAGCTTTCGTTGCTCTTGTTTTTTTTAAGAGCTTTACATAGTTGTCTTTCAAGGAGTAGTCTATTTATAACAGTAATTTTTTAGAAGAAAATGTCCTTTTGAGGGAGTCATCATTTGATTAGAAGTTTGACTCAAGTATTTTGGTCCCATTATGAGGTCGTTGCAGTCATGACAAGACCAAGGTGAAAGATAGGACTCTTGTTCAAAAGGCAAGGTTAAATGATCATGGGATCTCATCTAAAGGTAAACAAAAAGTATCCATGAGAATCATGTTATGTGCAGTGCCATGGAACACATATTCAAGAGAAGATAACTAGTAATGGGTATTCTCATGATTCTTGTTTAATGGTTGGTGAGGTGTATGGAGTGAATAGCACTCAAGGGATGAGCATGGAAAGAGACAAAAGGTGAGGTAGGATGACAATTCAATAATAGAATGGTTGAAGATGCAAGGTGTTAAGGGGCTCGAGTTCGGGTTTACCATTGAGTGAAGATAAATGATAAGCTCTTGATCCATAGGTATGAGTTACAATGTATGGTCCAAGCCAATTAGGAGAAAATTTTCCTTGTTTAATTTTTTCTACTTTGGTTACGTGTTGATTTTCTTTCAAGACAAGGTCACCAACTTAGAAGGTTCATTCATGGACATGTTTTTCATAGGCACATTTGATACATTTTTGGTAAACTTGAAGGTGATCTAGAGCATTAAGACAATGTTCGTCTAATAACTCTAGTTGTGCTAAACGGTCCTAATGAAAGTCATCATCATTGAGCATGTCATGGAGAGATATGTGGAGTGAGGGAATCTAGACTTCAAGAGGTAGGACTGCCTCTATACCGTAGACCAAAGAAAATGGTGTGGCCGCAGTGGAAGTGCAAATACCAGTGTGGTATGCCCACAGAGGCAAAAGGAATGTGCTTATGCCAATCCTTCCCAAAGATCATCAACCACTTTCTTAAGAATTTTGTTGAGGGTTTTGTTAGTAGATTTGGCTTAGTTTTTGGTTTGTGGGTAATAAGGTGATGAAAAACTAAGTCGAAGGCCGAAGGTGTCACAAATTTTTGCAATGTTTTGTAATTGAATTATTTTCTATTGTCGGTGATGAGGCGATGAGGAACACCAAAGTGACAAATGATGTAGTGGTTAATAAACTCACATATTTTCTCATCTTTTGTGGAGATAAGTGGTATGGCTTCCACCCATTTTGTATAGTATTCAGTAGCAGTGATGATCCATTGATGGCATTGGGATGAATGAGGATTGATTTCACCGACAAGATCCAAACCCCATTGAGAGAAGGGCCAAAGGTCACGAGTGACCTATAAGGCATGACTGGGTGTATGATGAAGATTGGAATGTTGTTGGCATTTTACACAATGTTTTATGTAGTCATAACAATCATGGTTAAGGGTCGGCCAGTAATAGCCCAGGTGAAGAATACACTTAGCAACAACTAGGCCACTTTGAAGTGACCACCACATATGCCATCATGAACCTCCTTAATGGTATAAGTAATTTTAGAACTTGTGAGGCATTGTAAGAGGATACCATTAAAGTGGTTCTTTTAGAGGAGTCCTCCCGAATGACATAATAATGAGAGACCTTTTTAAGGAAGGTGCATTATCTCATTATGGGTGAGACCAGGAGGTAAGATGGAGAGAGAAAGGTGGTTAGAGTATTATTTATACCAAAGGTCACTTGGGTCAGGGTATTGGTTCTAATTGAGTAAACATTGTGACATAAATAAGAAGGTGAGTGGAGTCATTGTACGGTGACAAAGATTGTAGAATTGGCGGTGAAGCTGGTATTTGGGAAGCTAAGTAGGCCATGGTATCTCATAAATTTTTGGTTGAATGTGGGATGGTTTGAAGGGTGTAACGATCAAAGGTTTTCAAAAGTATTTCTACATGATGTTTATACTTTTGAAGTATCTCGCTACGACATTGGGACATACCATTGACTTAGTTTATGACCAATTGAGAATCACTAAAGATGTTGATTGATTTAACCTCTAGGGCATAGGTGGCTTGGAGACCTAGTACGAGTGCTTCGTATTTGACAACATTGTTGGTACATTCAAAATCTAATTTGAAAGACAAAGGCATGGGTTCACCATCAAGAGGAATGAGGATAATACCAGCCCCTGCCCCCCCCACACCGACACTTAGAAGCTGTTGAAAAAGAGTATCATTTGGTAAGGAGGTTCATCTAAGGAAAGGGTAGTAATTGACTCATCCGGAAAGTTAAAATAAGAGGGTTGATTCCTTGAAATAGGTGCGTCACCCAATTCTTTGGTGATATATTGGCCCTTGATGGACTTTTGATGAATGAATTCAAGGTCTAGATTAGCTAAAATCATAAGCCATCGTGCAGTCCGCTGATTTTGATAAGGTTTGGCATACATGAACTGTAAGTGGTCGGTGTTGGTCACAACATAGGTTTTGTGGTTGAGTAGGTAATGACGGAGTTTGGTGGCAACGAAAAATAAGGCTAAGATTTATTTTTGGATGGGTGTATCAGGTTTCATAGTCCAAAAGAGTACGGCTTATGTAATAAACTACCTACTCCTTATGTTGTTCATCGCGATGAGCAAGCATGGCTCCTAAGGAATGATCGGTGGCGATATGTATAGGTAAAAAGGTTGATCGTATTTAGGTGGACTGATTACAGGTGGTTGGAGAAGGTATTGTTTTAAGGCCTCAAAAGCTTTGTGATAGTCATCATCCCATTTAAAGGAGACATCCTTCTTGAGAAGATGATGAAATGGTTGACATCGATCAGATAATTGTGAAATGAAATGGCAAATGGATCAGTAACTTACCTTGCAAGCTACGGATTTGTCGAATGTTGGTAGGGGAGGCATTTCAAGAATGGACTTGACTTTATTAGGTTCAACTTCTATACCATGGAGGGAAACGATAAATCCTAGGAGCTTTCCTGAGAAAACCACGAAGACACACTTCTTAGGCTAAAGGTGGATGTAATATTTAATGAGGCGGTCAAAGATGGTTTGGAGAATGGAAAGGTACTTGGAGTGACATTTAGATTTGGCCAAGATATCATCCACGTAATCTTCCAATATGTGATGCATGATGTCATGAAAGATGTAAGTCATAGCACGTTGATATGTGGCACCAACATTTTTATGGCCAAAAGGCATGACTCAATAGCAGAAGGTCCCCCAGGGGGTGATGAATGAGGTTTTGTGTTGATCCTCTAGGGAAAGTAGGATTTGGTTATAACCTGAGAATCCATCCATGAGTGATGGCATCTCTTGACTAGTGGTAAGGTTAACCAGTTGATCAATACCAGGTAAGGGAAAGTCATCTTTCTGGCAGGTGAGATTGAGGTCACATAATTTCATGCAAATTCAGAGTCCCCTGGCTACTTTAGTGATAGGGAAAATGTTAGAAATCCAACGAGGATAATTAATGGTTAAGATGAAGGAAACAGAAAGAAGGCATTGAAGTTCTTCTTTGATGAGAAGAGAAATGTGAGGGTGCATTTACCTCATCTTTTGTTTGATGGGTTTGGCATCGATAACGGTTATGATATTGTGAACCACTATCGTGGGGTCAATACCAGGCATGTCTACGTAAGACCAAGAAAAAGTGTGGTTATGATCTTTGAGAAAATAAGTGATGGCTTCCTGTTCGGTAGCATCTAAAGATTGTCCGATCTTTACGATGTACGGGTCATCCCGAGTATGAATGTTGATCTCGATAGTAAATTCATTCAACATGGTTTTCATTTTAGAGTGTAACGACTAATGAATATATGAGTCTTACGCACCATGGTAGGTGAGTATGGATTCATCATCCCGACATTTAACGATGTTAATTAAAGGTGTATCATCATCGATCATTTCAAGATACATGAAGGGAAGAGTGGAAGGGGCCTCACCCTTGCGTTGATAAGTCAGAGGCCGCAAGGAAATGGTGTTTATGAAAAAAAAAAGTTAGGAGGGATAGATTAGGGATCCATCGACTCGCGGGTGAAGGTGGTGATGAAGGTGGAGCGGGTGAAGAAGGTATAGAAGAGATAGTGTCCTTAATGAGTTCAATGCGGGCCTGTTTGGTAGGTGGTTTAGGAAAACTGATACCACCACGGTCATTATGTTTGTGGGTGGTACATGAAATAATGGTATAACACCCTTGCTTGTAAAATCCAAAACCAAAACCCTTCCATGCACATCGGTGTAGGAAGGTGTGGGTGAAACAGTGATTGGTAATTGATTGGAAGTCAACAGAAAATGGGCGGGTTTATGGCGGTGGTTCGGGTGTGTAAGTGGTAGTATCAAGCCCTCCATAGATGATACTAGTACAAAGGTGAGGACCATAAAGATACATTCTCCTATACGGTGATCATAATGTGGTGTTGGTGAAGGATTCCATACTCTTATGGAGTAAGGAATGTGTTGACACTATATAGGCGGTACTCCCCTAGAGTGAGGCGTTGAAAAACACCTTCCAAGGGATCGGTGGTTGGTATGTAGGTAGCTAGAATGGATGATGTGTTAGAGGTCGATGTGGAGGTGGAGTTAATGGATTGGGAAGCTGATGGGTCAGCCATGGAGGTTATGGCAGTGGTAGGAATGGAGGAGGTATGTGCGGTAGAAGCAATTGGTTGTCTTGGTATGTAGAGGCATAGGTGAAGAAGTATCGATTGTGGAGGTAGACGGATTAATAGGTAAGAGCACATCATTGTGTTGGTAAAGCATGTTGTATGTTTTGAAATATGATGGGTTAACTAGAATGATATAAGTGTGTCCTTCGTGTTCAAACTTTACACAACAATGAAAAGTGGAAGGAACGTGACCCATGACATGGATTCAGGGTTTTCCAAGCAACAAGTTATACTAGAATTGCCCCTCCAAGACATAAAACAATTTTGGAACAATGTGGTGGCCCACACAAATGTGGAGGATGATGGTGCCTATTGTAGAGGTGATAACGTCATTGAATGAATGCAAGATGACCAGATGTTTATGCATGTAATTGTCAAGTATGCACATTGGAGTGAATGCATGGGATGAAATGATGTTAATGCTAAGACCCCCATCAATCATCACATGGCGTACTGTATGTCGTCGATGTGGACAGAGATGAAGAGGGTGGGTCCGAGTCATTTTATGGGTGTGGCGTGATCTCTTCCTCCGAGAAGCTAAGGGAGGCTACTTGGTGAATAGGGTGGGGTGAAGATGAAGGTGGTAATTAAATGAGAGATGCTACATGATGGGGTGTGATAATGTAGGTTACGGGTGTAGGGTCATTGGGTAAAACCTCAATAGATTGAATAACCTCTATGAGAGCTTGACGATGGTATTTTGAGGTTTGAATGAGGTCATATAAGGACATTTTGAGGGGAGATTGATGTGATTGTTTGAGCATGGTGCGATGTGTGACGCCATTAGAAATGGGGTACATGGGGCCACGGATAGTGGTTTTAGGTATGGGTACAGATGGTATGTTGGGTATAGGATTGGTTGGTGGGTCAGTTTCCTTTTCTTTTCCCTTATCCTTCTGCACATGTGTAGTGACGTGTATCATGTTGATTTGAGGGGAGTTTTTAAATCGAGAAGGTGTAGGGTGAGTGGTATAATGACATGAAGGGAAAAAACCTACTGGAGGAGAAAATCCTTGTGAGGTGAGTTGAGAGCAACAACATTTGGATGGTGGTGTGGAAAATTCTCGATGTGAACCATGTTAATTTTGAATTTTGGGGGTGGCTCTAGGAGATGTGAGGGTAGAGGTTGTGGTTGTTGAGTGGGCAATGTGGGAATGGATGTTGGTGTAGTAGGATCCTTGTCGAGAAGGTTGTCATCGTCAAATTTGTCCTCTAAAGGACACAAATGGATAAGGATAGTTTTCAAGGCCTTACAGTTCTCCACATCATGCCCTAGCACATGATGGTATGCGTAAATTTTAGTATCGTCAAACCCTGTTGGCTTGGGTTTGAGGGGGTCATAAGGTCTGAGTAGTGGTAATGTGATGACATAAGTCTTAAGGAGGTCGGTTAAAATTTTGGCATAGGAACTTGCTAGTGGATCGCAATGGGAAGTGAACATGGGTTTGGGTGTAGATGTGGTTGATTGTCAAGGAATGGTCTTTGGAAGAGGAGGAGTGGATCAAGCTATGGGTTTGGGTTCTAGTGTGCTTTTAGGTGTCGGTCATGATTTTTTAGGTAAGGGTATAGTAGATGGACAGTAGGAGGGTGTGTGGTCATTTTGACTACCTTATTGTGGGGTAGTGGAGTTTTTTCCTTTTGGTTGCACCTCCTTGGGTAAAGGTGATGTGGGCGTATGAGGTTTAGAAGAAAAAGTAGATGGAGGAAGAGGGTGAGTTACCCATGGGGATAATGAGGGTTTTGTGAAGGTAGATGACATGGGTCATGCTTAGGGTGTGGGAGATAGCGGCAAGTGTAGTGGGTAGTGAACTAATAACTAAGGTATTGGAGGTATGGGTAGTAAAGATGTTGTAGGTCTTAGTGTAAGTCATGTTGGGTGTCTAGGGAGATTAGAGGTTCATGAGGAAGGAATGGGTTGTTGTGTTTTTGGTATATTGGTGGGTGGAGGTTTCTTGACCATGTGGGAAGGCTGAGATCCTAAGATAGACAGGATAGGTATAGGTGTGATTGGCGTAGATGGGGTATGAGGTCGATGGGTTTAGTTCTTCTCGTTTAGGTGTAGGAGTAGGTATGGTGTTGAATTTGGAGGATGTAGCTAAATCTAATTTGATAAGTGGATGAGTAAGGTGGTGGTCGGGTGATCCCTAAAGGCTGTAATAGGTTTAGTCAAGGCAAATGTTGTATGGGTTTGGGTTTAGGTGTAGGTTGAGTTATGGGTAAGGGTGTGGTTTGAGCTATAATAGGTGTCGTGGAAGGAGTTATGATAGAGGTGGTTGTGTTTGGTTTGATTGGTCGAAATATTTTTGGGTAGATAGTGGAGGTATCAGTAAAGGACCTTTGCATCTGTGTTGAGACCAAAAGCAAAAGATGCCCCCATAATAAGGCTCTATCCACATAATCTAAGTGATCAGCCAAATGTGAGAACAACACATTTATAGGTGGAGTTGATGAGGACCTAATGGAAATTCCTGTAAAATGTGTCTTAGAGATGGGAAATTGGCTAGCTTCAGCTTCCGTGGGTAAGAGAGTTGAAAGTAGGTCTGCAGGATTTTGGGTAGTGGATGGAGAATGCTCACCAAGAGGCAACGGTATCTCAACTAGGTCTATGATAGGTAGAGGAGATGATGGGTGCTCCTCTATGGGTGGAGGAGGTAATGGGTGCTCCTCTATGGGTGGAGGAGGTATTGTGGGTAAAGGTTCTCTAAGTGGAGAAGCCAGGGTGAGATGGTCTCGATGTTAGCAGAAGACTCCTCCGTAGGTGATGAAGGAGATGAAAGATGTTCCTCTATGGGTGAAGGAATAGGGGAGGTTGGTTCTGATGCGAGAGGAGGATTTCAGGAAAGGATTTCCTCTATGGAAGTAATATGGGGTAATTGGGAGGCAACAAGTACATCATTAAAGATAGCGTGAACCTCGTGGGTATCGGTATCGTTAATTGAGGTCTCGCCGGTTTGATAAGACGAAGGGGCATGGTTGGGAAATGGTTTCTTGAAGATGTGTAGGTTTTGTTTTGTAGGTTCATTAGGATTATCCACGGTTAACTCACCTTTCTCAAGCATTTCTTGGATATTAGTTTTGAAAGTGATGCACGGTGCGTCACTATGACCCTTTACTCAATGATAGTTACAGACATCATGTTCTTTATACTATGTAGTCATGGGGTGAGCAGGGTCAAAACTAGTGTGTGGATTTATAGGTGGAAGGGTGATGGATCCAGCTTTGATAAGTTTTTCTAAGATAGAAGAGTAAGGTTCCCGATTGGGCTATATTTCCACTGCTCTCATATGAATTGAAAAATCTGGATGGGTGAGAGATTAGATGAGGGGGTAGCTTGATTTGACAGATGTGTTAGGTCAGCCTTGAGTACCACTGTGTTAGCAGTGCCCTTAGATTTTGAATAATTTTTTTGGTTTGGAAGAAGAAGATGTATCATTCGACTTAAATGCCGAATTCTTATTGTGTAATTGGATTTTCTTCTCTTCGATGGCCCAAATCTCTAACTTTCGTGCCATAGTGAATGCTTCATCAAATGTTTAGAAAGTTTGGACATATAAGGTTGGTGAGATATGTCTAGCACAAGCCCATGTGAAGAGCTTGATGAGTTCTTTGGGGCGTTAGAAGGTGATTTGGTTGATCAAGCTACACCAAACGAGTAACAAAATCTGCGATAGATTCGTCCTCATATTGACACGTGGAGTATAGATCGGTCATGGTAACCTTCTTGATAATATTGATAGAGAAATGATCCAAGAAGGCTTGGGCTACCTGATTGAATGAGAATATAGAGTGTCTAGGTAACCCACTATACCAATCTAATGCAAGTCTAGTGAGGGACATGGGAAAGGTTCTCAAGAGCAAGGCATCATCATGAGCGATCAAATAACACCCATGTTTGAATGACTGCAAATGCTGCTACGGGTCTTCTTTACTATTGAAACAATTGAATTTAGGCATTTCCCAATGCACGGGGTATGAGTGGATAGGAATGGATGGGTGGATGGGCTCATTGAAAATATCATCATAGGTGAGATTGTTGTGGGAGCTTGAAACCGATGCCTCCAATGTCTACATCTTGTCCAACATCAATTTAACTAGGTCGTTGGTGGGTTGTGATGATTGGTGCCTCTTATAGCGTGAGAGGGTTGGTTTTGGGCATATAATAGGGGTGGCACTCCAGTGTATGGAGCTATCATGTAGGTTGATTGAGAAGAAGATAGTGAAATAGAGGCACGTACCCACCGTGAATAATGGATGAAATGGGAGGTTATTAGTAGTATGTATAGGGAGGTGGAAGGGTCATGGTAACTCTAGTGGCAATAGGGGCTAACAATTGTGGAATGTAAAGGACCACGTTCTAAAATGGGGTAGGGGTCACCGACACACGGAGGAGGTGGTAATGTAGCTTTGGGTATGTGTGAAACATTAGGGGTGGATGAGGTTGTGTTTGGGGTAGTTGTCGAGGGTATGGTGGATGTAACAGTGCCACAAGGATGGTAAATATGGTAGTCATAGTAGTTATAAGACCTAACTACGAAATGACCGAGGGTAAAGTAGATGTAGGTAGTACAAAGCCGATGGGGCTGATGCAGGAGTGGGAGCAAGAGTCGAGGGGATAGATATGAGCATGCCATATATCAACCGACCGAGGCATCTCGAGTGGATGAGTAGGAAAGGTAAAACTGCAAGGTGGTAGGGTTTTGGTCAACGAGTCGTGTAAACTCCTCATCTCCGTAGTGATAGTGATAGGTTAGATGGGGTCCATGTTTGGTGACAAAATGGAAGGTGGTGAGGGACTAAGTCGGAGTGGTTGAAAACTAGCATGAAACATAAGTGTGTTTGCTTGTCTTCGGTCAACACCATGTGAAATAGTCTTGATCGTGGAGGTCCACTTCTCTGTAAATGACACAGAAAACAATAAGAACAGGTGAATCTAATGGTAAAAAGTGGATTAGGTACCAAATGGTGGTTGGAAAGTGAAACATGCTAACCGATGGTGGTTAGGGAAAATTGACACCGGTCAGGGGTAACCGATGCCGATCACTGTAGAAAATGGATAGTGAGTGAAAAACTAGGCGGAAGGTAAAATCGGCGAGTATGCCAAATCTAATGATGTTTACAACATCAATGGATATGATGGTAGTGACATTGATCGTGAAAAAGTGGAAGATGATGAATAAAATGTTCTTTTGGGTAGGTTAGCAAAAGGACACGGAACCGACATCAGATTGGGTATAACCGATGACGGTCGAGAGGATAATCGGCGGCTGGTTACTTATGAAATTGAAATAGTGATGAAAGAAAAGTGGTTGTGAATTAAAATCTGATGTAGAATAAGACCTAGAATTCTAAGAATGATGATGATATGGCCCGGGCACACTCGGTGAAGTCGAAATACATTAGCTATGATGAGGAGCATTTAAGGATGAACAATAAATATGAATAATGTGATCTCTCACCTCAAAACGTAAGCCAAGTAGAAACACTAATTAAAATGTGATCCTAGGAGTGCCCTTTTCTATTATGTTTGTTTAGCTTATGTTATTTAAGGACTGACACATGAATTGTGAAATAGAGTTTTTGGTGAGGATGGCTTCCTATGAAAAAGGATATATAAAAGGTGAGGTTTCTGGTATGTTATGGTGGGGGTGGGTTTCGCTCAAGTATGACTCGACAGAGCAACAAGTCGGGTGCTCACTGTGTCATGATTGTCTGATCACCTACAACTTCTTATAGGTAATATTTTGTTTAAGAATGTGTATATTTTGAATTTTTTGTGAGGTTTGGTAAGACTCAGAGAAAGAGAAAAGGAAAGAAGTGCTTTTCTACGATTCATTTGTCAACCATCAACTGGTCATGACTTCTAGCGTATAGGTTTCCCTCAATTAATGTGAGCTAATGCAATAAATCAAAATGCAATGCACTTATTTTTAAGCCCAAATCAAAGTGTGAAGTTGGATGACACAAAGAGATGAAGAGGAAGAGGGATTCTCTTTCACTACAATGCAAAAACACGAAGAGATGGTTCTTTTTAACTACACCAAAAGTAAGGTTTCCTTTAGAGTAAATAGAAAGAAAAGGTGGGTTACCAAGGAAGAAGTGTTGATGGTGAATCACAAACCCCACGAATGTCTGCGCAACTCGATGGGTTGAGACTCTCAGTGCGATTGCATAACATGGAGATTTTCCCAAGTGTGGGACCTTGCAAAATCGAAAAAGCTCTCCGGATGAAGGCCGGTTCCTATTCCTTTGTTCAGATGCATACGTAAAAATGCAGAGGGTTTACTCAAAACCTAAACTAACTTTCCAAGGAGATAGGGTAAGAAGATGCATAAAATAAAACCTAAACTACAAAGGTGATGCACCGAGGAATGAAGAACACCTGTCTTGCCAATAAACACAAACCATTGAAATGTAATGTAAGATCATGCACAGATAACTAGATTTGTAGTGAAAGATCAAGAGGATGCAAATGAACACATAGAGGGTTGAGAATCATCCACAGACATGTATTATTTTCTCCAAATATTGATACAATACAATACAAAATGCCAAGAGGAAAATTTGCATTACAGTTTTAGATGGGAGGTTTGAACTCCACAAATTCACCCTCGCCAAAGAGAAGAAGGAGGGGAAAAACAAGAATTTCCAACCTTTAGAAAGAAGCCCCTCCTTACAATTTATAGGAATAATGAGAGAGGGAAGAGAGAGGAAATCTAAATCTACCCTAACCACCTCCAGGTTGCATTTAATTTATCTCATTATGGTGGTAGGTGAGAACCCTAGCAAACTTAAAAAGTGGCGAACTATATTTTGCATTTTTAAGAACTTGTTCCCACCCAATTAAATATATCTAGTTGTAGTTAGACAGAGGACCTCATAAGCTTTCCAAAAATTCCAACCTTGCGTGAATCCGAGCTCCCTGTGAAAAGTTATGGCCATCTGAATATCTCGGTCGTGTCTCGCTCTGTCGGCGCTCGAGAATTTACGCCTCCTGAAGGTGTGCCATAGGCGCATCCATATTCATGTTGACATACCCTTACGTGCGCCAAGGTGCAAATTCAGTCATGTCAAAATTCTATGTCATGCGCCCTTTACGTGCGCCAAGGCGCGACTTCTGCCATGTCGACACTCTCCTACCTGCGCCAAGGGCGCATCCATTTTCGTGTCGACACCTTCTATCGTGCGCCTCTTACCTGCGCCAAAGACGCATCCATTTTCATGTTAACACCTTCTGATGTGCACCTCTTACCTGTGCTAAGGGTGTGACTTTTGCCATGTTGACACTCTGTGTCATGCACCTCTTACCTGCGCCATGGGTGCATCCATTTTCGTGTTAACACCTTCTGATGTGCGCCTCTTACCTGCGCCAAGGGCAATAAATTTTTGGGGTCTGAGTTTCTTTGATTTCCCATACTCTTCCGCTTGTCTATATCTACCCGAGGGGAGATATATACAACAAGAAGATTAATGTGTATGATTTTCGAAGGAAACAAACACACAATTTTTCCTAGGAATGAATGAAATGCAAGGAACCTGGATGGGTCCCACCATAGATCATGCCAAAATGTTTCACCTGATTCTAGATCATTTTTTTGAAGTATTGATGAAACAAATAGGGTAATGGGAATAGGAGGAATACCTGTTCAAGTGTTGGTTGATGGGTTGTTGCGCGCATATGACTTCTGAATCCATAGCTGATTGTGAGAACTTCCTTTTGGCTAGGAGGAACTACCTATAATGAAAAGCAAGACCACTAGAAGGAATTAAACAATATATGCAGTGAACTACCTAGCGTATGCTAGATTCGAGAAGTGTGATACTTCCTAGATGGCTATCAGTCCATTGTTTTAAACAATTTAATGTTGTAAACAAAGTAAATCCTATTGTAATTCGAAATGATTTAGGTATCTCACTTAAAACACAATAAGAAATAGATCTAATCTAACAAGCTAGGCTAGAATAGGATCCGAAGGTCAAGTAACTAGTTCTGGGTCTCTGTAGGTTTGACAGAGGTCTCAGGTAGATCACACGTGGATGAGGGTGAGGTGAAATTGGGTGGGTAGGTCTTTGTTCTGGGTTGTATGGGAAAATACAAAGGCCGATGTTGGTTAAGGGTGACCGATGGTGGTTAGGTGTACCCAAAGTGCAGTTCTTGTGGAAATATGGGAATGCCATAGAATAAGCTTTGGGTCTCCTTTGTGATTGCACAAAGGATTTTGTTAGTCGGGATGAGGTATTGGGTGACTTGGGTAGGATTTGGTGAGATTTTAATGGGTATATGGAGGTGGAAGTGTTGGAGAAGGTCAATAGGTGGGCAGGTAAATAATAGATGATAAAATAATGATGAAATAAAATAAACCATAGAAGTATGATGCTATACTTACTTAGATTATGATCCTGGATGCCTATGAGTGAGGGATGGAGGTGCTGATGAGAGGTTTGAAGGCTACAAGTGATCACCAACTGAAATAAATCTTCCGTATGGGCTACATGTACACTCCTCTTTACTTAGTTAGATCGAGATCATGGCTAGGATGGTTGTGCGGAGAAAGTGCTTGATCTCATTCCTTGCATGTGTGTTCTCTTTGGAATTCACTCTTTGAAGATGTTTTATCTCTCGAGATGTGTTAATGCTCGCTTGACCTTTTTTTTTTTTTTCAACCTCTAACCTTGATAATAAGGTTTTTTGGGGTTAAAAGGGTAATCGACAGAGTTCCTGCTTAACCAATGATGATTAGGGGTAACTGCGTCGGTCAAGGTGGGATTTCCTAGGTTTACTAAACTAGGGAGATCCTCTTGATTTCCTCGATTTTGTGTCACTAACCCACAGATTATCTTGGGAGATTCTTGTAAGCATGCAAGAATGTGGTTAGAGGGAATGAAGGCATTGATTTTTAGGGTTTTGGTAAGTCTTAGTTAGTTATGACAACTTACTAAGAAGAGGTCTTAG
The DNA here is from genome assembly GCA_018340775.1 of Taxus wallichiana var. yunnanensis. Taxonomy (NCBI): domain Eukaryota; kingdom Viridiplantae; phylum Streptophyta; class Pinopsida; order Cupressales; family Taxaceae; genus Taxus; species Taxus wallichiana. The sequence continues at coordinate 186,214,376 of CM031243.1, read as the reverse complement.
GTTGAGTTGGCTTGGTGAGGTGTCTAAGTGAATCAGTATGTGTGGATATTATTTAAAATAAGATATTTAAATAATAAATAGAGTGAGGATAATGAATTAATTTAATTTAATTAATTAAGTTAATATTAGTGAGGTGAAGGGGCCATGGCTAGGTGAATTTGATGAAGGGTGTTTATTTGTCGAGGGACCAAAGGGGAGTGTGACCTAATTTTAGTGTCTACAGGCGTGGTTTAAGACAAGGTGATCTTATCTCACCTTTTATTTTCATTATTATGGCTGAGACCCTTAGCATATCTCTTAATAAGGCTACTGTGGAGGGTAGAATCAGTGGTATTTCTCTAGTTTTCAACTGTCAGGTTTCTCATCAGCATTTTGTTGATGACACTATGTTGATTGGTGTGGCATCTATCCCAGAAGCCAGAGAATTCAAATAGTTAATGAAGGATTATGAGGAGGCATCAGATCAATTGATCAACTATGGGAAAAGATGTCTTCTTTATCAATACCCCTGAAAGAAGAAGCATCAAAATTACTTGGTATTCTTGGTTGTCCTTCTAAAAATCTCCCAACTCGGTATCTTGGTATGCTTATTGGGGTGGAAAAACCAAAGAATGCTGATTGGAATTTTCTAATTGATAGATTTCTAAAGAAACTGGAAGGGTGGAAAGGGTCACTGCTATCTCAAGCTAGAAAAGTTGTTCTTCTCAAATGCTCTATTCAGAATTTACCGGTTTATATGATGTCTATCTATAGATTACCCTCACGAAGTTGCTTGCAAGCTGGAGAGCATACAAAAAATATTTCTATGGAGTGGAACCAAATCAAAAGACAAAATTCCTCTAATCTCCTGGGATAAGGTCTGTACCCCCAAAAAACTTGGTGGCCTTGGTATCAGAGATTGGACCAAAATGAATAAAGCTATGCTGGCAAAAAATGAGTTGGAGACTATTAAAGGAAGAGAGTGTTTGGACTAGTATTATAAGAAGGAAATATTGGCCTAATCTTTCGCTAACGAATGGTGCTTCTGCACCCAGAACTCTAATGCTTCTTCCTATTTCTGGAAATCTTTAAATTGGGCTAAACATGTGGTCTCTGAGGGCTGTAAATGGCTTGTTGGAAATGGGTGAACCATTAAATTTTGGGAGGACAAATGGCTGGAGGACCTTCCTCTTAAGACTATTTACCCAACAGTCTATAGAGATTCTATGACCAAATATGGGACCAAGGTCGAGACTTCTTCAATTTGGATGACCCTTTGGGACAATGGAAAACCATAGCTCTGGATCATTCTAACAACATTGAGATCTCTTCTATTAACAACAGATTAAGAGGAGTTATTATTAACAAAGAGAATCCTGAAGAGGATAGTATATTCTAGACTAAGGAAGATAATGGTTTTTTTCAAAAGTTCCTACTACTCTTTCTTTCAAGAGGGGGAAGATGATAATTTTAACTGGGGAAGTGTTTGGGTCAAATAATTAATACCCAAGATTAATATGTTTTGGTGGCTGGTTATCCATGACAAGATTCTTACGGTTAAACCTGAACAAGAGAAATTTCCACATGATTAATAGATGTGTTTTGTGTGAATCTGATTGTGAAGATGCCTCACACATGTTCCTCAATTTCCCCTTTCTTGTCTCGGTCAGGAAAACCATCCTCAATCTTTTTGAAGTTAATTGGGTTTTTCCGGATTCCATAAAACTATTGTGGATCCAATGGTCAAGTCCTTTTAAGAGCCAAGGGTTAAATTTTTTATGGACCTTCTCTATTATGCATTTGGCTTGGGAGATATGGAAGGAAAGAAATAGAAGAATCTTTAAAGGCAAAAAGAAACCCCTAGCAAAATTGGAGCCCATTGTGTGAATTCTATCCTAGCTAACTTCTCTAATCTGAACTTCCAAAAAAATCCTTCTTTTAGAATGAATCCAGGTTTTCTTTGAAGTGGGGTCTGGGACCCACTACCATTAGCCCCCTGGTCTTAACCCTCGACTCAAAGGTTGGGTGAAACCTAGCAAGGACTATTTAAAATTAAACTTTGATGGGGCTTCCAAGGGAAACCCTGGTCAGGCAGTGCTATGTGGGGGTTTTTGGGATTCTGAAGGTAGATTTATCCTTGGGTTCTATCACAATTTGGGAACTCAAACTAATAATGTCATTGAAGTTGCTGGGGTCTTTTGGGGTCTATCTATAGCTCTGCAACACAATTTTTCCAATCTGGAAGTGGAAGGGGACTCCCTGAACATAATTAACAACATAAATGGGAAAGGCTCCATCTCTATCTCCAACCATAACTCTATTAAGAGTATTAAGAAAATGGCTCTATCTTTTAATTTTATCACCTTCAAACATGTGTATAGGGAGGCTAATGTTGTGGTGGACTTCTTTGCTAATATGGGGGTTAATGGGCTTGAGTTGACACTTTTGAAGGAGGTGGAAATTCTTGATCCCAAGGTGTGGGCACACTTATTAAAAGACACCAATGCACACGTATAAGGTCCTTTCATGGGGTGTCAATCTCATCAAGCTCGTTGGTTGTATGATGATTTTGCATTTATCTCTCAATAATGAGAAGATCGGGAATGAGATTCACACGTATTCTTGGAGAGCTCTTATTGTCTCCCGTGTCTGTAGAAACTTTAGTTCTTGGCGTGTGAGTAATCTTTTGGCGTTCTAGATTTTGGGTCTATTCATGAAGAGGTTTTTGTTGTTCAACCAAATGGGGGGTGATCTTGTCAGAACTGAACTTGCTAATCTCGAAGGGGTCACACCTAAAGCTATGGCTCTGTTTGATAGCAAGGGCTTTACCCCCTTTCGAAAATCTTCGAAGGGCATTATGAAAATCTTAGCAAGGATTTTTCTAGTGCCTGGAAAGTGACCAAAAAAGGAGTTGTGGTTGAAATGAAGGGGATCAGGATGGAGATTACTATGGATTTAGTGGCAAAAGTGATGGGCATTCCAGTGGTGGGGAGGGAGGTCTACAAACCAAAGAAGGAAGCATATGAAGAATTGAATCTTTTTCTCAAAGGTAATGAGAATCTCACCTCCCATTTTTCTGGTTACCTTAGATTGTCTTTACCTAATCCATATGATGAGGTGGCTCTCTCTCTCATTCAATTTTTAACCCTTGAGGGCTGTCACAAATGTATTTATGCCTACCACCTCCCTATGCTAAATCATTTTAGGCATGGCCAAGCTTTTAGTTTCCCCTACTTCCTGTATCATTCCTGTGTGCCTCTATTTTTAGTTCAAAATGAGAAGAATTTATGTCCCTCTCCATCAAGGCTTTATCCTTTCCCTAGTCAAAAGGGTGGCACTGGACATTGATAAAACTAGCTCCCTTAAGTTGGCTCTGGAAGCTTATGCGAGATGGCACTAGTTCGACTCAGAGGAGAAGGAATCGAGCAATGATTCTGACTCCCAAGATGGGGACTCAGATGATGACCAGGATGAGGTGGAGGTGGTTATGGCCTAGAATCTTAAGGACTTGAAATCAAAGCAGATCCCTTGCTCCCCGTCGAACACCAAGGGTGAGTCCAACAAACAGGATGTCTCGACCCCTATTAATGCTCAACTGGAACAACACTTTGAGGAAATGGGTCACGTTGGTCCGATCAAAGGGGAAAACCACTTGGTAAGGATGTCAGCAGATATAGAGGAGCTCAAGCATAATATTCACCTCACTAAGACCTTGCTCTATTTTTTATTCAATGACTGACATAAGATGAAAGAGTAGGTGGAGGAAGTGGTCAGCATTGGGCAGGGTGGAGAGATTGAGGTTTTAAAGGCCAACTTTGGTGCCATAACCAAAGAGATGGATCAGGTTAAGGAAATTCTCCATAGTTATATGGAATGGAGCATTGTGACAGTGAAATCGACCCTACAACACCTTCAGACTCTGGGGCAGCTTGCTAATACCTATTGTGCCATGGATAGTAAGGTCATGAAGAGAAAGGCTACCCCAGATGGTTTTGACATAGGATCCTTGGTGGTTAATATCGAATCTTTGGTGAAAGAATGGGCTAAGGTGTTGGAGGGGCTTGAAAAATCCTACAAATGACCTGGGATGGGTTGTTTTGTTTTTCATTGTCTTTGTTACTAGTTGTTACTTTCATCAATGTTGTTAGTTTATCTATGTTTTTGTTGCTGTTAGTTTCACTTTATGGGCTCCGGAGAGCTCTTATTACTATGAACAGTTATATTATGGTTTTTTGATGTTATTATAATGTTGTTTTTCTCTCATTGAGAGAGTTTTCGATGTACGGGGTAGGGTCCCCTCAACCCTTTTTAACCTCTAATCAAAAAAATAGAGGGACCTAGTTTATCCATCTAGAAATACACTCCATTGTAAATAAATGGGGTCTAGTTTATTCATTGTTGTCGATTGTATTCAATGGCATTGATGAGGCTATCATACATAATTAATATTTATAAAACCCAAAAAGAAAGTGAAAACAAGGGATAATGGTAATGATTTCATGGAATCCTGAAGAGCACCCATTATGGATACAAAAATCTTAGATGAATGGTGAGATGAGGGAAGTAAATAGAAATACAAGATAATAGAAAGGATGGTAAATGGAAATACAAGACCAAACCTCCAAAATAAATTTGATTAGTGTCCCAATTATTACATTAATATCCATAATCGTGGAGAGAAATTCTTATATATCACTACACATGTCTCATTAAATGGTAAATTTGTCCCATGTTTCAATCACCAAGAATAACTTATTTGTCTAATGTGTCCCATGTTTCAGTACATGTGGCAGAGATTAAGAAAAAATGTGCTACCACTTCATGTACATAAACAATTACACAAGTAGATCAATGTAAGAAATGGAAAATTGATTATATTTCAAAGTTGTCATTCAACTTACTATGATCATACATGATGGATAGATGATACTAGTAACACCAATGGCAAGGTAAAGTACCTATATGGATGGGAAAGGTAGAATGAATTAAAAACATGATGTCCACACAAATGATCAAAAGATGGTAAGTTTGTGTCAATCCACAAGAAAAGAAAATGCAAAAAGAAAGGTGCCAAGAATTCTTAAAGAAAAAGAAAAGATAGCAAAAGGTAATGGAAACCTTAGATATTGATATAGGAAACGTCATCTAGTCATGGACACCAAGAAAAATATGGAAAGGACAACAAATTAAAATACCAAATTTGGGACACTATGTTATTCAGGCATACCCTGCAAAACTTCAAGAACAATAATTAATTAATTTTAGTTAATATTGGTAGAACTAGATACCCTTGAAAGGACTCGATATTTATATAATTTTCACTACTTTTTAATATAACTATCCCAAAGGAATTTATTGCCTACATAAATAAGAGGCTCAGTGGTCAATTCCTACCTCAATAGTTGAAAGAAAGTGGACATAAAATAGATAAGTATAAAATAATGTATAAGTATTACATAGGAATGTTTTTTTAGGCTTATATTACTATGTACTCATAACAATTCTTTGTGACACGTATGTTATTCTCAAATGTAACAATAAATCTATTAAAAAAATTTAAAATGTTGTTCAAGAGAAGTTTTAAAATCTTGTTTAAAAATTAGTTACAATTAGTTTCAATGTTTAAAGTCTTTAATGTATAAATATATATCTAAGTGGGAAATTCTAATTCACAATATTAATAAAATTATAATGTAATAAAGTAATGATAAACAATTTAAACAAATATTGAGTGTGCAATGCTTGATAAGAAAAATAATAAATTTAATGACATCATGCATTCTTGAATAGGTGGCATGTACTTATTAATATTTTATTTTAAAAATGAAGATTACTCCGTTTGTACACTTATTAAATGTTAATGTTAAAGTTGTCATAATTGTTGTGACACTTGTTAATTGAATATTTTTCCTTCAAATATTATTGAAAAATATGTACTTGAATACAATCCATAATTTGTCTTATCATGAAAAAGTAACCAATAGAAAATCAAATAAATCAATTTTATTGATTTTTTAAAATTGTGAAATTGTTTAATTTATATTCCAACATTTGAAATATGGACAGAGAGAAAACCAATGTCTTTGATTGGAGGACATGGAAAGAACTAATAAGTTGTGGTGAAAGGTATAATAACTTTCCATAGGTAGGAACTAATAAATTGTGAAATCCATGTTTCAAAACAATGTGTTTAATGCAATTCTTTACTCTTTGTTATTTTGTATGATTTATAGACAAAAAAACATTAAATTAGTTCACATTATCTATATTATCTACTATTTTGAAATTCCTAGTGATCGCTAATTTCCGTTCAATGATTTCCATTTTACAAATTGATCAAATAAGTGTTGAAAAGATGTATCTTAGCGGTTGTTATGCTTATGTGTCTTATCGACCACAAGGATTATGTAGCTTATCAATCATTTATGTAACTTAGTGGCCGTAAGGCTTATGTAACTTAGTGACCGCTAGGGTTATGTAGCTTAGTGGCCGTAAGGTAGATGTAACTTAGTGGCTGTAAGGAAGATGTAACTTTGACACCACTAGGATTATTTCACATAGCATGTGCTTGCATCATGTAAGTTAATGATTGTTAGGCTTATGTAAGTTAGCAATTGCTAGGCTTATGTAAGTTAACAACCATTAGGATTATGTAAGTTAGCGGTCGCTTTAGGCTTATGTGGGGGAATCAAATAATAATAAAATATAAATCCTAAAATAGTGAAAATGAAATCCAAAAACAGGATTTAGAAATTGGATTCTAATAGTGGTGAAATTGGAATCCAATAATAGCGTTATTGGAATCCATTCATAGGAAATTGGAATTCAAATATAGCAAAATTGGAATCCAATAATAGTGAAATTAGAACTCGAATAAGTCTAATAATGATAATATTGGAATCCAATATTGCTACTAATGGAATCCAATAATAGTAATAATGGAATCTAGTATAAACAAAATTTAAATCCAATATATGTAAAAACAGAGATGGATTTCTTCCAAAACTTGTAATACTTGAGTCTAGATTCACTAGAATATGTCTAGATTTAGTGAAATAAGTGTTATGTACTTACATATCTTACATCTAGATAATTTTATCACTATCAATTGTGACACCCACAATAGACTCCTAGGGTATGATTCCACACACATGCACATAGAAATACATTGGGTCTAAAATGTAGTACAACACTCAGTGGTAGGTTCACTTGTTTGACAACTGAGGATAGTCCAAACCCTCATTTACATTCTTATCTTTTTGAGATTTGATGCACTCTTGAGGGTTTTGTAGGTCATTATTTCATTACTGATTATCAATGACCTTGGAAATTATTGTGTGGCATTTTAATGACCAAAGGTTAAGGAAAACTAACACCTTGTAACTATTCGAAGATATGTTATTGATATTTTTCATAGTCACGAGAACCCAATACATGTTTGTGGCACGCACAGTGTTCCTAGCCCAATTTGGGCACCCCAATCTAGCATATTCCTCCATCTCTGTATATTTTTGAGTTTGTTATGACATCTGTGCTTCCTATTTTCTAGTTTTCCATCTTTATGTGCCCTCAAGATCTCTGCAAAATAGCTAATTTATTTTATCCCTTCTTTGTAAGTAGGGTGTCATAATTTTTATCTCAATTTACTTAGTTCATTTGTTGTAATTATTTTATTATTCATTTACTATTACACTAGCAATTAGATTAGGCATTCTATTATTTCTATATTTTTCTTAATCAATTTTCAATATTATTTATTTTTCAATGTCCCACACCTTTTCTTAATGAGTGGTAAATTCAAATTTACAATTGAAACTTTCCTTGCATTTGAGAGTATTTGAAATTTAAATATACTCTCGAATTACCTCTCTCTTTTCTTAATGCTAGGAAATTCTAATTTTTAAATTTTCATATCCCGCACTTTTATATTTTCAAAATTTCTAGGGTGGAATGTGCCAAAAAATTATTAAACACCCTAGAAACTATTTTTTAGGGTTTATTTTTATTGGTCTTGCAGAAAAGTAGCTCATGAAATCATAAAACAATACAAGCATGCCAAGATTATAGGGCCAAGTGCAAGAATCCGAGCTGTTTTGGAAAAGGAACAATGAGGAAGTAATTATAATCTCGTTTGTAGATAAAACACAAAGGACACATAAAGGAGGCACACAAAGGACATACACAAAGGAGGAAAGGAAAAGGGGTTATAGATAAAATCATGCAGATATTTTGTTCGATGCAGTAGATGGAGTTTGAAAGACATCACCAAGCATGAAATAATCTCATATCTAAATCAAGTATTTATCAAAAACATATATTATAGTAAATGTGCACCTTTTTATTATGGGCTTGTTCAATTTTTCTATATTCGACTAGTTCTTATATTTTTATGGTAGTCAGCCTGTTTTTCCCTACCAAAACACTCTCCATTATATCTCTGCTTATCGAGTTCTTTTTGATCATCTTATAAAACCGCCTTGTTCTTCATGAAAACAAATTTTCCATTTTGTGCCCTAATAAAAGAAAATTTAATCCTTGTTTTCAATCTAGTTTTTATTTCATTTGAACACTTTCAAGTATCCACATTCTATGTCTCCTTTTGGATATTTTTTTAGCTCTTTCATTCTCATACCTAGGGATTGTTTTTCCCGATAATGATGGCATGTCACATAGTCACTAGTTTTTAAAATTGTAATGGTTTGTGAGAACCAAAGTATTGTTTAGATATTCCTTACAACTACCTTTTCTACTTTTTATTATGATGATAGAAATAACCACAGGGTAATTATTTCATTATACATTGTTTATATGGTTTTCACGTTGACTTTATGAGAAGATATTCAGGTTAACAAAATTATTTAAAACTATAGAATCATATTAATTTTTCAATTATATGATAATTTTTTGTACAATGGAGAAGGTAAACATATTATATATACATGTAAATATTATCAAATAAAAATTTAATCACTATATATTTAAATTTATATTTTCTTTTCCACTCGCTAAGCCATGACAAAAAATCACATAGCTTTGTAGTCATGATGATATAATTATTTTTAAACATAATTTTTAATATTCCATGTATTATTGGGATGAAAGATAGAGTGTTGTTATATATATTAATTCATGATTCTACACGTATTTCTATGTATCTAAATGGAAAATCCATATTTATTTTTATCGTTTATAGCTTTTCAATTTGATTTTCCTATTGGAATACAATCAATCATGAAAATTTTTGTAGCTTAGCGGTAGCTAGGCTATAATTCTCTTTTGAATAAAAAATTTTTAAATCTTAGTGATAATAAAAATCTATGTATAATTGTATAACACATAGAAGGTTGATGTTTAGATCTTAGTGGTTGTCAGTTAAAGCCTCGAGAAATAAGACAGATGATTTTTTTTTATATGAAAATAAGATCTCTATACATTACTTGAATTTACACTTTTGATTTAAGAATTTGAAGTAAGATTTTTTGAGCTTATCGATTGTTAGGCTATGCCACCAAATAATATTTGGAGCTTAGCGACCACTAGGCAAATGCCATCGAATAATATTTGGAGCCATGTGGTGGTTATGATTTTAAAAAATAGATTAAAATATTATGATCTTAGCGGCCACTCGGATATGCCACAACATATTAGTTAAATCTTACATCAAGTTATAATATCTCGACACTAGTTGCCAAAAAAAATCTCGAATATCACAAAAATTAAGGAATGATTTTCTTAGCATTAGGTTATGTTACATATTATTTGGATAAATTAATTTAATAAAAACAAGAAATATTAGATTAGTCAATAGGATTTCAAAAACCAATATATTTGTAGCTTAGCGATCACTAGAAATTATGGATATTTTAAACATTGATTTGTATCGCTTAGCGATTGATCTAAGATTTAAAAAATAAATATTTTCAAAACCACAACATTTATAGGATTTAATTTCAAAATTAAATGGTAATATAATTTGAGCTTCTACCATAATATTTAGAGAAAATTTTGATAGGATCAACAATTAAAGAAAATTAATTTGAGCTTTATGCATTAGTCTTAAGGATTATAATTTAAGCATAATATTTGTTTATAATATTTGGAGCATAGAGATCGTCGATTTAACATATTAAATTAAGATTCTAGGAGCCTAGTAGCCACTAGGATATGTTAAATCATAATATTAGGAGGTTATTGGCATTATGCTTTAACAAATCAAATTAACATATTTTGATTTCTTTATATCTAGGTGCTTCCACAATATAATATTTTGAGCTTAGATGTCACTATCATTTAACAAGTCAAAGAATGATATTTTTAGCTTAGCATTTACTAGCTTATGTTGCAACATATTATTTGAAGATTAGTTATCACTAGGATTTAACAAAAAAAGTAAGATATTGTGAGCTTAGCGACCACTAGGTTATGCCACAATAACATATTTGAGTTTAGTGATCACTAGTCATTTATGGATATTTGAACCTAGTGTGCACTAGTTTATGCCACAACAACATATTTGGAGCTTAACATATCCAACAACAAGTACATGTTTAGATAAGTATAACATTTGGAATATATACATGAACATTCAATCAATTATAAATATTCATATATTTACATGTCATACATATTTTAGTGTTTTCCCGTCTATCTCAAATACTACAATTTATGATTCACTGTGGTTCTTCCTTAATTATGGGTATATTGTTGATCGAGTCGAATATCAATATGTAAAGTTGCTTCTTGATTTTTTTTCTCTTGTGTGAGAAATTTTTATCATCTTTTTTCATGCCACCCAAAATTCTTTGCAAATCTTATAATCTCTACTTATCTTTCCTATGTCCACAATCGGGTTTCTAAATAACACACTAGACTTGTCAAGCAAAAACCTTTTGACTAAGATTTATATTTTTCAATTTCCTTTACATTTCTCTATTTTTGTATTTTTTCCCTGTGTTTGGAGGGAATCTCAATGACATGTGAATTTTCTCCTTTTTTTCCTCTATTATTATCCTTTGAAAATTAAACAAAATTTTTAAGCAAGATGTAGTGAACTCTTCATCGAAAACCAATTCATGGTTTCGTTAAATACTTCCATGACCAAGGCTTCGTGAAAATCTGATTTCCTCTCAAAATAATTTCATCAAATTGAAAGATAGTAATTCTTACCTATCATTCCATTACCTTAGTCTTTCCTTCATATAATTATGCATATGTATGCATATAAAAATATCATCCATGGTCATAATTGAAGGATTTACAAATTCCTTTTCTTGATGACCTTCCCCATATATATAATGTTTTCTACAATGCTCTCATTGATGTAATGATATTTTTGTATTTTTGAGTAGGATTGTTCCTCCACCTTTTCCTCTATGCATTTCTTTATATTATTGTATAGGCCATGTAATGCCTCTTCTACATCAAAAACTGTACCGAAAATAATTGTGGCCTTTAATTGAGTTTAAAGCTCTTTATTTTTAGCATGTATGCCTCTCACTAGTTCTATGACTACTTCAACTGTAAGCCTTTATCAAGGATTCCAAATCTTCCTCATATTGCACCACTTGGGATCCTTTGGATTTTTGTTTCTTTGTAAGAGTGAAGAGGTCTTCTAAAGTTTTGTGCCAAACAATGGCTTGTTGTGTTGACATCTTCTTTTTGGTTACCCTTTTCAAGGTTCCCATCCTTGGATTGAATTCAATGTTTACTAAGGGATCTTCTTGTGCCTCCCAATCTGGTTTTCTTTATGGGAAATTATGGATTTCTTAACCCAATATTTGAGAAGATTGCATGTGAAATGGAGGGAGAAGATTGAGAGGGTTGCACTAGTTGAAATTTCAGTTTGCACAGTCTCCTCTTCTTCATATGAAGAATTTAAGGCATATGCCACCAAATTTGGAGCTTCATTTGGTGTGGGAAATAATTCTTAAAACTCAGATAGAGTTTTAATTGATGGAAAAATGGGAGAACAAGGTTTTCTAAATATGTTAAATAAAATCTTCCTTTCTCTTTGTGGCCTCCTTTTTAATAGTTCCTCTCGGAGGTGGAACTTCCCCGTCTCCTTCATATTATTATTAACAAGGCTATCTTCTATTTGGGTAATCCATACCCATTCATTGGCATCATGCAATGTGCATAGGATATATTTATCTATCCTTTAAGTGACTAAAGGTGCTGGGAAACCCTTTTCATTGGTCATATTTCCTTAGTGGGTGTTGGGGGGAGATGGAATGAACTTCCATTCACTGATGCAACTTTAAAATTAGGGAACCTATTAAATTTCCTACATCCCACAGTGAATGGGAGGAGGGGGTGTGTTTAAGCTTCTTCTCTTTGTAATTTCTAGAAATATTGTTAAAATCTTATATGCCACCTTTTGTTCTACCAATTTTTCTGGCACATAATATGGTAACTGAAAAGGAGGTGTAAGGAGACCCTTGATCATGATAACCTTATATTATAGATAGAATAATATAACTCACATTTTCCTTATGGAAGTGAGGATGTTAGTAGATATTCTTGGGGTCACAATTTCCTGTAATTGTTTGGTAGAGAGTAACACATAAATAAGTTTATATATATTAAATATGAGATCTGAACCAATGGGAATACAAGTCTAAATATAGTTCATTTATCTTCAAAGGGCATGAAGGGTGCTCATTTTGACAAAAATCCAAACATTTGATAACACCATGACAACATCGAGAAGATAGGAAGCCATGTGAAAATGGTTTGATTTTCAATGAAATTTTTTCTTTGGCTCAATAAATTTAAACTGAGCACTTTCTCTAAGGAGGGAATCTTTCCTTCATCAATAATAAAATAAAGTAAAGGGATCCATGATACATCGACCTTAGAGATAAGAATAATTTCCATATATCTTGTTCATGAGGGCCATGCCAATACAAACTCTGGTCTCTAAACCTTTTAATAAGGATATTTCTCATATGAGAATCATCCATATTATCTAATGGTTCAATAGCCCAACTTTGTAAAAGAACTCTTATTCTCCTTATGAACATCCAAGACTTGATATATCTACATTGTATAGGGTTTAACTCTGAAAGTTTATAATAATGTTTGTATGCATGCCTAACATAAAAACCTATTTTTTTTTCCATGATTTAGAAAATAAGGTCCAATCCTTGGACTTGGAAGAATTAGATAGGAAGCGATCAATTCCAGAAATGGAAGCACCTTTGGTTTAGTGGAAATTAAATGGAGAAAAACCCTTTTATCACCTTATGTCTCGTCAAGAGACTTAGGGCTTATCTTTGGTATACCCTTTTTATCTACGACATATACACAAACACTTTAATCCTATACTGCAGAAAAAATAGATGAGTATTGCTTGAAATTCATGATGTAAGGAAGTTGGATCAAACATGGTATCTCTAATTACTCTTGGTGTCCTCATAAGAATATAAATAAGCATCTACAGTCAACATTTTCGGGTCTTCCATCATGTTGAAAAATTACAGGTCCATGAATGTTACATATATCATCAAAAGAAAAATTATTGAGAAAAATGACGTACTTGAATTTACGACAACATTCATATGTATCTTATTATGAATATTTGGTTAGATTAAAAAATCATTACCAAATAAATGAAAGAAGTGTTGATCCTAGTGGTAGGTCTCTAGGGTCATCCATAACTAAATATTTAGATCTTAGTGGTTGCTAGGCATCATTCATAAACCTATAATGCAATGAGCAAAGCACGGTAGTACATGCACCACTAAGGGGTCAAGATATACATAATTTTGATCCTAGTGTTTGTTAGGCATCACTCATAGTAAAATATTAATGTAATGAGAAAAGTCTATCAATACATGCACTCTTGAGGCTTTAAGACATACATAGTTCTAATCTTAGTGGCTCACTAAGTTTAGACACAAGGAAATATTTAGATTGGTCGTATCTAGGAATTATTCATGACAAAACTATTATTAGAATGAGTAAAAATTATGTTCCAATATTTGCACTTGATGAGGGGTTGAAGACATACGTAGTATTGATCCTAGTGGTCACTAAGTTCAGCCACAACATGAATTATTTAGACTTGGTCATATCTAGGCTTTATTCAAAGGACAACTATTATTGCAATGAGAAAAAGAATGCCAATCCTTGCACTACAAAGGGGTACATATATAAGTAGTTCTTATCCTAGCGGTTACTAGGGTCAGCCATAACATATTTTTAGAAATTAGTGGTGGCTAGGAATCATTAACAAATAAATGTACTTCTTATCCTAGTTGTTACTACATCAGCCACAATGATATATCTATAGCTTAAGTTGGTCATTAGGCATCATTAATAGGAAAACTATTAATGCATTAACAAGAAATTTTGGCAATACATGCATTATTGAGGGTCAAGGAATACATATTTCTATTCTAGTGTTTTCTAAGGTAATCCATAATGAAATATATAAAGCTTAGTGGTCAATAAGATCAACCTCATAAAATAATGTTTTGAACTTAGTGTTAGCTAAACATCATTCAATGGACATCTATTATTGAATTGAGAAAAGAGTTGTAATACATGTTTTCTTAAGGGGTCAACCTTTACTTAGGTTTGATTAGTTTGTTGTAGGGATGTGTATACCTCTCTTTAATTATTTATAATTATACTATATTAGCTGGACTATCCTTGCGGAGCCAAGTGTTGCACTACATACCCTCGAGAGGGATCAAGCCTTATGTAGTTCTCATAATATATATTACAAGTTATTGATAAAAATATATAAATCACACATTTTATTTAGAAGGGATTTAATTTGTATACATACGTCTTTTTCTTGGTATTGTAGGTGATCTTGAATTATAACTCCTATGTGACCATTACAATTTTAAAACTAGAGAAATTGTAAAGAAAATAAAACCTCTTTAACCATGTTACTATTTTCATCAATTTATCCATATAATACATGGTATAATGAGTTTAAATATAATGACCAAACTCTTTCTAGTGTTAGTATGAAGATACAAACATTGAAACCTATGTATAATCTCCATGGTCATTAAATATCACAATTTCCATATGCTTTCACCCACCAAAGTAATTTCAATAATCAATTTATAATGAAATTTAGAGAAACCTTCCGATAGTGGTCCTAAAATTAACTTTAGTTCAATTGTCTACAAAAGCACTAAATGAATAATAGTCCATTTCTAAACAAAATCTATTTTCCTTCACCTTTTCAACAACACCCATTTTTTTAGCTTCAAGAAATCATTTTTGTCCATGTCAAGTATTTTAGGAAACAATTCTCGGTCCTCTTGTGAAACAAATTCCCATAACATGTTTGTGTATTTCTTACAAGCACATGTACACATATTTCACAAATCATTTAAGGATCATCAGATTAAATGAAAAAATGATGCCAAAACATTTGAATTGAGAATTTTTGTTAAAATGTGTGAAATAATATGGTATCATGGACATAATTGACTTTTGAAAGGCACAAAATGGGTTTTATTGAAAAGGCTATGGAAAATTCTACTTTTACAAAATATCAAAAATTGGGAAGAGATAAAAATGGATCTTGTTTTGCATCATTTTTCCCAAAGAAATATTTAGAGCTCATTGGAACTCACTAATCAACATTAACATGAAAACTATTAATGCAATGAGCTCTATGCGGAAATACATGCACTATCGAGGGGTCACGACATACATACTTTTGTTCCTAGCGGTCACTAAGATGAGCTACAATGAAATATTTATATCTTAGTGGTCACTAGACATCATTAATAGTAAAAATATTAATGCAATGAGAAAAATCCAAAAATACATGCACTCTTGAGGGGTCAAGACATATGTTTTTCTTAACCTAGCAGTAGTAGCTAGGGTCAGCCACAAAAAATATTTTGAGCTTAGCGGTTGATTAGGCATCATTACCAGGAAAAATATCAATGCAATGAGAAAAGAGTGGAAAAACATGCACTATAGAGGGGTTAAGGAATACAAATTTTTTTCCTAGCAGTCTCTAAGGTCAGAAACCAATAAATATTTTAAAGTTTAGTAGTTGATAGGCATCATTACCATGAAAAATATTAATGCAATGAGAAAATGTGGCAACAGTAATACATGCACTATAGAGGGCTCAAGGCATATTAATTTTTGTTCCTCGTGCTTATAAGGTCAGCCACAAAAAATTTTTAATTCTTAGTGGTCACTATGATCAACATCAACAAAATATTTTGAACTTAGTGTTTGTTAGGCATCATTCACTGGACATCTATTATTGAACTCAAAAGGTTGCATTACATGTTTTCTTCAGGGTCAATATTTACTTAGCTCTGATTAGTTTGTTGCATGAATGTGTATACCTCTCTTTACTTATTTATAATTGTACTATATTGGCTATACTATCCTAGCGAGCCAAGTGTTGCACTACATACCCTCGAGAGGGATCAAGCCTTATGTAGTTCTCATACTATTTATTATAAGTTATTGAAAGGAATATATAAATTACACATTTTAATGATAAATGAAATCTCAAAATCCATGGTGGTCTATAATTAGTCAGTAAATGAAGTCTCAAAGGCCATGGTATAATGAATATAAATATAATGACCACACTCTTTGTAGTGTTAGTATGAACATACAGACTCTAAACCCTATGTATAATCTCCCTTGTCATTAAATATCACAATTTCCCAAGATATCACATCTCCCTATTTCCATATGCTTCCACCTGCCACTAAAAACAAACAAGGAATAAATTCCCTTATCTCACTTACCTCAATCTACATGCAAATTAATGGTCTTCTATTAGATCTTATCAAGATCTATAGTAAAAAAAATTCCTCACATTTATTAAAGTTATATTAAGAAAGAAAATCCTTGTCATCTTATAATTTTTAGTGTTGATATATCATTAGCTTATTTAACTAAAAAACTAGAGCCTATAATTTTAATCTATAATTATTACATTTTCTTTCCAGAACTATCAAGTAAGTGAAACATTATTCAAAATCTTGTTTAGCTTGCATTCTCAAATTATAGGTTTTATAGTTCCCCATTCACTGTTTTTCAAGGAGGAACCTACACAGATGGAACCCTTTGTATTTTTTCCTTGGCAGTCACATATATGTTTTTATAAAATTGTATTTCCCAAAATTTCCTTATGCAAGAAAACAATTACTATAAACAAGCAAAAAAAATACTTGTGTTACTACTATTATTTCATCTTCTAATAGTTATTATCACTATTTCATTACTTTAGTTTAATTTATAACAAAATGTCTAGAAACCGGTCGATAGTAGTCCAAAATCCCTAAATGAATAACAACCCTAACTAAACAAAATCTATTTTCCTCAGCCTTTTCAGCAACACCCATTTTTTTCACTTCCAATAATCATTGTTGTCCATGTCAGGTATTTTACAAAATAGTTCTCAGTCCTCTTGAAAAAAATTCCCATAACATGTTTTTGCATTTCTCAAAAGCACGATACACACATATTTTGCAAATCATTTAGGGATCAATAGATTGAATGAAAAAATGATGTCAAACCCTATCAGTTGAGAAGTGTTTGTTAAAGAGCATTAAATAATATAGATTATAATTGACTACTAGAAGCACACAAAAATAGGGTTTTGTTAAAAGGATACGGAAAAATTCTACATTTACAAAATTTCAAAAATTTGGAAGGGACAAAGGTGAGAACATATACCAATTTTTGATGCCTTCACAAAAATAAACCGCTCAAAATTTTTTAAAATCAAACCATGATCATATTTTCCAATGGATGATTATGCTTACATAATTTTTTCCCTTACACCAATGTTCTCACCAAAAGCTTCAAAAATTTAAGTGTCTAGGAAATATACTAAAAATGACAATCTATAGTTACATGGAACCGACACTTCCAACCACCACTTTCTTTGGTGCACAAATTACAAAAGACACGTGTATGCTTTGTTAAATTGCTTTATATTTAATGGATAATTAATGGCTATCAAATGGCACACATATTTTGAATATCACATGAAATTTACATTGTTTGGTTTAATGGCTAATTAATGTTGGGGAACCACAATATTAACCATATATGCCACACACCAATAGAGTTCAATTTTTAAGAGAATTGGTACAATCTATAAAATTACTTTGTCTTGTTTTGCATCATCTAGCCCAATATTATAGTGGAATTGTATTGTGTAGGAGAATCATTGTCAATATTATCAATATTATCATAAAAAATAACACCATGCTCATTGTCAATATTATCATCTATAAATTACATAGTGAGTATATAAGTATTCCATACTTTGACTATACTACCAATGATATGTGGTTCAATTGATGTCACACATATTAAATTATCATATTTTCTAAACAAAAATATACATGTTTACCGACATCATTTTAAAAGTGTTTTGTTACAAAAAATATCTTGGGATGTGTGTGTCAATGCTCTTGGTGGCCCCATGATGTTGATCATTGGAATTGTTCTAAAATAAAAATAAGAATGCAAAATAGAGAAGTATTAGCTAACTCCAATGCATGATCTTTTTTCTTACATAATGTATACCATATTTTATAATTGAATGTATGATGCAATACTATATTACTATGGTTAAAAAAATTGTAATTTACTAGGTAAAAATAATTGCAACTTGAAGTTGTACATCCAATATTTTATCCATTAGCTTTCTCTCTTATTCCATTCTTTCACGCTCAATTTGAAGTCTTCCTTCTCAATTTCTTTCATTGTCTGACTCAATAGATGCATGTTATTTTCCATTATCTCTTTCAAATATCCATAAGAGTTTCTTTTTCTTTACACATTGCATTGAATTCCATTTTTATTCAAAGGGGTTTCTTGGTTTTCTCCTTCCAAATTTTCAATGTTGATAGAAGGGATTTATGATTTCCTTCCATGTATTTTTCAGAAGTAGAAGTGCTTATATTAACCCTTTATTTTCCATTAAAACCAATAACCTTGGTTGTTTTTGTGTAATGTGATCCATATCTTCATAGAAACTCCATGTTGAATGTGTTTCCCCATTGTGTTTTCCAATTGTTTCTCCTTCTTGAGGGTTTTATTCAACCTATTCATCTTGTATTTGCATTGCATCCTAGTGAATGTTTTTCCATAAACTTGATTCAAAGCATCTTATACTTTATCCCAATGTTTCTTGCCAAGTTTTCCATAGTTTAAATCTTCATACACCTCTTCAAATTTTGAAATAAATGTTTTCACAAATTTTTGGCCAAAGCTCTTCTTTGTATTCTTTCTTTAGCTCCTCATTATTTTATATCTTTTTATCATATGCATGGGTTATTGAAAATGTTTCTTCCAGTTTTGAATCATCAACATCATAAAAAATATATGGATTATTTAGATCTATTTGTGAATGTGGAATGTAATGACCCAATTTTTGATGTGCCACTTGTATTTTCTTACAAATTTGAGACACTATTTCCATCAAAGTTTTACACGTAGAAAGTCCTTTTCATGGAATTTTCTTATTTGTGTTGAAAAACCCATATTGTCTTCATAGTTTCTTGGAGTTGATTTGAGACCTTGGGATTTGATACATGAAAACAAGAAAAATGGTGATTTTTTCATGTCCTGCAAATTTATTAGTTACTATAAACATTCACAAATGAAACAATTTTCTTACTACATCTTTTATCTAAACTTCATTTCATTTTTCATTTTTTAATAATATATATATATATATACACAAAGTGTTGTGCTCTAATTTCATTTAAATCAAAACTTGTGGAGAAACATTGAAAATTGGTTAAGTACCTAATAACAAATGCAATATTTACAATCATTGTGAAATGGGTGTACAAAATGAAATTCTTCAAAATAGAATAACAATGTTTTACCTCTTTTAATTTTTATAACTTTTTCTTCACCCATTTGTATATGTGTTCCCTATTTTGGTGTTTTCACCTTCCAAATGAGTATACAGTTTTCCATTTTATTGCATTGAAATCAACATGTTGACAGAGCTTGCATGGATTAAAATTTAATATTATACCACTTAACATTAAATACTAGTGCACGAAAAAATAAAAAAATACTTTTAAGTGGTAGATTTTACATTATTCGTTTAATGGCCAATTAATGTTGAGGGAACCAATATTAATTAGCATTTGACCTTACAAAAAAGTGTAATTGTTATTGTAAAGAATTAAGGTAAGATTTTTATAACATAATTTTTAATGTATGAAAACTAAATTTCAACATTGTTTGAAACTTAAATTTGACATACATAAATTTAATTGAAATTAAGTCTTTAATATTGAAAATTATTAATAATAAACTATGTAACATGGGTTACTTCTACTCAATATTATAGACAATTATTAATAATAAACTTATATTGTTAAAAGATTATGTAAGATATAAAAACCTAAGAAACAATTAATACACATAATTGAATCAAAGTATATAGCACCACCGTTAATCAAATAAAGACTAAACTTGAACTCTATACCATCAAATAAACATAGCTATACAATTAGAGAATAAAATATAGTAACAATTTACTTTGACACAATATTAATGGCCCTAAATATATACTAAACTTAAATTGGAGGACATTGAACTATTCCTTAGTGTGAGTAATAATTTTATAAATAGTTGTCTTCAAATTGGAGGAGATTGAACTTTTCCTTATTGTGAGTAATAATTTTATAAATAGTTGTCTTCAATATTATCATGTGTACGAGAAAAATTTAAGTCCTAAGAGCTAGCTAGAGGCTAGAAAAATTTTTACTAGAATGACATGTCAAAATTTTAGTGATGGCCCTTCGATATGCGAGTGATCATTATTCCAAGTGTGAATGCTCACACTTCATCATGAATGATCACACTTCATCATGTGAGTGATCACACTTCATCATGAGCAATATACACTG
This sequence comes from Taxus wallichiana var. yunnanensis, assembly GCA_018340775.1. NCBI lineage: Eukaryota > Viridiplantae > Streptophyta > Pinopsida > Cupressales > Taxaceae > Taxus > Taxus wallichiana. Next base: position 186,193,503 of record CM031243.1, on the reverse strand, counting down.
CCCATGTCCTCGAATATCTCCTTGACACTACAATACAGTGTGATCACTCACATGTATAAGTGTGAGAATTCACACTTGGAATTGCGATCACTCACACATTGAAGTGTGATCACTAACATTTGACCTTCCATTCTAGTCAATATTTGAATTTTTGTGTGTATGAGAAAAATTAAGTCCCAGTGGCCATTAGGCTATATAAAATTTTGAAATCATACACTATGTGTTTTATGGATAAAAATATACACACAGTAGCAGATCTAAGATTCTAATACAATGTGTTATATGGTCAAATAAGAGCACTAATATGGTCAAATAAGAGCCAAATTATCCATATGTTCAAAGATTTGGATTAAATGAGGTTTCAAAGATGTTCATATAAGATGTATATTTTTATTTTCTCATTGTGATTTCAATTCTCCATACTAAGGTTCAAGATTTAAGTTTCCTCGATACTAATTTTCTTTTTTATTTGTGGATATAGTTGAAAATGAACTCTATTTTTGAAGATGGAGCACATGTGGATTTACTATCCAAAGGTGTGAAAGTTGCGGAGGGACTAGTTTATCCATCCAAAACTACACTCCATTGTAGAGACATGGGGTCTAGCTTATTTTTGTCACAATAAGTATTATATTCAATGGCAAGAGTGAGACTTCCATACACAATTTATGATTGTGAAACCCTGGTAGAAATTGAAAACAAGGGATACTTTATCCCATGGGAAAGGAAGAAAATGATTAAGCATGTGATTTCAAAAGTTTCATGTGGGGGTGATGGAATTCAAAACATCATGAGTAAGTGACTCAAGGATACATTTGATGAGGATGAGGGTTTGAATTCTAATAGTGATAGCCATTGTTTCACAACTCCTAAAGACATGGATGAATTTTCTACAACCTACATGTGGTGCTAAAACATAAGTGTGCTTGAAAAGAAGGTGACATAGCTAAAGGGTTTATATCCCTAGTATAAGAACAACATGTGATTTTGGAGTAGTGTTGGGACCCACACAATTTGGTGTTTTTGTGGAGAATATTATAACTACATGTAATGATTGTTATCCAAGTCTACAAAGCAACAACAAAAGTTTTCTGGCTAATCAAAAACCTAGTTTATCTAGAAACAAGAATTACACTTCATGTGAATGGAAATTCTAAACTTCAAGAAACAACTGCAACATAAAACACTAACTTCAATTTGAATTTCAAGGGGTTGTGAAAGTTGATACATTTTTGTTTAAAAGAACACAAATTTTTTGAAGAAGTTATTACAAATGTCTATGAAGGAGACATGGTGCACTTTAAAAATTAGATGATAATACATTTGGGGTGCATATTGATAAATTAATCATGCCTTTTTGCAAGGGTTGCTCCATATCAGAAGGATCTCTCATCTAATGGCTTTCCAACTAGTTTGGCCCATCTAGATGGTTCCATTATGGAAGTAAGGCTAAAATAAATTCTAGAAGAGTTTTTGGTAAAAATGTGGAGTGCATTTGAAGATCCATTTCCTCAACTTAGTATACCCAAATTCATATGAATCCTCCATATGTAGTAGTAATGAAAACTTGATAAAAATACCTTACAACACCTATGTAAATGCAAAAGGTAAATACTACTCCATCTAGTACACCAAAGGCAAGGGAAAATGATGAAAAAAAAGAGAATAATTTTTTTCTAAAGTTGAGAAAAAACCTTGCTAAAAGGAAGGATGTCTCTCTAATCTATCTCTCAATGATTTCAATCATATTTGGAATTTAACTCTAGGGATGAATGAACCTTCCATCAAAAACTTTGTACTTAATACATTCACCATAAATGCTAGCAATTGTGATCAAGGTCAAACTTTTGAGCATACTATAGATAAATTGAAGTTATGTGGAAGGGATGTATGTCAAATGCATGGTACAAATGTCATGAATCCAAAAAGCACCTATTATAATACATACAATATTGGATTAATGGTGAGAGGAGGGTAGTAAATGGAAATATAGGAAAATAGAAACAAATTCCAAACAATGTCACAACTATTGCATTGATATCAAAAATGGTGGAGAGGAATTCTGATATATCACCACACATGTCTCATTCAATGGGACAAGATGGTACTAAAGTAATAATGAGATTGTTTACCTACATGTTATATTTTTCTTACATCCTAAAAAAGTGTAACAAGGGCCTTTCATTGTTGGAACTTCCTCCAACATCATAGTAAAATCTCAAAAAAATATGGAAAAAAATTTCTCCCATATTTCAATCACCAAGAACAACTTCTTCACCAAATGTGACAAGTGCACAAAGCTTAAGAACAAATGTGCAACCACCTCATGTCCAAAAACACTAACACAAATAGATCAATGCCAGAAATGGCACAATGATTACATTCAAAGTTTCATTCAAATTACTATGCACATAGAGCACAATCATCACAAAAAATCCTAATAGTTATTTGAGAATTGTGCATGAAAAAATGGACAAGATGAAAATTAGTGTACCAAGGATGGGTAAAAAAGAAAATCAATAAGAAATGCTATTAATCTCCCCATCACCTTGACTAGTATGCTAACACATGGGAAAAAAATGGGGGTTTCGGGCACTATGGTCTCCCTTTTTTTGAGTGAGGAGAAAAATTCACAATAACATCATTGGCATTGTGTATCTAGAAGCTAGAAGAACCACTTACATATCAGTATGGTGATTTTTATATAGTAGTGGGACGTTAAAACACCCATTACATGATGCACTTGTTTTAAAATTATGTGTATGAAAAGTGCAAGAAATACAAGCAAAAAAATGAGTGTGCTCATATAACTAATATTGTAAGTAAATGTTCAAGTTCATTTAAAAACAACCACCAATTCTCTACTTGCAACTAGATAATGTTACAAGTGACAAAAAAAATCACACATTGTTTGCATTTACATCCATGTGACATCTAAAGGGTTTTCAACATAGTGTTTGTGAGTTTCCTTCCAATGGGTCACACACATGAAGACATATATGGGACATTCGATCGATTATCAAAAACCTTGTGCAAATTAGAAACATTCTCTTTTCAAAAATAATGGACACTTATAGAACATGCCAAGAGGAGTCCAACACATTCACTCCATACCTTATCAGGAAGTCTATGACTTTAAGGCCTTTTGGAACCACACCTACTAGATGGAAACCACAAGATCATGGGTATCAAAAAACCAAAGATGTTTAAATTCCATGTCATCAAAAAAATTCCCATCATGGAGTACAAAAGCATCAATCATGGATGCCTTATGGTCATAACCAATTGAGATCTAGAAAATAGTGGATGGGAAACCTTTCTTTCTAAAGGGATCCTCCATTAGCACCTTCAAAGAACTAAAAGAGATGGCAGACATACAGAGAGGCATTTAGGAATACATCACACACTGGGAAAAGAGTTCAACATATGGTGGAGAAGCATACTGGGTTCCAAATATTACATATTGGAAAAATGTTTACGTTCCCTAGAGAATCCCTTTTTCAATTGTAGCATGATGAGGAGAGATTATTTTTGGCCAAAAACAATTTAGGATAACATAATGTATGATCAAATAGTGGGTGCACCATGTCTTAACATGGATAGCTACTATAGTCAAAATGTCCTTTCAAATAAGGATATATATATTGGGCCTATTTTTGATAGACCTCGAGAGGAATTCAACCCAGTAGTGGATGTGAATGTTGAGAAGATGATACTAGTAAGACCAGCTTGATGATAATGTACCTATATGGATGGGAAAGGAAGAACAAATTCTAATACAAGATGTTCACACAAAGGATCAAAAGATAAGGGTATGCTAATGGGAACCCACGAAAAGAAAATATAGAAAAATAAAGGTATGAGGAATGCTTAAAGAAAAATCAATGGTGGTGAAAAAATCAAGGGACACATCAAATATTGATATAGATAGTGTCATTTGGGCATGGAGTCTAAGCAAAATATGGAAAGGAGATCAAATTAAAATATCAAATTGGGGACATGAAGCTATCCAGGCATACCTTGCACAAATTCAAGAACAATAATTAATACCTTGAGAGGGATCAATTTATGATGTAATTTTCCTGAAGGAATTGATTTCCTATGGAAATACATTTTCAAATCCATTTCTTCAAAATAATTTGTTTAATGTAATTCTTAACTCTTTGTTGTTCTTTATGATTTATAGAATGGAAAATCATAAAAGTAGTTCACTTTATCTATATTTTCTTCTATTTTGAAATTCCTAGTGACCACTAAATTTCATTACAATGTTTTCCATTTTATAAATTAATCAAATAAATGTTAAAAAGATGTATCTTAGTGGCCGTTATGCTTAAGTGTCTCGGCGGCCCACGAGGCTTATGTAAACTAGCGACCAATAGGATTATGTGTCTTAGTGGCCATGAGACTTATATCTTGGTGGCCCCTAGGCTTATGTAACTTAGCGGCCACTTATCTTATATAACTTAGCACCCGTCAGGGTTATATATCTTACACCATTAGCTAATACGGTGATCACATTTCATGGTCGTTTATATGTTTTTCATGATTTTATCCATCAAAAACTTTGAAATATTTTAAATAACGTCACACATAACTTGCATATTTACAATATCACCATCATTTTTTAGATAGATTTATATAAAAATTATATCAATATATAATATACATAAAAAGTTAACTAAATATAAATTTGAAGTGTTTAAATAACTACTATTTTGTATTTTTTAAGGAAATATTGTACAATTACCATCATCTAATTTTTTTTTAATAGGGATAGGTGGTCGTCAAATTTAACCCACAGGCTAATATAAATTTGTGGCAGCTAAGATTATATAACTTATTGGCCACTAGGCTTATGTAGCTTAGCAGTGGGTATGTCTATGTATCTTGCTACTAGTAGGATGGTGTAACTTTACATCCGCTAGGATTGTTTCACCTAGAAGAATTTTCTCGAGTGTAAGTTAGTAAGTTAGCTTCCATTAGGTTTATGTGGGGGAATAAAAAATAACAAAATAATAATCCAAAAATTAGAATTTAGGAATTGGATTCCAATAGTGGTGAAATTGGAATCCAATAATAGCGATATATTGGAATCTAATATTAACAAAATTAGAATCTAATTATAGCGATATCGAGAATCCAATAATAGTGAAATTAGAATCCAATAATAAATGCGACATTAGAACTACAATAATTCCAATAATGAAAATATTGGAATCCAAAATTATTTTTGATTATTAGTAAATAAGGGTTAAGGGGACCTTACCTCGTACAAATATTTAGATCAAAATATCACAAATACGGGGCCAAGGGTATACCCATTGAAGCCCTCAAAGTAACAACAAGTACAAAATTAACAACATGACAGTCAAACTAATAGCTAGACACAACATTGGTACAAAACAACCTTTAAGGGTGTAAAAAAACCAAACACATAACTACCACCATGCTCTAACCCAAACAATAGTTAATCCTTTACAATTTCATCAAAATTCTGCATGTTATCTATCCATTCTTTGGCTAAATCATCTATAGTTACTCTCCACCTATCATAGTCAAGTTCAATCATCTCTTTCTTGGGGACAGTTCCATCCTTTTCCAATTTTTGGCTCTTTACATCGGATTAACCAACTCAGCCATAATTTTTAAGTGTGTTATTATGGTTCTCATATTAAGGATGTGGAGGATTTTAATTTGCAACATAGTCTCCTTTATTCCAAGAAGTTCTTTTTCCATGTTTTCACACCTCTTGCAGATAGTTTCCTGTTGATCATTAACCACCAAAAAAGTTATTTTATCCACTCTTTCCTTGACCTATCTCGATTAATGGACACAATAATAATCCTATGTTTGTTAATATTTGTATCAAGTTTGTAATAATAAAATTCTTTCATGAAAGTGTTATCTCTCACACTCTCCTTCTGTCTACAAAAATATCCATTTGAGCCACTTTGAGTGAGTTGAGATTTGCAATGGATTCCTCTATATTCTAGGTCTAAGTTTGCACTTCTTCATCCATATCATGGCCTATATGAGATCCCTCTCCTGTATTTTTAGAATCCTCCAATTCAAAGTCTTCATTCTTATCTTGGTTTTCACTACCCCGATTAGTGTCACTTTCCTCAACACCTTCCACCCGATCCTTCTTCCCGACTTTAGGATTCTTATTACCATCCTTTTGATCAAAACCCACATCTTCCTTCCCTTCATTCTTCTAGGTAGGTTCTCTAGCTTTTCTGGAAATGGTTCTCTTCCCCAAATTCTTCCTTACTTCCGAGGGCTCTAGATTCACCAAATTTGGGGAAATTTTCTCATCCCTACTAACAATCGATGTCCCTTTGTGAACCAGGGATTTGATAAGGGATTTGAACTAGATATTTGATATTGGAATCCAATATGTCTACTAATGGAATCCAATAATAGTAATAATGGAATCCAATATACGCAAAAAGAGATGGATTTCTTCCAATACTTGTAATATTGGAGTCTAGATTCACTGGAATATGTCCATATTTAGTGAAATAAGCATTATACATATATTCATGTAAATGAATGTGTGGGGAATATCTAAGAGAAGGTGATAAAATTATCTTTCTCAAGCATGAACTTTCATAAGATAACACGAAGTTTATTTTTAAATTTTTAAAACTTTATAGGTTTTTTAATAAATAATAAGGTGAGATATTTGAAGGTTTTTTCCTTAGTAATAATGAGAAAAATCAAACCACCAATTAAATTGACATAACCACTTATCTTTTAAAACTCAATATATATGCTCTAATCAGTAACCACTTGGTTTACTTATATTACTATTTTCATTAATTATCATCCCGGGTCATATAATTAGAAAGGTATCAATATTGTATGTAAATATCTATTCATATTCAAGGGTTAATATATATGTAGTGTTGTATATAGGAAACACACTTGCAAGAAATAAAATGATGGAAAGTAAATACACTTGTAGAAAATGAAAGTACAAGAAATTAAATGCTAATTTATATTTAGAATCTTCCCATCAATTAATGAAAAGTACACACATAGAATTGAATATGCACACATTAAATTGAAATTGAAACACTTAAATAATTAAAATTAAATTAAATGCACTCACAACATAAATAAAAATATCTAGTGGATGGGAAAAATGATCGTTGAATCCTAATGAGTGGGACTTTCATCAATTAGATTAAAGCATGATCCCCTCCTTTCTTGAGAGAAAATTAAAACAATAACTAATATTATTTATAATATTTATATATAATTGAAAATACTAACCATAAAATATAAAAATCATATTAAATTTTTTATTTTAATTCCTTATTAACTCATCTTAATTTGATCTCCTCCACATCCTTAATTATTTATCTATAGTATGCAACTTCCCTCTTCAATAGAAAATGAAAATCATTATTAGAATAACACAAAATCAAGGGAGTCACAAAAATATATCTATATTACCCTTTGAATATAATAAATTAAAAAAACACATATAGTTAAAAATTATAGATTATATATAATTGTGACCTCATATAGTTTAAACAAATAAACGACGGTCCAAAAGAAATGCAAATATCAATGCCCCATCCCTTATCCAAGTAAATATTCTTTCTCAGCAACAATGGAATCATTTGAGTTCAACTTCTAACTAATTGATGCAGCCATAATTGTGCACCTATAATATTGTTATAGGTAACTTCTAGTATTTTCCACGGTAACTTGTAGTTTACATAGGCGAGTTTTGTAGTTGTTGTTGGTGACATGTAGTATAATAAGGATGATAACCAAAAATAACCTACATTCCTCCTTCACTATTAGTAATACCAAATCCATAAAATAATAAATCATCTTATTTTATCTTGTAAACATACATCTTTAAACCATAAAAGCAGATATATGCAATGTATATTTAATATGTGATAGCAAGGATAAATATGGATATTTATTATGTGATAGTAAGGATAAATATGTATAATAATTTATTAAGAGTCCATGTAATATTGGATTATAAGGGAATTTAAATGAAAATATATATTAATATAAAGGGAATTTTCTAACCTTGATGCATGAACATCACCTAGGAGTTTCTTTTCATATCATTTTGAGGTTAATTAGTTTCTTAGGAGTAAAATGAAAAGATTAGTGTGATTTGGAGTTAATTAAAAATTTAAATTTAAGCTAAATTGGGTTTTCCTACCCAAAATTAAATTTGAATTTTTGAACAAATAAACTCCTCAATTATGGTATTTTTATGTTTGGGTGTTGATATATCTTGTTAAGGAGTCTAAATAATTCACCATTCATGTTTTAGGGTCACACAAAAAAATTATTTTGAGAGAACTTTGATTTCAAGCTTGTTCGTATGACTTATAACTAGAGTATTAGAGTTAATTAAGTTTGGTATTGGTGTGTAATAAGTGGAAGGTAGTTAGGGGTGGATGGGTCTCTAGTTTTAGAGGATTTTAGGAAATAAAAGAGACATTAAGAGGAAAATATAACTCAGTCACAAGATTAGAGGAAAAGCAATTTGGTTATGAAGGTGTTATGCTTACAATGTGTAAAATGATGAAATTTCTTAGAAGAATACTCCTAATTTCATGATTTCTAATGTTAAAATTAGTTGGAAACTACTATTTTTCCATGGATAACAACTATTTGGAACATTAATAAATAAACTTACATATTTAGGTAGAGTTCTAACTAGTAAGACACATTTTTCTCATTTTTTCTCTTATTTACAAAGTATTTTTAATGAATTGAAGTTGGAATTGATTCTAAAACATTTTGGAGGGTTGTATAGACCCTATGAAGAAAATTTTGGAACCTTGAAATTTAGTTTTTTTTTTTTATAGTTTTAAAATACCTCCTCTTGGGATTGATTAAACCCTCATCTAGGTTTTATAGAGGAATTTTCATTTGTGGGAGTTAGAAACCTCCTATGGACTTGAAATTTGAAATGTCGTGTCTTATAGGATAGTTAAACATATTCCAATGGGTTGTGGTAAATTTGGCATGTAGGAAATTATAGTTTATAAAGTCACTCAGTCTTAGCCATATTAGAAGGCCTAATATGACTAAATGGTGAGAAAGAAAATTTATTTATTGCATTTTCCATTTTAATTTGAGTATTACCTCTTGTTTGAAGTTAAAATTCCATATAGGTTATTTAAATATGTATTTTTATTAGTCATACTCATTATAAATACTTATAAGGATATTTGTATAAAATCGGGATACTAAGAATAGTCCTAGATAGAAAGATATACATGTTAGAAGAAAATCCCATTATTCTCTACATAAATGGGTATCAGAGAAGGTTTGGTACTTGGAGAATATAATAATGATGATAAAACTCTCTAAAGATAAGGGAGAATCAGTTGTTTTTGGTTGGCTACATCAAGATAGTCGAATGCCACCAAGAAGAGAACCAAGAGTAGGTGTCCAATTGTGAGATATTATTCAAGAGGAGATAAGGAATTTGAGTGTGAAATTTGATGCTAGGATTAGAGAAGTAGAGGTAAATCAGAGAAGAATATTTAATATAGGATATGTGAGTGACGGAGAGGAAGAACGATAATCTATTCCAACATAAGGAGAAGTTGAAGAACATGAAGAAGGAGACATATATAGATTTCTCAAAGCGGTAATGGCATGAGGATATAAACCAAAGGTGGAGATTCATATTTTTGTATGGAGTCTTGCTGGTGAAGAATTCATTCACTAGATTACAGTGTCAAACAAATATTTTGAGTATGAAAATGTTCCTACAGAAAACAATACAAAATTTTCTTATAAAAGGATAAAAGGACATGAATTTTTTTTGTTGGATTTCAAATAAGATGAGAGGATAAATAAAGGAAAGAGGAGGATTAAATTCCTATGATATAATGGTATAAAAACTCAAATCCAAGTTTTTACCTAGTGACTATCAGACCAATATATTTAGAAAGTTACGAAACTTGAAACAAAAGGAGATGAGTGTCAAAGAGTATACAAAATAATTTTACAAATTGAAAATAAGATCAGGACATGTAAGGATATGGAGAAGATAACTAGGTATCTAAATGGGTTAATATATAATATTCATGATGAAATTAGTCTAGAAAAATCCAAGAACAATAAAGGAGTGTTATCAATTTTCTTTAAAGTCATAAGATAAGTTGAGTAGAAGACAAATTCAAAAAACGTAGGAATTGATAGAAGTTTCAAAGGTAGATGACAAGAAGGAGGAAGTAGTTCGGTTCAAAAGACAAACTAAAAGATAAGTAACTCACAATAATAATAACCTACTCAAAGAGGTGGATTCGGAGGAAAATTTCTTACTTCGAGAGGAGCATAAACACAAAGAGGAAGAGGATTTATAGGTAAATTTTACAATTGAAATAAATTTGTTTGTAATATTTTATGGGAGTTTATATGGGATCATTAAGAAAGGAACTCATAAATGTAGGAGTCAAATATTTCAAGTAGAAGAGGAAATTGTAAGATCTCCATCTCATGTGGAAGATCATGAAGTTGGTGAATATTTGATGATGAGAAGAGTGTTGATAAAACCACATAAAGAGAAAGAACCTATTCAGAGGAATACTCTATTCAATACCACCTACAAATCACAAGGTAAGTGTCATAAAATGGTTATTGATTTAGGTAACAATGATAATATAGTGTTAGTAGAAATTGTATAGATTTTTGGATAAAAATAATGCCACATCCTAATCCATATAAAGTTTCATGGCTTCAAAAATGGAAAAAGGTTCTTTTGAATGAACAATTTTTGGTAGATTTTCATATTGTAAGATATAAATACAATGTTTTATGTGACATGTCAATCGATGTGGGTCATGTTCTCTTAGGGAGGCCTTGGCAATATGATAGAAAGACTACTTATGATAGGAGGAAGAATGTTTACTCCTTGGAAAAGGATGGTTTGAGTCAAAATTTTGTACATTTTAATGAATAAGGAAATTGAAAAAGGACTAATTCATGTATGATGATTGATGAGACCAAATTAAGTCTCATCCATTGCACTGAATAACATTATTCTTTCTCTTATAAAGTGGATTTAGATGTAGTCTTAAGAACTATATAGCTTATTTAAGATTAAATGTAGAATATATTTAATCTATATTTGAAATGTCCATTGCAATCTAAATGTTTTCATTTCCTAATATTTCTTGTAAGTTGGAATGTAGTATTGTGTATGAGTAGGTCATTTGATCTCTTGAATGTATTACAGCAAGTGTAATAATCACATGGCCAAGAGCACATGACTCGCAAAGATTACGTAATTCATAAAGAAAATACTACAAGACTCAATTAGTAGTACAAAGGCACAGGGAATCGGGAGTAGGAATTAATTCACACACCGACACAAGACTCTAATTGGTGTGTCTGTGTAGGACTCTAATTAGTGCACTGACACAGACTCCCAAAAATGAGCATAGATATTGCTATAACTAATATTGCAGAGATTAAAATGTGAATATGAGATAGGTTTTTTTCCTCTTATTATTAGGAAGAAAAACCTCTCTCCATTTTTATACAAAAATAATGGTTTTTAACAAATCAACATTTGAAGAAGAAGGTTTTTAAGTGCAAGTACTAACAGAACTAGTAAAATAATTACTCTAGCTAAATTACACAACTTCAAATGAAAATATGAGAGACGTTTTTGTTCCTCTTATTATTAGGAGGAAAAACCTCTCTCCATTTTTACAAAAATAAAATATTTTCAAATATATCATTGTTTGAAGCAAGCATGTTTTCAAGTGCATGACTCACACATACAACATCAGATTCACTCTAGCCAAAGTTGAAGATCTCCAAAAAAGAATCTGAGGGAGGATTTTTTTCCTATTATTTTTTGGAGGAAAAATATGTCTCTATGTTTACACAATAGAAATAATTGATGAGAAATATTCATCTGAAGTTTTAGCATAATAAGGATGAAGAAAAATAAATAAAACCCATAAAAATAGGTTTAGTAAAATTGCAATATCTCCCTTATTTATCAACAAAATTGAAAAATTAAATATGTTTTGGAAATATGAGATCAAGGTGCACCAAACCCAGAAAAGGTTTGAAGATATTATTCAAAACAATTCAAAATAATGATCAAAACATCAAGGATGAAAATATGGCGGGACAACTGTCATGTTGAAATATTCAATCATGCAAGAGAAAACTTGGAAAATGAAAATAAATAGTCAAGTGCTCATGGAAGAGATGGTTCAATATATAGTTTTAATATTTTATTAATTCTCTTCCATGTTTATCTCCTTGTCATGTGGAAGAAGTATTCAAGTGCAAGAGGAAAGAGGTAGTTCAATCTAGAGTTATAGTCATTGATTAAATCTCTTCCATATTTGTCTCCTTGTCAAATGGAAGGATTAGTACAATCTAGAGTTATAGTGTTTGATTAGATCTCTTCCATATTTGTCTCCTTGTTAATAGGAAAAATAAGTAGTTAAATCTAAATTTGTAGTGTTTGAATAAAATTTCTTCCACATTTTTCTCATTGTAAATTGGAATATGTAGTCAAGTCTTTTCCAAGAGTATAGGTAGGTAGCTCTATAATATTGGAGTATTGGCCAAGGGATGAGTTATAAATATCTCTCTAACACACTCAATGTAACAATGGTATGAAATGGATGATTTTTGTAACATTATTTCTGATTAATAAAATCCACGCTTCAACATCTTGTACTTGGCAACAGCTCTTTGTAATTTTATTAACCCAAATCTGAGGGAAGAGCAAGGGCCCACTCTTACCTAAGGAGGAGGATGATTTATTGTTTTGTTAGAATAGTTATTTTTGTTTTGTTTTATTTGTTTAAATCTACGTTGTGTGTTTTATTTTACTTTGTTTGTGAAGCTTCACTTTTATTTATTTGTTGCTATTTATTTATTTTCAGTTATTCATTTTGCTTTGATATATTAGATTTTTTTCTATTATTTATTTCAGTTTGTTAAATTAGATTTACTTTCAGTCATTTATTTCAGTTATTTAGATTCATTTTCAGTTTTAGATCAAAGAATTGTAAGATCATTATTTATTTTAGCCCCTTTTGTAGATATCCATGGACACCACTTGGTTTTGACATTCTTTGTGATTAAATGATGAGGATTACAATGAACCTCATCATTTTTGGTATCGTTTCCAAGGATAAGTGTCATTAGGGGTAAGTTGCTAAGTTCAGATTAGTGAGAAGAATTTTGTAAGTTTCCATTTAGAAATATGTCACTTCCATAACTCTTTATTTTGAAATCAAAAGATCTTGTAGTGACAGTAAGAATCCTCTAAGTTTGGAATATGTGTAACAGAAACTTCTTGCGAAGTTTTAACTTAGGGAGATATTGGTTTGACAGTCATTTTAGACATTACTTTTAATTTTTTTGTTTTCTTAGTTAAATGTTTGGGCTTAGTGAGAGAAATTCTATAATTTTTCATTCCTTCAAGATATAAAAAGTATCTGTAGTGACAACAAGTAAATTTCAAGCTATTTGAGTGAATGGAACATGAATCTCTTACAAATCCTTACTTTAGATTAGAAGTTTATTTATTTTCGTAGAATTAGAGATTAATGGAAGATTGACCATAAACAAACCCCCAAGATAAGATTTATACAGGATATTACAGGGGAATATCTACTCATTCACGTTAATGAAGTGTTTAATAAACATAAAGACCTAGTAGTTATACACCAAAAAACAACAAGTCTCCGATCTACGATTAAAAGAACAATACAGAGGAAGATAAATGCTTACCAAGTTTTTTTGTTACTGAGATGAAAAAGAAGATATCATATTGAATGTTGTTACTAAAATAAAATGGATTTCATGTATTGATTTTAACTCATGCAGTTTTTTTGTCAATATACAAGTATCACTTTTCTTCTGACTCTAGCTACCAAAGGAAATTTTTCCAGAAACAAAAGTTTTGGCAGAACATAAAGATCTCAACAACGGGTTTACAAGTAGCTAATGATGCAGATATAAACAATTGAATGGTTAATCAAGGAGTGCACAAGAAAAATAAAAGAGTTGAAAAGTAGTAAATGGAAGCTCTTTTCTTTAAAAAAGAGTAAAAAAGAATTGAAAACTAGCTAATGGTGACTATTTCCCAAAAAAGAAAAAAAGAGTTGAAAATGAGAAAATGGCGGCTCTTTTCAAAAAAAAAAGGAAAGTTGAAAACCAGAAAATGGTATTTTTCCCTAAGTATGATAAAATATCTTTGAAACAATTTTTTATTTCTTTCAGATCTGCAGAGTTCGAGTCCTTTGAAGCTGATTTGTTATTTATTTAGATCTGCAAAATTGAATTCCTTTAAAGATAAAAAAATTAGTGTTGCAAGTAAAGGAGTTGACTTTCTTTATTGTTTTCTCTAACATTACAGAAATAAAGGTTGTACAACAAGAAGAAAGCATGTATAGATTCAAAATATGGTCTAGATATCTTCTATCATGTTATTCTTAAATAAATTTATTAGTTGTTTTGATTACAGATATGTCCACTTCCAGGAACCTATGCGAAAGAGAAATATTTATTTTCATTAAGTCTTGTAGCATAAGGTGAGACACTTTGGTATTGAAAACAAAATTGGGTAGAAAAAAAAATCAAGTGATTTCTTTTGAAAAAAGGCCACACAAGAAGCCAAGTGTGGGGAGAAGAAGATACAAGCCTTCAAAGATATTTTGAAAACTACATAAGAGAAGGGTTGATATATAAAAACATATGTTGATTTTGAAATGAAAAGAAAAGAAACATTCTGATTTTGTGAAAAAGGAAAAAAAGATCAGTCTTGTATAAAAACGAAGAAGAAGAAAAAGATGACTCAAAATCAAGATGTGTATTGAAATCAACATGCATGAGGACATGCATGAAGTTAAGTGTGGGGGAGTGATGAGACTAAATTAAGTCTCATCCATTACACTAGATAACATTATTATTTCTCTTATAAATTTCATTTAGATGTAGTCTTAAGAACTATTTATCTTATTTAAAATTAAATGTAGAATATATTTTATCTATCTTTGAAATGTCCATTGCTATCCGAATCTTTTCATTTCCTAACATTTATTATAAGTTGGAATGCGTATTGTGTATGAGAAGGTCATTTGATCTCTTGAATTTATTACAACAAAGTAATAATCACAAGGCCAAGAGCACATGACTCGTAAATATTGCAGCATTTATAAAGAAAAGAGTGCAAAACTCAATTAGTGCACCAACGTAGAATTGAGGTGAAAAAATTGATTCATGCACCGATGTAGGACTCTAATTGGCGTGTCAAGAAGGAATCTAATTAGTGCATTAGCGCATGACTCTTGCATAATGATAAAAAAACTTGCTATAAATAATATTATAGAGATCCAAATGAGAATCGAGAGAACTTTTTGTTCCTCTTATTCTTTAGGAGGAAAACCTCTCTCCATTTTTTGTTACTCTAGGTTATTATTTATCCTTTTATTTTTTATTAGGATAATTATTATGCTTGTGTTAGCCCTACACTTTGTTGGGTTAGCCTACTTAGGTGTACTAGTTGTGTGGAGTTATCTTACTAGTTGTTTTGAGTTAGCTTCTCGCTTATGTGAAGTTAACTTACTAGTCTTGTGGAGTTAACTTAACTACCAATATCGGTTAGTGGGAGTTCTTCGCCATTGATTTATGTAGTAGTTACACTTCTCTCCTCTTATATGTACATTTTTATTATCGAGCAATTCAAGTCATTGTATTATAATGTATTGAGCATTATGGATTATGATGCATTTCCATATATAGTATTTTAGCTCTTCTATTTTGTAAATCTAATGTGGTGTGCTATTATCATTTGAGATCATGGCTTGGAACAATCTTCTTATTGTTCCTTTCATGGTATTAGAGTGGTAGATGATGTAGACATTCATCTGTAAGTTTTTGTAAGCAAGAGTTTATTTGTTTTCATATATTTTGGAATTTGTTAGCAATGTCCATTTTTACCCAAAATAGAGGGTTTTGTTGGATTCGGAAGGTGGCAAAACCCCATAAACAAGTGTAAACTTGGCCATTGAAGGATATATCTTATTTTTAGTGTGTTTTGGTTTTGTAGAGGTAGATATTGATACGTCTGATTCACTTGAAATGCATGCTGGGGAAAAATATTTTCCAGGAAATAGAAAATCCAGAGAAACAGCTTTCAGGTTTTTCTCGGGGTTTTTACATTCGACATTGGGTCTATTTCCTCCACTTTGCAACATTCCTATTTGGCGACATTATGGACATCGTCCAAATTTGTGCCCTGGGAAATCCTTACCGAGGAAGTAGAAAATCCAGAAAATTGGTTTCGGGTTTTACAAGGTGTTTTACATTCGGTAGTGGGTTTTTATTCCGCTTCTTAGAGTTTTTGTTTGATGGGAAAGAGAAAATATTCAATATTCATGTCGAGGTTAAATTTGTGTCTAGGAGGTAGAAAGTCTAGAGAAACACTTTCTGGTTTTTCTAACTTTTTTTATATTCATAATGGGTATTTTTCTTTCACTTTGCATAGTTCCCTGTGTGTGCAGAGGATTTGACGATCTTTTAGATTTATGTTACCCTTGAGGATTTCAAAAATTGTCTTGATGAAGCAAAAAATATGGGAAAACTATTTCTGGGGTTTTCTGGGTTTTTCATGTTCACTATTGGGTTTTTTTCTTCTTCTATTTTACAGATATATAATTGGAAAAAATCCGTAAAATAAATCAAAACCTGGAGGGCATTTTTATTTATTTTTATTAAAGCACAAACTTGATAAATTTGTATCTTTTGATTGGTAACTTGGATTTGAGTGTCATTTGTTTCAAAAGTGCTTGTTTTTTCATGTTTGTTCCACTAGAATTGTTTATTTTGAGAAATAAACTAAAAGATTAAAATGTCATATTTGTAACATGTACTTAATTATAAAGTGCCATGATTTATATCTCTCCTGTTTGTTGAGATATTTTAGATGTGTATTTTTGACACATTTTTGGCATGTTAACACCTCTCTTATGGGGGAGCTATTCTGGTGAAGCCCATTGTTAGTTTTTAAGTAGTTAAATAGTTGATTTTGGGCAACTCATACATATCTGTGGTGTCACTCTACCCATTCAACAAGAGGGGAGAGGGTGTGGTGTTAATCTTTGCTTCTTTAGGTTTCGTGTCCTTTCCTTATTACCTTTGTCTTTTATTGGATCGTGACACTCCTATTTATTTGGATCCCATGTCCTTGCCTTAGTTATTATTCTTGGATTGAGGCACACCTATTTATAGCAATTGATCTTGATTCTTTGGGATTTTTTTCCTTGGCTTTTCTTGGATCATGGCACTCCAATTTATTTGGACCTTGTGTCCTTGCCTTGTTGTCTTAGCTGTTCTTGGATCGTGGCACACATATTTGTAGTAGTTGATCAAATTATATTTGGTGTTTTTTTCACTTTCAACATCACTCCATTGACAGTCTCCTTACATGGAGTTATTTTGGTGAAGCCCAGTGTCAATTGTTTTTGAGTTCTATGATCGAAAGCAAGAGATTCGGACCACAATGCATATAAAACTTCTTCAACATTATACAAGTTTTTAGAGCCAAGTTTCTTGAGATATCTTGCATAAAGGGATTTTTCTCTCTTTACTTTGTTATTACTGGTTTTGGGTACCTTACGGTGTCCAATTTTCTCAATTATTGTATGTGGGTACCTCATCAGGCCTTATTGTCGGGACCCACCTTATTTTCTGATCCACCTAAGTTATGCTTACAGGGGTGTTTGTATAGGATATTATTTATCCTTTTATTTTTTTATTAGGATAATTATTACACTTGTGTTATCCCTACACTTGTTGGGTTAACTTAGTTAGGTGTACTAGTTATGTGGAGTTAGCTTACTAGTTGTGTTGAGTTAGCTTCTCAAATATGTGGAGTTATATAATACTATTATTGTGGAGTTAACTTAACTATCAATATCGATTTAGTGGGATTTCTTCACCATTGATTTACGTATTAGTTACACTTCTCTCCTCCTATATGTACATCTTTTTATTATTGTAATGTATTGAGCATTATAGATTATGACGCATTTCCATATATGGTATTTTAGCTCTTATATTTTGCAAATCTAATGTGGTGTGCTATTATCATTTGAGATCACGACTTGGAACAATCTTCTTATCATTCCTTTCATTTTTATACATCAATAATGTTTTTGAAGAAATCAACATTTGAAGAAGAAAATTTTCAAGCGCAAAGATTAGCGAGAATTCGCAAAATAATTTCTCTAACTAAAATTACGAACTCTAAATGGAAGTATGAGATAGGTTTTTGTTCCTCTTATTATTAGGAGGAAAACCTATATCCTTTTTACATATAAATAATAGTTTCAAATATATCATTATTTGAAGTAGAAAGTGTTTTCAAGTACATGACTCACACATGCACAACATCAAATTCACTCTAGCCAAAGTTGAAGATCTCCAAACAAGAATCTTAGAAAAGTTTTTGTTCCTCTTATTTTTGGATGAAAAATGTCTCTCCATTTTTACACATCAATAATTGATGAGAAATATTCATTTTAAGTTTTAGTAGAATAAGGATGAAGAAAATTAAATAAGACCCAAAAACACAAGTTCAAGAAACTATAATATCTCCATCATTCCTCAACAAAAATGATAAATTCAAGATGTTTTTGAAAACCAAAAACAAGGTGCACCAATACCAAAAGGTTTGAAGATATTATTCAAATTAATTCATAGTAATGATCATAAAATCATGGATGAAAATATGGTGAGACAAATGTCGTGTTGAAAGATTCAATCATGTAAGAGTAAAATTGGAAAATGAAAATGAATATTCAAGTGCACGTGAAATAGATGGTTCAATATAAATTTTTATTATTTGATTAATTCTCTTCCATCTTTATCTCTTTGTCATGTGCAAGAAATAGTCAAGTGCAAGAGGAAGAGGAAGTTTGATCTAGAGTTGTAGTGTTTGATTACATGTCTTCCATATTTTTCTCCATGATAAGAGGAAGAAGAAGTAGTTAAATCTGAAGTTGTAGTGTTTGAATAAAATTTCTTCCACATTTATCTCATTGTAAAGTGGAAGACGTAGTCAAGTATTTCCCAAGATTATAGGTAGGTAGTTCTATAATATTAGATTATTGGCAAAGGGGCGAGTTATAAATATCTCTCCAATGCACTCAATGTAATGATGATATGAAATAGATGATTTTTGTAACTTCATTTTTTATTAATAAAATCCACAGTTTCGACATTTTGGCAACAATTTATTTTTAATTTTCTTGACCCAAATATGAGGGAAAAGCAAGGGCCCACTCTTTCACAAGTATGAGGATGATTTATTATTTTGTTAGAATATATTTTTGTTGTTTTGTTTTATTTTTTAATTCTATGTTGTGTGTTTAAATTTACTTTATTTATTTACTTTATTATTTATGTATTTTTAGTTATTCATTTTAATTTGATAGATAATATTTGTTTTCTATTATTTATTTTATTTTTAATTTAGATTTACTTTCAGTCATTTATTTAAGTTATTTATATTAATTTTTCAGTTTTAGATCAAAGAATTGTAAGATCATTATTTTTTTAGCCCCTTTTGCAGATAGTCGTGGACACCGCCTAGTTTTGACATTCTTTGTGATTAAATGATGAGGACTGCAATGACCCTCATCAATGATGGTGAGTGAGAAGGATTTCTTAAATGCTATGGAAGAGGAAGATCTAAATTTTGGAGTGGTAATCAAAACAAGGTTTGTTATGACGTCAACCAAGCTAAATGAGTTACCTCAAGAGGTACAAAGCATGTTTGAAGAGTTTTTAATATTTTGGTGGGTGAATTACCCAATTATCTTCCACCTAATATGAGTATTATCAATCATATTGACTTTATAACAGGTGGAATCTTTCCTAACAAGGCTAATTATAAGATGACACCTCAAAAATGTAAAAATCAAGAATCTAGTACAAGAAATTTTAGACAAATGTCGATTAAGGACATTCTCGTAATGTGTTATACTAATTCCTATGAAAGGAGAATGGATAATTTTCACTAATTCAAGGGTAATTAACAATATTACATTCTAGTATAGGCTGGATCTTCCAAGAATAGATGATTTTTTAGATTTTTTATGTTGTTCTAACTACTTTTCTAATATCAATCTCAAGAGTGGTTATATTAAAATAAGGATAAGGGTATGAGATGAATCAAAAATTACCTTCAAGACTAGCTAAATGTTATATTAATAGTTGGTTATGCCATTTGGCCTCACCAATTCTCCAATCACATTTATGAGGCTCATGAATGAAGTTTTAAAACCTTTCATAAGTAAGCTTGTAATTGTTTATTTTGATGATATACTCTTCTACATCCCAACCATAAGAACATATTCAGCATCTTATGATGGTAGTGAAAAACTTTCAAGAGGAAATACTATTGATTAACCTTAAAAAAATTTCCTTCATGAAGATAGAGTTAGTATATCTTTTTTTCTCATATCTCAAGGTGGAGTAAAGATGGATAATGATAATGTGAAATCCATAATTAAATTTCCAACTCCCAAGACAAATTACAAGGTAAAAACTTTCCATGGTTTGGAAAGATTTTATAGAAACTTTCTCAAAAAAATTAATGGATTTTTTTCACCAATCATAGACACCATAAGAGGGGATAAAAAGAAATTTGTGATGACTAATATTACTAAGAATAATTTTCAGCTTTTGAAGAAGAAAACTATAGAGCAACCAGTGTTAACACTTCTTGATTTTTATAAAGTTTCTCAAGTTGAGTGTGATGCAAGTGTGGTGGCCATCAGATATTTCCTAAGTTAAGAAGGAAGACTTGTAAAATAATTCAATGAGAAGTTAAATGAATCAAATAAGAGGTATTATTCCTATGATTTAGAGTTTTATGTTATGGTACAAGCTTTAAGGAAATGGAGGCATTACCTAATACCTAAGGAGTTTATCATATTCACATATAATCATGCACTTCATTTCATAATCCAATCCAAACTAAGTCAAATACATGTGAAGTGGGTTGAGTATTTTTAAAACTTCACTTTTTTTCATCAAACACGAAAGGACCAAACTAGCAAGGTGGCATATAATTAAAGGATAAAATTTGTATTTATAAGATAAATTTATATTGAGATTATTGGAATATAATCCCTTAAAGAGTTATATGAAACTGATTTAAAATTTTAAGAACCATATGAGGCTTGTAAGCATCTAACTACCAGAATAGAGATCCTTAAATGGAGTACATGTTACATGATGGTTTATTACTTAAGATACTTTAGCTTTATTCGTCAAGGAGTTCCATGAGAGATAATATGATCAAGTAGTCATTACTATTGGCCTATAATGTAAACATATGTAAAAAGGTAAAGTATGTCAATTTTCCAAAGGAAAGAGAACTGATGTAGGTCTTTTTCAATTCTTAACAGCCCAAATAGACCTTGGGATTCCATTAGCATAGCTTTGTGTTGGGTTGAACAAAAACTCAAAGAGGTCATGATTCAATTTTTTAGGTTTTTATACTATGGAATAAAACTAGTGATACTAATCTTGTGGATAATTTATTCTTTAAATAGGTGGTTAGGTTACATGGTATTCCAATGGGTGTCACTTTAGACACAAATACCATATTTGGGTGGAAATTTTGAAGGACATTGTGGAAGAAATTAGGAGTAAATTTTAAATTTAGTTCAGCCTACCACCCTCATATTGATGGGGAAAATGAGGTGTTCAATAGGAGTTTAGGTAATATGGTGAGATTTCTAACAAAGGATACTCATAGACAAAGGGATTTAGTTTTACCACAACCGTAATTTTGTTATAATTACTCCCACAATATAATAAAAGTAATGATTCTATTTCAGTGGTATATGGTATGCATCGAATGCAGAAACTCGACTCACATAAGACAATCACATAAATCATCAACTCACAAAGACACATGAAAACGACATAGGCATGTCGATGCCACAATTTTTCCAACGAACGAATACTGAAATGACCCAACAACAAGAACATGACTTCATGGAATGGTGAATCCCACAACACATCATTTCTTTAATTACATTTTAGTTACAATTAACATTCTAAGAACATTATTGTGCAAGGATAGTTTTCTCCTTTTTCCATCTACAAGATCTTAAGTTCATTCCACTTTTAATTTACAGTTCGACCAATTTAGGTTGGCTTCCTTTATGCATCACGGGAATTTCCATAACTTACTTGCTTATTTGGCACAAATCAAATCACATATACAATACTTAATTATCTTATTCTTATGTTAAGAATATGCTTCTCAAATGTTTATTTAATGTTTAGAATTTAACCTTGCTACACAAGTGAACCTAACGTGATGTCAAGATAAATCTTGGGATTAAGGAAGACATAGGTTTGAAATAGATTTTTCTCCATGAACATCCATCGATCATGGAATAGTTATTTTGCTACCATTATTATTATAGTTCAATAATTTGTTGAATTCCAAATTTGATTTTTATATGTATATCTTTTGTTTTCTCGACGTTTGGTCACACCAAGGTAATTTACATTCTTTGCAACGCATGAAAAAGTTTAATTAAGTTATAAGGACTCTAAGAGTGACCTTAATCCTAATCTCCAATCTCATTTTCATCTTATATGACATGCTCTTACATCGCACTATGGTCTCATTTTTAGCATCGTCTCAAAACAAAAGAGTTACGAAAGCACTTGTCTGACATCTTAAGGAAGTACATAGCTAGGAGCATTATAAACTACACATGAACACAAGTGATCTTTGTTCACAAAGATCCCATATTTTGCATTGCACAATTCCACATAAGAAATATTCTTTATTCCTTAATTCCATATAACGACATAACAAGGGATTAAGGGACAAGATTACAATTTCTAAGGTTCTCTAGAATCAACATCTTTCAACTCAATTTCGCATGCAAGGAGTTAAATTGTAGTTTTCTACCCACAAGTTAAAATAAAAATCCACTAGGGTTTACTCTAATTCCAATATGCACCTAATGATCTATGCCTCAACTATATATGATTTTAAGGAAAGTGGACATAACTATACTAAACCACCTTCAAGAAGATACCAAGATGTTATTTTGATAGAAACCAAGGTAGCACTGTTTAGTCGTTCCTTCAAACAAGGACTCATAAGGTGACTTCCAAAGCAGTCTTCACCACTCAACCCGGTGTCGGACCAAGAGAGAGGCATTCTTCTCGCGATTACAAAACTAGAAGGAAACCACATACTCTAGATAAAGCTAGACTATGTCATTCCTAAAATACGGGTTCACGACATTATCGCTAAACCTAATGACTATGACGGTAACTCTAACTAGGGGTTTTATTTACCTAACCTAGGAGATCTCATCGAGTGCAAAGCTTCATTCGTTCTACGGTCTTAAATTTCTTATATGGTAAAAAGGGATCATTCATACAGAAAGCTATGCACGAGTATTTTATTAGGGTTGAGTGCTCCCATTAAAAATATTTATTTTGTTTGCAAGTAAGTAAGAAGGTAACCCAAGAATTAATTTAATCGTTTATTGAAAACTGAGAAAGTACTACAATATATTAACTTCAATTTCAATTTACTATATATAAATCAAACCCCTTTTTGCCATACACAATTAAGAATCAAATTGAACCGGTGATTAGATGCACATTTCCTAAGTTATCCCTAAAACTAGCATCTCCTACATATTAACAAATTTCAATTATAAATTTTCTGTAACAAGAGACTACATTAGGCAGTTATTCATTTTACAATGGCCTGTAAAAATTACAATAATAATAATTAAATTACACATCACCTTTTTCGTCGTCATTCATCCATCCTGTAAAACCCACGTGAGCATGATATCAGTGATAAATCGTTGGCATGGCATCCACCATAATCAATCATAATTATCATTTTTCATTTTCCCATTTACATCTGACAATAATTACAATTTGCAATTGAAATAAAAAAAAGTCTAGAAACAAGTATTCATTGCCATTCTTTTTTTTTCTTCATTTTATAAACCCAGGAGAGAGAGAGAGAGAAAGGAAGAGAGAGAAAACATCATTTTGTCAAAAGTTATAATACACACAAGTTTCATTAGAGTGTTTTAAAAAATTATTTACGTGTGTTAAAAGTTTACAGGGTGATTTGGCAACCATACGAGGGTCCGCAGCTTTCTACTTTTACATTTTCTCACTAGCTACAAAATATAAAAAACGGGCTTGGAGGCTAAGAAAATGCTTCTAAAGGTTATCTTCTAATGAACACGCACACCATGAATAACTTTCTACGTGTCCCCAGATATACCAATATTTCATAGCAACTGACGGAATTGAAAAAGAGCGAATGGTTTGTGTTTGGCGGTTAGTTCTCTGGAGGCCACTGTCGTCATTCACCCAGTTGTAAACTAACAAAAGTTAGCTCGAGGGCCCAGAAAACCACATCCAAAATGATGTTCGATGGAGGAAACATGCAATGAGACATCTCCTACTAGTTCCCCTATATGAAATAATTCATTAGCATCAACGGACTGAGAACTAGAGAACCATTCTTAAACGGCAACAAGTTTTATGGAGCGACAAGACAAAATTGGACTAGTTTGACCTCGTCAAACTATGACCGGAGGCCTACAAAACGGCTTCGCCAAACTATCCTGAAAGGTGCTCTTTCCTATGCTGAATGTTCCATGCATTTTTCTAGTATAAACGCTAGAGGTTTGCGAAGATGGAACGTGATTTCTCTTTCCGGTTTCAATTGGTGGTCCCAAACGAAAGCCAACTTTCTAGTTTTAACAACTCTCTACTATTGTAAACCAGTGTAACAGGCTCCTATAAGGGCATCAAAAGGATGTCATATGATCATTTCAGGTCAAACCAAAAATCAAGGTGACTCCTCGTATACCAAGGTACACGAATGAAACTTCACATCTCATTTCCAGAGTTGCAAAGGGTACTTAGTGAGTCTCCGAAAATTACAAAATTTAACTATTTTAAGCAGGAAGAAGGTCAACTTAATCAATGGAGAGTCAAATTTTTCTGGTCGATAAAATGATATTGAAGTGATCAAAAGGGTAAGATTTTTCTAGATCATCTCGAAGCGAGGGTGATAGTTCATGGTTTAAAGTAGGTGAGTTATAATGGCTTCAAGAGTTACGACACGACACTTTATTGTTTTGCAATGAGTTGAAGAGACATTTAACTGTATTTAAGAATCCTAATAATTTAAAATTCTATTTAGTTGCAAAAGAGAACTAAAACATGAGAATTATGAGAGGTAAGGGAAGAAGGACCATGCCTAGAGAACGAAGTCGGTCGAAGCCGCAGGCTTTGGTTCAACATCTTGCTCGGGCACTTCGCCAACCGGTTCACGAGTCTGGATCTAATCTCCACCACATCACACCAACTTCCCGATCACTTGAATTTTTTTCCAATAGAATAAGTAGTTGCTTGAAAGTTTCTGAGCTTTTTAACATACCCACTTCGTACAAATCCTGTTAATCGATGATGCAGTGTACGAGGTGCCCCAAGCTAGTTAGAACGCATACAAGCAACAAGTCCACCACACGACAATCTTGCTCCAAGATTTACATTTCGGCACAAGGAGTTAGGATGCTTGCAAAGGTTATGAACACACATATCTCCATGAATGAATTCCAAGCTCAACCGATCTTTATGAGCACCAACTTGTTTGTAAATCAACAACTTGCATACAGATCTAACAAACCATGGTTGAGCATACTCTACAAATCATGTTGTCCATGATAAAACATCTATCTGGGGTATTTTGCAAATAGTTAACATGCTCTGTCAAAGCTTTCACATCTTGCATCCATGTCTAACATACCCATTTTGTGTAGATCCTACAAATCATGGCGCTCCATGAGACTGCATTTCTTTGAGGCATTCTGTCAAACAGTTCATGTGTCTTTTCTATTCATCCATTTTGTGCATATGCTGCCATCATGGCATTCCATGAGACAACATTTCTTTGAGGCATTCTATCAAACAGTTCAGCGCCTTTTTAACATACCCATTTTTTGCATACCCTGCTATCATTGCAGTCCAAGAGACCGCACATCTTTCAGGTATTTTGTCAAACAGTTCACATGCATTGTGTATGCCTTCACATTTTGCATACCTGTTGATCTGGGTACCTGACAAGACATTTAGAGATAATATCTTCCCATGATGCTTTGATGGATGTCCATGCACTATTCTAAAGCTCCCATTTTGACAAAGAGCTTGGGAGGTTCTTTGGAACGAGGCTATGAAGTCCGGCTTCAATGTACCAAAGCATTTGCTTGTAAGTTTCCAAGGCCTTTTCAACAAACTCATTCGTGCATATCCCGAAATCATTGCAATCCAAGGAACTGCATTTTGTTTCCCATGCATTTAGACGACCAGTTCACATGTTTCCATGTTTTTACATGTAAATCTACTAGGTTGCTTGCAACAACAACATCTGACAAGTTCCTCAGCCTTGTTGCTTACTCGGGTGTCCACACGGTATGTGGCGCTGGTGAGGGATGCGCGAGTAGAAAGTTGGGAGGAGGCTGCAAAAACCCAAATCCATTGCTAATGCCAAGAACCCGTAGAAGGGAGGAGTGAAGCGGTGGAAGGGGAGGTGATCAGGTGAAAGTCAGCTAGTTGCACAGAAAGAAACAAATTGGAACTCCCTTCTCATGGTGGCGGCACTGCACTCTCTCTCTACACAGCCAAAATGGTGGAAGAAAAACCAATTTTTCCCTAATTCACCCTAAGAAGAATGTCACGGCTTTTTTATTTTATTTTTAATTTCTTTTAAATTTATTTATCTATATTTATTTTATTTTTTAACAAAAAATGGAGGCATTACATAAGGCCTTAGAAGAAGCACTGCACATTGATTAAATTTTAAGTGTTGACACAAGGATAATTCCATTCCTTGGAGCCTAGATTACAACGATGACTACCCATTTAGAGAATTTTTCCACCAATTCAGATCATGAGATGCCTAGTTGACTCATGTGTACTTATTTTGAGGTAAAAATACATACAAATAATATATTACCATGCAAGAAGGTGTGCATGTTATTGATGTCCTATGCTATTTTTCATAAGAATCATGATTTCCTTAACTATCTACTTTTGCGATGTGTGTGATGTAGAATAATTTTTCTATGTATTACAAATTTTGTGATGTGCATATTCATGACACAACCAATTTTCACGAGTTCAATTTTAAGATACCTCTAGAAAATTTAAGGTGGAATATCACTAGTGAATATCCCGAGAATCACTTTCATGAAGCAAGTGAATTTGATAGGGTTTGTGTGCAAATTTTCACCTAAAAACAGATTTCATTTTCAAATCACGCGACAACATGGTTGTTGTCACGTGACGAAAAGTTATTTTTCACATGCCAACAACCTTACTATCAAACCTTGTTATCACGTGACAATGACCTTGTTGTTGTACACCGAGAAAACTTGTTGTCGCATGATAACAAGTTTTTTTTCGTGTGATAGTAAGGTTGTTGTCATGCAACAAAAACTTGTTATCACGCAATAACAAAATTGGTGTCACGCGATAGAAAACTTGTTGTCGCGTGACATAAAATATCTTTTCATGTCCTTTATTATCCCATGTCCAACGACTAACAAATTATTAGCGCACGTCTCTTAATTTCCATATCGTGCATCCGATAGTACTTCACAAGTTTACACGGTACTTTATTTTACTTCAAATGGTACCATACTAGTAAATTAGTAATATACTACCTATCAAACTACCTATGTTTATATAAGTGTAGTTTTCAATAGTAAGAAAAGCTAGCCCCTAAAAAAATATAATGGAAAAGTTAGGCGAATGGTACACTTTGTCCTACTTTGAAAAAATCACCATTTTAGATTTTCCAAATATGGAATATTAACCAAGTCACTAATATTCACCACTAAAATTTTTCCTTCATTTTTTTCTAATTGATCATATCTATGAGGCATGTTAAATAGGGTTGTGCCATACTTGGTGTAGAGAGTAGATTGTGAGTACAAGAAGGATAGAATAGTGAAGGTCATAATAATGGTGATGGAAATTTTAGAGGTGGCTATAGAAGTAGAGGTTGTGGTATCCATGGAAGGTTTACACAAGGAACATGTTATACTTGTAGGTGTCCTAATCACTATCAACTTGAGTGTCTAAAGAATCAATTTTATGCATATTGGGCAAGGTACATAAGGTTTAAGATTATCTAAATTTGTAGGCCCACATAAGTAAGAATAAAAAAGGATAATGGTGCAACTATGATTAAGGTGGAATGCGCTAAGTAAGAGAAATAGGAATATAATACATGGGTTGATTCTAAAATTCAACCTTTATTATTCACTATGCATACATAAGTAGTGCACACATGTGATAAAGTAAATCCGATGCCACTCATTAGATGAGAAGAGGTTTTGTATGTGAAGTATCCATATGCATCCCAATAGAAGGATGTTTATCAAGATACCATAGTCATCATTAGGAAACTGCAAGGATATATTTTGTTCTTAAGATAACAAGCACATGAGAAGGAATGTGTGAGGATTATTGAGTCCTACAAAAGGAATTTTATGATCTTAGATAGGTATGCATAATGTTTATATAGAAGAACATCATACCATTGTTGGGAGGATGGTTGCGAAGAAGAGATGTCGTGATTAGGTGTAGAAAGGGAGTGTCATATCCTTCATGTCAATTTACCACCACAAGATCATGAATATGAAAAATAAATCACACTAGATGTAGTGATTAATGGATGGCTGGTAAGTAATATTCTCATTGATACATGCACAGAAGTAAATGTTCTCACCATTTATTCTTAGAATTAAATGGGAAGCCCCTGCCATTATAGTTATCATCAAATGTACTATATATAGATAATAAGACAAGGGTTATTCCTATTGGGGTACTGAAGGATGCCTCTATTATCATTCAGGGATCCGAATTCATGGGTGATTTTGAGATTTTGGAGTTAGTGAAAGTAGAAATGTTTTATATGCTACTAAGTCATCCTTGGTGTTATGATAATAATGCGTAATTGCACTTTTAAAAAACTATATAAGTTATGAGAATAAAGAATAGCACATTCTAATTCCATTGGGTGATGCAAAGATTACACCTTATATATATCCCATCAATGAAGAGGATCTCAATCTAATTTATGTGTATATGGTACACAACCTTGTGAATGTGGAGCCATCTAAGGAGGTCGTGTTTCGGTGGGAAGATGTAGAATCCATAAGTGACACTTATAGTATCACTTGTAATAATTAGGATCATTGAACTTATGAAATGGTGGTTCGTGAGGTTTGAGGAAGAGTGACAAGGATGGTTTGGACATGTATAGTCGAGACGGTTTGGGAAGACTAGTCTCGCTAAAATACACTAGAGAAGAGAATCCCAATTCATTCTTCCGTAATGGAATAACAATTTCAAAATGAATGATATAGGAGAAATATGATGGTATACACATTGCGTGGGACTGTAGTGTGTTGGTGGGCTACACAAATTGATAACTTACTTGGCTGGTGTGAGATCATAATATCCTTCTTGACAAGATTTTTCAAGAGTAACATCCCTTCATTGCTAGAATATTATGATGAGAAGACCTCTCCTATGTTTCAAATTCAAAGTTTCAAAATAAATTGGATGTAAAGGCAAGATGTTTTTCCACCATCTCTATGGTTACATAATTTATATTCTAATTTAGGGAGTTATACACATGTTTGGTATGTACATGCTGA
Organism: Taxus wallichiana var. yunnanensis; assembly: GCA_018340775.1. Classification (NCBI taxonomy): domain Eukaryota; kingdom Viridiplantae; phylum Streptophyta; class Pinopsida; order Cupressales; family Taxaceae; genus Taxus; species Taxus wallichiana. The sequence continues at coordinate 186,163,708 of CM031243.1, read as the reverse complement.
GATAAAGTAGGAGATAGTGAGTTGGTGAGACATGATTGATGACATTGTTAATATTTTTTATTCTTTTGCTACTAAGCCACCAGTTCATGAAACTTTGTAGATAATAAGGCACATCACTTTATGGGATAGTGTAAAAGTGGATGATATTATGATTTACTTATTTATCGAGGATAATATCAAGCACTTGATGACTCGCTAGAAATAGATGAGATGTTGTTGGGGTACACTTGGAAAGAAAAATAGAGAATAAATCTTGTATACCTTATATATGATGAAGAGTTTGAGTATTCAGTTACTAAGAACATATAGGGTATGTACGAGGTATTTGAATTTGTAGATGAGAAGGCATGTGCATACCATATGCCATTGAAGACCAAGAAAGTTAATATTGGAACTAAATATGTGCCAAAGGATGCATTTATTAGTGATTAATAGTTTGAACCTGAGGTTACAAAGATAATTAAGTTACTACATGAATCTCATGATCTATTTCTAATGGCATATCATGAATTAAAATGCATGCATCCGTCATTAGGGGAAATGAGGATAAAACTTAAGGAGGGTGTGTGACTAGTTTAGAAGAGGCCTTATTGAATGAATCCTAATCTACACATCAAAGTGAAAGATAAAATTGATAAAATGATCAAGTCAAGCATTATTGAGCCTTTTGAGGAATTTGAGTGGATAATCCCCATGGTGATTTTCATAAAGAAGGATTTCCAGATAAGGATATGTGTTGAGTACATATATCTAAATGCTTCATGTGTTATTGATCCTTTTCCCACTACATTCACTAAAGTGATCCAAGAAGGATTGGTAGGGCACCGGATGGATTTTTAGGCAACCATTAGGTAAGAATACCGCACAAAGACTAGGTGAAGACCACTTTTGGAATAGAATGGGGATGTTTTTTATACACAGTTATGCCCTTTGGCCTAAAGAATGTGCCAACAATGTTCTCACACATAGTTGTTCAATAAATCTAGGATTTCATTCACAACTTTTTGCAGTATAGTTAGCCGATTAGACTATTTATGGGTTAGTGAATGTTGGACCCTAAAATATTGGCTAAGTACCAAGAGGCATGTGCGTGTAGGACCGAGAGAAGAAGGGTCCTCGGGGAAAAAATGCATGACATAGGGGTTTAAGGAGGGTTTAGGAGAAGCCAGGGAACATGTGGGAGGTAGGATATGGGTTTAAAGGAATTATCCATATTTGGAATTCTAGAGGCACTTGAGGAAAAGTGTGAGGACCCGAATAGGCATGATGAGTGGATAAGGTGCCATCCTAGAACCTTGGAGGCCAAGAAAAGGATATTCCATGCAGGGAATATTCCTAGAGACATCATTACAAAGAGTGGAGGGTTTACAAAGGGATAAGCATTCACCTATGGAGGACCACATCGACACTTGGCATGTGATCTTCTTAGGAGAGAAGGCATGGTAGTGGGTTATGATCTTATATAAAGGAATGCCTCGGCCGGAGAAATATATACAAATAATAGATACACAGATGTGAGGAGATATATAGATAGATATACGAAGGAAAATATATACATATAGATAGATAGATAGAGATAGAAATACATAGAGTAATGAAGTGTTGCAGTAATGCTAGGGTTTAGAGCACTTAGTGCTAGAGGGTTGTAAGGGATACCATAATTATATGTATGGGTACTGGGATCTGTAACAAAGGGATAAAATGGGAAAAAGTATAGTTAGGATCTCATATCAAAAAGTCTTGAAGGAGTTAAGTCTCGTCATTTAATGTATGTTGTGTGAGATGAGCCCTTTTCACCGTAATGTGTCTACTGAAACTCTTTTAAACCAATATATATATGGGTTCATTCTATATATCTTATTTATGGGTGGAAAACCTCATGGTATATGACTTATCCTAGCTCATATCTGGTTTATTATACTTCCTACAATATCATTTAGCTTCTATGATGCATAAATGTGTAGATCTACTAGTTACATCTTCTTCCTTTTTAAGTAAGTGAATGTACTTCTGTATTTGTAAATAATCATCCATTAATGGCAAAACCTTCTCAAAAATCTCACATAAAAGAGGGGTTCAAAGTGCCCAAGCATTCCTTGGGTAAATGCCCTATGCCCAATGGGTGATAGGTTGACGTGTTTGGGGTTAGAAAAAGGTATTAAGGGTAAATAAATGACTACATCTTGGTTACGTTGTCAGGACCTCTTTTCAAAGCTGTTATGAGAATGGTGCATGATGACAGAGTGCTTGACCTTGGATAGTGTCGTGGCATGGCTTAAAAGAAAGGAGGATGAGTTTTCCCAAATATTTAGTGATGGACCTGAGTTTGACACATGTAAATGGGTAGAAGAACATCTGTATCATGAGATGTATGAGACCTTTTTTTTTTCTAGTAGAGTTGTATGAATGGCTCTTAATGTATGTATCTAGATCAAGCCGGTACTATAGACCTCACATATGGACCTAAAATGAGTATCGAGAGACTCGCATGATGTTGATTTGAATTGGACACGTGTTGTTGATCATTGGTGGAGTAGAGTGTTGATGAGTTACACCTTAGATTACATGATTTATATGTATTCTTGTCCATAGATTGTTGAGTTTGAGTTCTTGAGGGAGCCAAGAGGATCGTTCTTGTGTGTTATCCCTTTAGCTATAAATATCCTGATCATTACACTGATTTTGGAAGCATTTCCTATGATCGGCTAAGATTCTTCTGAGTCCTGGGTGAGGAAGCTAGAGTGGAGGGAGATGGCGGACCTTTCAGCTGAAAAGGAGAGGGAAGAGAGATGACTCAAGTATAATGAAGCTCATTAGAGGGAGTTAGATAGACAACTAGAAGTTGTAGGAGAAATGGATTTATGGATGTAGACATTACAAGAAGGAATTAAGGTTCACATGAAGGACATGGAGCCCGAGAATTATTTGTTACCCCATCTTGGAAAGCACAGAGAGAGATCCCTTCAACTTTAGATGAGATCTTGTCACTTGGAGAAAGGAGAGCCATCTGTGCACATCTGAATCCACCTAGTGACCAAGCCTTGGAGCTTAGTTTTCCAAATCTAGAGATAAGTATTACTAACCCAGTTGGTATTGGTGGAAGTAACCAATCAACACCTAGGAGGTATAACTTTTCATTTGGCACATCTATGGCTACATAATCATTTCTTGTGTTTGGAGGTATATTGTCTGGAGCAAAATTTGGGCAAAGTACAAGTACACAAAGATTGGGTATCGCATCTAGAAGTGGCGCGAGACACACATATGGTAGTGGTGCAATATCATAGACTATCATCGTGATAGTGGGGACATAAGGCATGACCACTTCAAGACATTACCAGCTACGAGAGGTGGATCTAGTGGGTCAGGTGGAATAGGAACTAGTGGACTGGTGGACTTGGTGGATTTGGAGGATTTGGTGGATCAAGAGGGACAAATGCTAGTGGATCTAGTGGATATGGTGGTAGAGGCAACATCAGAGGGAATCAAGGTTTTGGATTAGGCAAACAAGGGCCTCAACCACCTCAAGCAAGTATTTTTTGAAATTTCTTTACATCTACTGGATTGCAAAGGTGTTGAGGATATTGCAGAGAATGTACACAAATGAGATATGTTATGGCACGTGAAGGGGATCACTACCCTAGAACAAAAGGCAATTAAGTTTGCAACAATGTTTCAAGGGCGCACACATAGTTGGTACCAAAAGTATGACCCCCACTAGACAGTAGTAGATTATATCATGTTGTGTAATGCCTACTTAGCTGAATTCCATATCCCTGAGTTTGAATAGAAGATCATTAGCACACTGAAGGACATTCAATAAAGTATGGAAGAGAGTGTGTAAGAGTATGATGTTAATTTTAAAACTCTCTTATCTAAACTATCTTATGATATTCATCCTTCTAAATATGCTCAATGGTTATTTGGATGGTTGATAACACCTTTCGAGAGAGCACTATCATATAATACTTTCACAAACCCATGTGAGGCCTTAGAGGCTGCCCTGTGCACTAAGGCTGTAGGAAGCATGGATACCAATGTTAATCCTTTTCTTAAAGCTCATATTACTGTAATGGAAAAGCAGCTAGAGAAGCTATTTACGAACTTGCCCCATTAGACTCGTAGTGGCCTATGGTGCACAAATTATGAGGTAGAGGGGCATACAAAGGACAATTTTCCTTGAATATCGGTATGTGCCATGATGGTAGACTATGAAATTTTCCATGGATATCATGATGTAAGTAGGTGTCCACTACTGCAGCACGCGCGATCCGTAAGAATGTGTCTTGTTATTGCAATATTTGCACCTCTACTACTCATGACACTAAGGATTGTAGATTGATTGACCGATACATGATGCCATTGTTGGTGTGTGCCGGACACTGGGTTTTAAATAATTCTAAGGATGATGGTCGTCACTATAAAGGGCATACATATGGAGTAGCTCATGGAAGAGTCTTTCACGGAGGATTTAGAGGTCATGGAAATTATGGAGATGAAAGAAGTGAATTCCCTCACTAACTGTTATAACTGTGGGTCCACAGAGCATTACAAGCATGAATGTCCCGACGTACTACATTGCTATATAGTGTGGAAAGAAGCATAAGTATGAGGATTTCCTAGAGTTATGTGAACATATGAGCCAACAACAATGAAAAGACAAGGGTTCCAGGATGGTAATCATTAATAAAGTAGACTCGCAGTGGATGTCAAGGGTGGCATGTGAGTTAGAGTTAGAACCTGTACTAGTGACAATGTAAGCTGAGGTTGTGCATGCTAGGGGGATACCAAATTAGAGACCACTAATTACAAGAGAAGAGGTTATGTATGGGAAGTATTTGGACCCTACCCATCAGAAGGAAGTCTATCAAGAGACCATGGAAGTAATCAACAGTCTTCAAGGGGAAATTCAATTTCTAAAGGAGAAATTGAGGAAGTTGGAGTAGAAGAAGAGCCTCGAGGATCCACAAAAGGATATGGAAGATGTTAAAGAGGTATGCAAGATTTTTAGGTAAGAAAATATCATCCCCTTACTAGGAGAATGGTTAAGAGAGAAAGTACCAAGCATTGGAGTGGAGTACGAGAGGAAGGTTTTGCATGATAACCTTCCTCCCCATAGCCTTGACTACGATAAACAGATTACCTTGAATGAATTTGTTTATATATGGCTCCTAAGAAATATTCTAATTGATGCATGTTGTTGCAAGCTCACAAAGCACCCCGGATGCAGATCGTGGCTTCTAGGTTGATCACTCTAGCATCCAAAGTGTGATTGCACAACATGGAAACCTCTCTCAAGTGTGGGACTTGTGAAACCGAGAGAGGAATCTCCAGATTAGAGGTGGTTCCTCAAAATCCTCTGATTTAGATCTATATTTGCATAACTACAGAGGTTTAGATCCTAATCCTATTCTAAATTGCAAGGAGGAGACAAAGGTAAATGCGAAAATGAAACTAATTAAAGGTGGTGATGCACCAAAAGGAGTGGTGAATATTTTTGTCATGCAAATAGACACGCACCAACGTTTACAACATAAAACATACACATACTGATAAGATATAATTTAGGATCTAAAATGAAGTAAATAATACAAACAAAGGATTGAAAACCATTCATAAAGCTTGCATTATCATTTCCAATGTCAAAATCATCGCATTACAACCTCGTAGAGGTAAAAACTGCTTACATCTTTGGAGAGGTCTCGATTCTTTCATCAATCACTTGCTGGAGGTGAAAGAAGAAGTCTCACTATGCCCAAAAAATGTTCCCTTCCTTAGAAATGAGCCAAATTTGGCTTTTACATTGCATGGGTCAAGCCCAGGAGAGAGAAAACATACAAAACATGGGAGCCCATTCCTCCTTGACTGTAAATGCATTAAATCAGCATGGGGGACCTTACAAACCCATACCCTATCATTTTTGACTGAATTGCAGGAGAATGCGACCCATTCTGCGTTAAATTTGGTCGCTGAAATGTCACTTCTGGCCATGAACACGCGTCAGAGCCATTTCTTAACTTTCTCTCTCTATACTACACCAAAATTCAATATTGACCCTAGAATCATGTAGATAATTTCATAAGCTTTCCGTTGATATAAAGAACGTGCAAATCTGAGCTCTGGATCGAAAGATATGGCGATCTGAAGATTTAGGGCACAAAACAGGCAAAAATGGATTTTGAAATTTTTTCCCGTGCTCTGCCACCTGGATGACACGTGTCAAGTGCTGATTGGATGCGTAATTCTCTCTTTCCTATCCCACGGGTTTTCCTTGAAAGTTTTGCCTTTTTGTGATTTTGGAACATTTTCCACTTTTTCCCGCATCCCCGCCACTGGGACACGTGGCATGATCTGATTGGAGGACAGGGGCGCGGGGTCATCCTTTACTTTTTAGTTTTTTGCCAAAACTCTTGCCAAATTCTCCAAAGTTTCCCCGAGCTCCGCACTTCCCTGCTCTATTGGACACACGTCCTCTTTTTATTGGCTCAGGCTGACCCTTCAAACCTCGCCCTTTGAACTTTTGGACGTTTCCCCTTGTGACACGTGTTATGCTGCGATTCGTCCACGGGCCTGCCGATATTCGCATCCACTTCGCGTCCTTCGTCCCCGGATGTCCCAAACTCGTCTGGGACAAAACTTATGATCCGCCCGACTTAGGCTTCCCCCGTCCCTCTTTCGGCCGATGACATGTGGCGTAATTTGATTGGCTCTCGCTCCTTCAGCTCTCCGTGCCCACCGCGTACTTTTGTTCCAACTGCCCCAAATTTCTTTGGGGATGCATTCTTCCGAACCACCCGAAATGGGTTTCCTTGTCCCTCTTTGCGTCGCTTCACCTTTTCGTCGTCTTCGCGTCTTTTCAGCCCGATGTCCCAACCTTATCTCAGGCAATGAGCTTAGTCGATTTCTTTTTCTCCTTTGGCCAAACCAGCTTTCCGCGTCTCGCGCTGCGTCCCAACCCCTAGTGCTCTGCGGCCCGCCTGGCGGCCTTTCGACCGATTCACGCCCCGACGTCCCAAATGTTCCGACTGTTGCGAGGACTAGGACTTAGCCAATTTTCATGATTTTTTCTGGCCCAAGCTTGTTTTTTGCAACCTTTTCACCTTTTCTCAGAACTTGCTCCTTTCAACCTGGACAGAGAGTTAGAAAAAATCTGAGGGGACCCTAGAAACATGATTTTTGCCTTGCATCAATCTATTTGCCTGGGACTTGAGTATTCTGATGCATGTTATAAAATTTACCCTGGGGGGTGAAATTTTGGATAATAATTTAGCGACTCAAAGAGGGTCATCTGCCTGCTGGATGAAGTTGATACCATTTCTCAAGCAGTCCATTGGGCATGGAGTCATCAGATATTCAGCTTAGAACCCAACTCGACTCAGAATGTGTAAGGAGGAAGATGGAATATCACCTGATGAAGCAAGGACTGCAAAACATCTCCATGGACAGCAAGTTGTGCCAAAGCACTTAGGGAAAACAAAACTAACCTACAGCAAAACAATGTGCACAAGCACTTGGAGGAATGAAAATCTAACCTAATATGTACAAGGTAGTGAATTTCCCTCTAGAAGCAATGCTTGAGATAGATTCCATTTACTGGAATCTGCAGTTCTTCACCATCCAATGAGGCCAATTGGAAAGCATTGTTGTTCTTGCACTTCGTGACCATGTATGGGCCACTCCAAAGGGCATCAAATTTTGAATGCCTTCCCGGTTATGCTCTATCCACATCCCATTTCAACACTAGATCTCCAACTTGAAAAGATCTATCCTTTGCCTTCCTATCAAAGGTCTTCTTGATCAAAGCTTGATCCTTTTCCATTGCTTGGGATGCCTGATTTTTGATCTCTTGCAGCTCCATCAACTCTGCATACCTCACCTCCATGGGCTCAAATTCAAGCAATTCCAGCTGCTTCATGAGTTCCAATGTTGGCAACTCCAGTGACATGGGCAAGATTGCCTCTCTTCCATAGACAAGTTTGAATGGAGAGTTACCTGTGGATCTTTTGGGAGTTATCCTATCAGCCCATAAGGCTGATTTCAGTTTGGTATGCCAAGACCTCTGATTCTCATCAAGAGTCCTCCTAATGATCCTCAACAAGTTCTTATTTGTAGACTCGGCCTGGCCATTACCTTGAGGGTAATAGTTTGATGAAGTGCTTAGGTAGATACCGTTCTTGACAGCCCACTCAGTCACCTTGGATCCAATGAATGCCAATGCATTATCAGAGATTATTGTAGTAGGTACACCAAATCTGGTTGTTATCCCCTCATAAAAGTCTAAGATGCTAGACTCATTTGCCTCTTTGAGTGCTACTACTTCTGTCCATTTGGTGAAGTAGTCTGTGGCTATCAAAATCCATTTGTGCCCTTGGCTTGAATTGGGATTAATGACTCCAATGAAGTCCAAACCCCATTGCATGAATGGCTGGTCAACTGAGATTGGATGTAATGGAAGGGAAGCAAGCTTCTCTTTTCCTGTGAAGAGTGCACAGTTCCTACACCTCTTGATCCATGCATAGCAATCACTGAAGATTTTAGGCCAATAATAACCAGCCTTCATGATTTTTAGAGTTGTCACTCTTGGTGCAAAATGACCACCAGCTGGTCCACCATGGAACTCTTCCAACACCCTTTGAATCTGATCTGTGCTAATGCATCTCAGCAGCACTCCATTCACATCTTTCTTGTACAAAACCCCATCAACAATGGCATACGGAACAGCCTGCAATTTGAAGTGTCTCCTTTGGGTCTTGTTCATCTCCGGAGGGCATAGGCCTATGCCTAGGAAGTGTATAATGCCTTGGGTCCAGCAAGGAGTGGGGGCAGCATCATCTTCTTCTTGATTGCCACTTGGCTCATGGCTGTCCTGGACTGTCAAAACAGCCTCTTCTTCATTGCATACTTCTTTTGCTTCCCCAAAACCAGCTGCTCACACAATCCTTTCCCTCTTACCAACTTAGTGATCTTGATCTCAATGTCATACTCCATGACACAGGTGATCCAACCTGCCCTTTTCTCATTCAAATCCTTGTTGAGGAGGAAGTCCTTAACCCCAACGCATGTGAGACCAGCAAATGGACCTTGTTGTTTGAGATTAAATGCTTGAATTTCTTCAAGCTTCTGATTACTGCGAGTACATGCTTCTCGATAAAAGAGTACCTCACCTCATAGTCATCCAGCGTCCAGCTGAAGAAGGCAATTAGTTTTTCATCATTATCCTTGTTCTACTGTACCAAAATGGTATAAATGGTGTCATCACCTCCAAATGCATAGAGGATGAAATCCTTGGAGAAGTCCGGGTTGATGAGAGTTGGTGCTTGGGAGATGGCTTCTTTGATTGCTTCAAAACTCTCCTTGCCTTCTATTGTCCACTTGAAAGCCATGCTCTTCTTTAACATTTTGGTGATGGGCTTGACAAGGGCTGCAAAATTTGGGACAAACCTCCGAACAAAGTTTATCCTTCCCAAGAAACTCTGAAGGGATTTCTTGTGGCTTGGCAATGGTAGTGCTCTTATGGCTTCAACCCTCTCTGGATCAATGGCTAATCCTTCTTTAGAGAAAATATGGCCAAGGATATTTCCTTCATGTGCAAGAAAGATGCACTTCTTGGGATTCAAAGACACTCCAAATCTCCTACACCTTGTGAAGACTTTCCTCAAGTGAGAGAGGTGGTCTCACTGCATTTTTGAAAAAAGTGATATCATCAAGGTAATTCAGCACCACATTGTTAATCAAACCTTTGAATGCCATGTCCATTTCCCTTTGGAAGGTAGCACTAGCGTTGGACATCCCAAATGGCATTTTCCTGTATGCAAAAGTTCCCCATTTGGTTGTGAAGGTTGTCTTGAACTGGTCTTCTTCCTTCACCATAATCTGATTGTAGCCTGAGTAGCCATCAAGCAATGAGAACCTTTCTGAACCAGCTACAACCTGCAATATTTTCTCCATGGAAGGGAGTGGGTAATGGTCCTTGAGAGAGGCTCTATTCAAGTCTCTGAAGTCAACACACAATCTGATCTCTCCACTTTTCTTTCTGACTAGAACTAAGTTGGCAACCCAACTAGAATGCTTGATTGGGAATATAATCCTTGACTCAATCAGCTTGTCCAATTCTTTCCTCATGAGAGGCTCCATGTGTGGATTGACTGGTCTTTGTTTCTGCCTGACAGGCTTAGTATTTGGATCCAATTCAATGGTATGCTGAGCTAAGTTGGGATTGAAACCTTTCAAGTCTTCATAGCTCCAAGCAAACACGTCAGGGAACTCTTGACACAGCTTGTATCAATTCATACCTTTCTTTTCAAATTGTCATCCTCCCAATTTGTAACGGTTTGTTCTCTTCTACCAAGATGGATATTGAATCCTCTCTCTTGACCTGAATGTTTGCTTTCTCCTTTCTAAACTGATCATTAGGGTTAAAAATGGATTCCAAAGTGATGAGTCCCTTGGGAAGCTTGTTATTTCTCAGCTGTACTACTTGGTCACCATACTGCTGCTCCAATTTTTCTTGATTCTTGGCTGAGAACTCAGCTTCTTCTTGCAAGAAATGGATGATTTGCTGGTCATTTTCAAACACTTTCCAACTAACATTGTTATCCGGCACTGAAGGCCTCACAATCATGTGGATGTTTGGTTGTACCTTGTCTTGTTGAATGCTTTCCATAATGTCAAAGGCTGCCCCTACTGCTACAAGCCTGTCAGCAGCTTGATTCTCTTTCCTAGGAATGGATTTGATGCCAAAACCCTCAAAATCTTCCATGAGGTCCCACACCCTGTTCTTGTAGCACTTGAGTAGATCATTCTTGGCAGCATGCTATCCCTTGACCTGATTTACAATCAATTCACTGTCACCAAAGACTTACAAGTTCTTTATTTTCTTCTTGATTGCCCAATGCATCCCTTGCACCAAGGCTTCATATTCAGCAGTGTTATTGGAGTATGCAAACTGAAATCTAAAAGCTGAATAGTAATTTACTCCTTGAGGTGAAATAAGCATGGCTCTACCTCCTGCACCTTGTCTACTCCTTGATCCATCAAAAATAGCTGCCATACCTCATTATCATCTTTGTGGTTTGGCTTGGTGATGCTAGGAATAGGCTGGTTTTCTTCATGTATACAATAGACCCCTAGCTCAGATTCTTCCACTTCTTGATAAGGATCAAATGCATGTACCTTGTTTGCCCATTCATCAAGAGTTAGATCTGGGATGCTTCCAACCTTAGTGTCGGCTTCATCAGTGCTTGGGTGATCTTCTTGATCAAATGCTGAGCAATTGGCATTAATCTGACTTGGAGTGTAAGGCTTAATGTGGAAGTTTGCAATAGGTTCAGACCTGATTGTAACCTTAGTTCCATACCTCATTCTAAACAAAGATGTGTGACCAATTAGCAGACAAATATCCCTCAATCTTGGCTGTGAAGTCCCTTGAAAAACATAGGGCAAAGAGTGGTGGAAGGTCTATGACTGATATATCTTGTAAAACAACAACATTTGGACATGCATGCAAGGTAAGACTCAAGTTTTTAATCACTCCAAATGTTGCTGCTGCTGCTGTCCCATCTAGCTACACTACCCTTTTGGATGTTGTTTCATACTAGAGCCCTAGCTGATCAGCTATCTCTGTTTAGGCATTACTTGAGCTACTTGCCCCGAGTCTATCATGTAATTATGCACTAATTGATTTCTAATGATCAATGAAACATAGAAAGGAGGGGGCTTCAACATTTTACCTTGCTTGTCCTCCATGATTTCCCTCAGTGGGTAGCATTTATAAGTACCTTCTCTTGTCTCGAACTTGCTGATTTGAAGTTAGCCAGTCCTTCATGGTAGCTTGCAGCAGATCTCTTTGGCCTGGGATGGATAGGGATTCCCACATTGATATATTGATGTTTGTCTTCTTCATCTGATCAATGATACTGAACGGAGATGAAGTATCCCTCTGCTGTCCCTTTTCTTGTACATTTGCCCCTTGCACGTGGGCAGCAACAACTGGTATTTGAGTTGGCCTAGGGGCTGTTCTTGGCTACCCTTGTGCATTTGAAATTGGATTTTGCTTGCCAATCATTTGTGGAGCCATGGAAGGTTGTGGATTGGTTGGGGCTAATGGCTGTTCTTCACCCAAATTCCTTCTCTTCGACCTTGTGTTGGCTGCAACACCTTGAGAAACTGTCTGGTTCATGCCACAAAAATCTTTTGCTTTCCAGGTTTACCAATGTGGTGTCATTTGGGGCTGATTGTTGTTGGAATGTTTCTTGTTGTTGACTGTTTCCTTGACCGCCTCACCCTCCACACCAGTAGTTGTCACCATTAGTGCTTGATTCAAAGCACCATTGAAGCACATGGATTGGTTATGAGGCTCATTGCATGGAAAACACCAGTCATACTCCTGAGCAATGTTGTTTTGTGTTGGCACTAATGCCTTAGAGGCAGATATGGCATTTGGATTATAGGGCTGGAATGGTCTATTGGCAGGAGGCCTTGTTTGATTCATATTTGCAACTGGATTAGGAGGCCTTTGTGGTTGGTATGGCTGCCTATTAGGCTGAGCTTGGGGTTGATAAGAAGGTCTAAAACCTTGGGCCTGCTGCCTTTTGAGAGTAACCAGCTCATTGCCTAGGTTCTATAATTGTTTCATGACTTCTTGAAGCTCATTTGGGGCACTTAGAGATGAAGTGGAAGCTTCATTTGAACTCTGATTTCTAGGAGTGGGAGAAGGAGCCAAATTAGGTGCTTGACTGGTGTTTGGACTCTCTAAACTTGGAAACAGTGGCATGGGAGGTCTAGGGGAAAGTTTGTCAGCTTGATCAAACAATTTTCAGCCCTAATGGCAATGCTATAAGCCATAGGGATAGTTATGCCTCCCATGGACTGAATTAACATAGAAATATCAGAATTTAGAGCTTTGAGATAGTAGAGAAAAGCACCTTCTGTTGTTGGCCTGACTGCCACTGGAATCCTTTCCCAAGTCTTTTGAAATCTGAAGTTGAAATCGGTCAGCTGCTCATTGGGAGCTCTCTTGATGGTTGTCAGCTGCTCCAAAAGAGACAAGTTGTCTCCCTTCTCTCCAAATTACTCATGAAGTGCTATACACATCTGATTCCAATTTGTGATAGAACCAGCTCCAAGGCTTCTAAACCATTGCAATGCTTTACCCTTGAATGAAGATGCCAGTAACTTGACAGCCACTTGCATCTCATTGATTTCATGGATTGCACAAAGGTTAGCAATATCTTTAACATGATCACCTGGAGTAGTTTGATTTTCTCCAGTGAAGTAGGGAATGTTCTTCAAGGCTACAATAGGAATTAGATGTTGTGCATTGAGGGCAAGTGGGCTGCTACCTGTGAAGTTGACGTAGGGGTTGTTTTGTGCCATTCTAATTGGTCTTAAAACCCTTGTTGACTGAATGAAAGGCCTACCAGGTGGAGGAGTTGAGAGAGTTCTGTTTGGTGGAGATGGAGACCTTTGAGTCCTTCTTCCTCTTTGCCTTCTTCTTGGAGATAATTGCAGGTATTCAAACAAAACTTCTTCTTCTCCAACTCTTGACCTTGTGGTGATTCTTCTCATGAGTTTTCAGGCCTGCACTGCTGAAACTAGTTGATTCTTCCCCTTGGAGTCGCCAGATATGCAAATAATATCTCTTTTCAAGCAAGAAAATTACAGCAGATGCACATCAACTTTGCTGCAATAAAAATGAGACCTCTAGTGTCCCACCCGGCATGCCAAAACTATTTTTGCATGCTAACAAAGACCCCCGATACAGATCGGGCTTCTAGGTTGATCACTCTAGCATCCAGTGTGATTGCATAACATGGAAACCTCTCTCTAAGTGTGGGACTTGTGAAACTAAGAGAGGAATCTCTAGATTAGAGGTTGGTTCCTCAAACTCCTCTGATTTAGATCTATATTTGCACAACTACAGAGGTTCAGATCCTAATCCTATTCTAAATTGCAAGGAGACAGGGGTAGAAATGTAAAAATGAAACTAATTAAAGGTGGTGATGCACCAAAAGGAGTGGTGAATATTTTTGTCATGAAAATAGACACAGACCAAAGTTTGCGACATAAAACATACACAGACTGATAAGATATAATTTAGGATCTGAAATGAAGCAAATAATACAAACAAAGGATTGAAAACCATTCACAAAGCTTGCATTATCATTTCCAATGTGAAAATCACTGCATTACAACCTCAGAGAGGTAAAAACTATTACAATCTTTGGAGAGGTCTGATTCTTGCATCAATCACTTGCTGGAGGTGAAAGAAGAAGTCTGCTATGCCAAAAATGTTCCCTTCCTTAGAAATGAGCCAAATCTGGCTTTTACATTGCATGGGTCGAGCCCAGGAGAGGGAAAATGTACAAAATGTGGGATCCCATTCCTCCTTGACTACAAATGCATTAAATCAGCATGGGGAACTTACAAACCCATACCCTGCCATTTTTGACCGAATTGCAGGAGAATGCGACCCATTCTGCATTAAATTTGGTCGTTGAAATGTCACTTCTGGCCATGAACATGCGTCAGATCTATTTCTTAACTTTATCTCTCTAGAATACACCAAAATTCAAGATTGACCCCAAAATCATGTAGAGAATTTCATAAGCTTTCTGTTGATATAAATAACGTGCAAATCCGAGCTCTGGATCGAAAGATATGGCGATCTGAAGATTTAGGGCACAAAACAGTAAAAATGGATTTTGAAATTTTTTCCCGTGCTCTGCCACCTGGATGACACATGTCAAGCGCTGATTGGATGTGTAATTATCTCTCCTTCCCTATCCCATGGGTTTTCCTTGAAATTTTTGCCTTTTTGTGATTTTGGAACATTTTCCACTTTTTCCCGCTGCGTCCCCGCCACTGGGGACACGTGGCATGATCTGATTGGAGGACAGGGCACGGGGGTCATCCTTTACTTTTTAGTTTTTTGCCAAAACTCTTGCCAAATTCTCCAAAGTTTCCCTGAGCTCCATGCTTCTTTTCTCTATTGGACACGCGTCCTTTTATTATTGGCTCAGCCTAACCCTTCGAACCTCGCCCTTTAAACTTTTGGATGTTTCCCCTTATGACACATGTCATGCATGTGATTCGTCCTCGAGCCTCGCCAGATTTTCATGTCCACCTCGTCCTTCTGTCTCGGATGTCCCAAACTATCTGGGACAAAAACTTCCGATCCGCTCGACTCGGGCTTCTCTGTCCCTCTTTCGGCCAATGACACGTGGCATAATTTGATTGGCTCTCGGCTCCTTCAGCTCTCCGCACCTGCCGCATACTTTTGTTCCAACTGTCCCAGTGCTGTCTGGGACAGATTCTTCCGAACCACCCGAAATGGGCTTCCTTGTCCCTCTTTGCATCTGCTTCACCTTTTCGCATCCTTCGTGTCTTTTCGGCCCAGATGTCCCAACCTTATCTGTGCAACAGTTAGTCGATTTTCTTTTCTCCTTCGGCCGAACCGGCTTTCCGCGTCCCAATCGCTGTCCCAAAGGTGCTCTCGGCCCACTCCGGTAGCCTTTCGGCCGATTCGCACTCCCGACGTCCCTAAATGTCTCGATCGCTGCGCTGGATTAGGACTTAGCCAATTTTCATGATTTTTTCTAGCCCAAGCTTGTTTTTTGCAACCTTTTCACCTTTTCTCAGAACTTTCTCCTTTCAACCTGGACAGGAGAGTTAGAAAAAATCTGAGGGGACCCTAGAAACATGATTTTTTGCCTTGCATCAATCTATTTACCTAGGACTTGAGTATTCTGATGCATGTTATAAAATTTACCCTAGGGGGTGAATTTTGGATAACAACGCGGTGTGAAAGTCAATGTTCTCACCCCCTGGATGCCTAGAATCAAATGGGAATTCCCCATTATAACCATCTTCAAATGTGTTGTATATGGATAATAAGACAAAGGCAATGCCCATTGGTGTTTTAAAAGATGTTGTTATCACTATCCAAGGAGTTAAATTCACTTGAGACTTCAAGTATTAGCGCTTGGTGAGGTGGATAAATTTGTGGTGTTACTTGGGCACCGATGGTGCTAAAATAAAAATGTTGAATTATGTTTCAATAAGGGGTATATAAATTTTGAGAACAAAGAGGAACATTTTATCATTACCTTGACATATGGGAAGTCAACACCCTATATTGAGCCTTTAGGAGAAGAATACCTAGAAAAACTTTATGTGTGCACTATCCGAGACCCTGAAGTTGTGCAACCAACAAAAGAGGGCATTATTCATTGGGAAGACACCCAATCTATAACTGATACAACTAGTGTGGCATGTGAAAATTGGGCACACAGGACATATGAGTTAGTCGGAAGGCAGTTAAGAGGTTCTGTGGCGAGAGTAACAAAGGCATGCTCATTCAAACACCTAGGAGGAAAGAAGTTGCTAAGTTATTATGGGGGATATTTTCCTATGAGAAATGAAGACCCAGTGGAGATGTGAGATTGAAAGGATAAGGATGCTTAGCTATACCTTTCTTGGGACCACAACATGTTGGTAGGCAACCCATTCTGATAACCTTCTAGAGTGGTGTGAAGTGAGAATCATGATCTCCATTAAATATTTCTAGAGCAATGCACCTACTATCATATACGTTTATCATGGGAAGGAACCTACCTCGTTTGACATTCAAGTATGTGAGAAGGAATGGATGGGAGGTGTGGAATTATTTCCACCTTCTTTATGGGTGCATAAGTTGTAATCCACCTTACAAGGTTATGTGTGTGCATGGTACATTCACTCAGAGATGTGTTTTCGACAAGAAACTGGTAGGAGTTGACAACTGACCTCCTTCAAGCTTTCGAATATCAGAGTACTAAGCCATCGATGGATGAGGCATTGCAAGTTCTTAAGCACCTAACTATGCGAGATAGATAGTATCATGGCAGAGGATAGAAAACTAGAATTATTAGGTGAACCTATCTTAGAAACGTACTTTGATGAAGAAGAATCAGAGGAGATACAACTTGAGTGTACATGCATGGAGAAAGAGAAAGGAAAATTAGTCTATGTGATCAATGGTGAAGAAGTAGAAAATTTGGATGTTAACCATATTATAGGTACGCACGAAGTTATGGATAGGGATAATGAGAAAGCACGTGCCTACCATAAACCCCGAAAACCTAGAAGGTTAATATTTTTTCGAGAGCGAACCGATGGAGGGTACTATTGGATATTACTAGACGAGAAAAGGAGGTTTTGAAGATCATTGATCTATTGCGTAAATTTTAGGATTTGTTTCCACGTGAGTACCATGAGCTTAAAGGAGTTCACCACTCCTTGGGATAAATGAAGATCAATTTAAAGGAAGGTGTGTACCCAATTTGGAAGAGACCTTATCACATGAATCAATCTTCATGTCAACGTCAAGGAGGAGATTGATAAGATGATCGCATCAAGCATCATTGAGTCTATTGAGGAATCAAAATGGATAATTTCAATGGTCATTAGCATTAAGAAGGATGGGAGGATAAGGATTTGTGTTGATTACAGGGATTTGAATGTGGTATGTGTTATTGACCCTTTTCCAACCCCCTTCACTAAGGAGATCCTAGAAGGAGTAGTTGGGCACAAGATCTATTCTTTCATAGATGGATTCTTAGGATATCATCAGGTTATAATTACAAATGAGGACCAAGAACAGAAAACTTTTGGGCCCGAGTGGGGAAGCTTTTCCTACACAGTCATGACTTTTGGACTGAAGAATGCGCATGTTATGTTTTCACGCATTATGGTGTAGGAATATCTTGATTTTATCCATAAGTTTCTTCAAGTCTACCTTGATGATTGGATGGTATATGGATTAGTGAGGGGTCATTGTGACAATCTAAGGCTGATGTTTGAAATATGTTGGCAGTTGAGGATATCCCTCAACATTAAGAAATGTGTTTTTGCTACTCCATTTGGAACCCTTTTGGGGCATATCATATGTAAGGAAGTTTTTATGGTGGATCTGCCAAATTTTACATTATTGTGGTATTGGGGGAACCTACCACCAAATCGCGAAGTGAGCGTATTCCTTGGGAATACAGGGTATTACCAAAAATTTATAAGGGGTATGCCAAGATCATCGTGCCATTGGAAAATTTTCTAAAACAAAAAAGTACATTTCACTAGGGAGAGGCATAAAATATGGTGTTTGATACATTGAAGAATAAGTTTATCATTGTTCCCATATTACGCTTTCCTTCTTGGGATAAGCCATTCCATGTACATGTTGATGCTTCAAGAGTTACGATTGGGGAAATCTTTGCACAACTTAGAGAGGGAATTGTTGACCACCCCTTGTGTTTTGCTAGTAGAAAGCTAACCAAAGCATAGAAGAACTATACTAATACTAAGCACAAAGAATTATCAATGATCTATGCATTGCAAAAATTCCGGTAGTATCTGTTGGCAACACCCTTTATATTCTACATGGACCTCATGGAATTTAATTACTTGGTAAACAAGTCCATTTTACAAGGTCACATATGCCGGTGCATCTTGTTGTTTCAAGAGTTTGAGTTTAAGGTTTTTGTGAAACTGGGTAAGAGTAATCTGGGACCTAACCATTTATCAAGGATTGACTTAGGGGAGGACGTGTAGATTATTGAGGATATAATGCCAAATATGTAACTATTTAGATTGCATCGTGTGCCCTCTAACTTGGAAGATATTGTTTTGTTTCAAAACGGGTGTGGCACTGGAGGGAATGAAGACTTTGGAAAGGAAGAAGATATCCATATGCGCTACACCCTACATGTTAATTAGTGGATATTCATACAAGCTAGGCCTAAAAGAGGTTTTACGTCGGTGCATGTTAAAGCATGAACGTGTTGTAATCATGGAGGAAGCACATGATGGAATAGCAAGAGGACACTATGCATGGAATGCAACCATGCGCAAGATCATTCTAGCAAGTTTTTGGTGGGAAACCATTTACAAAGATTGTATCAAGTATTGCATGGCCTATGACCACTTTGCCGGTTCCTTGGTAAACTAGGGAAAAGAGATGAAATGCCATTAAAACCAATTTCCAGTGTAGAACCATTCAAGAAATAGGCAATTGATTTCGTAGGCCCTATTTCCCTAGCCACACGAAAGATGAGTTCATCCTATATCATTACATGCACAAATTATGTTATGAGGTGGGTAGAATCAGCACCTATAAAGGATTTCATGCCGATAAAAATAGCTAGGTTCTTGTGGGAAAACAAGAACCTATGGATGTGCATTAAGTTTAACAAGTGATAGGGGTTCTCATTTCTTGAATGAAACAGACAAGATCTTGGTGGTAGAATTCATGGTAGCTCACCATAAGACTACCCCTATCACCCACAAGCTAATGGGACTGCTGAGGTGTTTAACAAAATTTTGAATCACACATTAACCAAGATTTGTGATGTGGGAAGAAAGGATTGGGATGATAAAATTTATGTTGTGTTATGGTCATACCAAACTACTTATAAAATATTGAACAAGGCCACACCTTTTTAATTGGTGTTTTACATGGAAGTGGTGTTACCTATTGAATTCATGTTACCATCACTGTGTATAGTTTTTGCAGGAGGATTTTCGATGAACAAGCACTTGAGGAGAGGATTGATAAGATAATGCGCTTAGATGAGAGGCGGGCTATTGCTCGCTAGAGTCAAAAACAAAAATACTAGGCGAAGGCTTGGCATGATAAATACATGAAGAACATACAGCTTTGAGGTTGGGCAAATGGTTTTATTTTATGATTCCAAGTTTTATGCCATCTTGAGAAATTCAAATTCCATTGGATTGCCCCATACATTGTATCCTATATACCTGATTTAGGAGCTCGCCAATTATAAGTCTTTGGATGGAACATGGTTACTGTGCCATTTTTAAAGGGAGTAGGCTAAAGCCCTAGTATAAATAAGTATTCCTTGTGTTTATAAATAAGGTAGTATTTCTAGTTAGCCGAGGATTCCCTTAATGCATTTCCTTTATTTTTGTTTCCTCTTCTCATTGCTTGTTCCCTTTCTTTTTGTTTTTTATGTGTGCGTTTGTGCAATCAAGCCACTTATTATTTTCAAAAAAATTATGCGCAGAGGATAGCGCATCTATTTTATGTGGAGTGAAGTGATGTGACAAGTAATCTTTGAAGTGGTATTGGAAGTTGTTTTTCGATGGCCCGGTTGAAGGATCAAAATCACATAGTTTGGAAGAGCACACGTAGAAAAGGTGAACATGAGGATTTTGGTGTTAGAAAGGCTTTACAAAAACCACGTACAAGGGTGAGAAGCACAAGAACAACATGAGGTAGGCAATGTCAAAAATTAGGATAAGGACAGAAGAAGTGCCTTTAGCACTAAAAGCACGCGCATAAGGATCTTTGGTTTATAAGGGTTTTAGTGCCGAAGGTTGTAGAATTTTTCACATAGGATTGGGCATGGGGGTAAAAGCACTGAAGGTTGGATTTATAATAAAAATTCTCCTTTATTGCAAAATTACGTTGGTAGGTAGCATGGAATTTATCACAAAAAAATTAAAAGCTATAAGTAGAAGGTCAGGGTGCATTATTGTTTACGTATTTGTGTTATCGAAGAGATCTCGTGAACTAGGACATCCTTAAAGAAAAATTGTGCATAAAGGGGTTGTGAAGATTTACGTGCATAACTAGTTTGATTAGAAAACCATAGTGGAAAAATTTTACATGGGCGTGAGCAGAGAATTTCGTGTAATAGGATCCTACGAGTGATTACATCATGTTTTGGAAAAAGCATTTTTCAAGTTAGGGTTCCATAGCTAGGGCATAGGATTTAAGGGATTTTCACAAAGGAGTGGAGCCGTAGAGTTGATCGAGTCAAGATCAAGAGAAAGGAAGAACTTTTGGTGACTGATAGAGAAATGGCACTAAGGAAAGTAACAAATGTTTCACAAAAGAAGAGTAAGGGCAAGTGGAAACAAGTCATTTCCACTAGTTTCAATGAATAATGGTACGCGGAGATGCAATATCCATATGAACTATTGCATAGAAAAGAATGTGCATCTCATGTTAGAAAGATGGTTGTGAGTGACTACAACCATCAAATGAGATGGCATTGGAATTGGTTCACTTTGTATAGACAAGAGGACACCAGATGGAATGCCTATCTACGATGATGAGGTAAAGGTGAAAATGGAGAAGGCCTAGTTATTGCAACTCTATAAGTTTCCCTATTTTTGAATACTTGAGCAAGCGTACCAGTGGTTAATTTCATGTATACATGAAGACCACTTATACTTCACGGGATGAAGGATGCAAATAACTCCCCAACTGATTTCTAAGTTTACCATCTTATCTATGAAGGATAATCATTCAATGATGACTTGGATGATAAGGAGGCCATCAAGAAGACTGTTGAAGGTTATGACTATAAAAAGGGTCTATGATACATCAATATCTCTATGATTTCCAACCCTGTAATGAGGATGGTCATGCACTTGGTCACAAATCTAAATGGGTAGGAGAGATGGAAACAAATCAACAAGGCTTGGTTAAAAATTTTCCATAAGATCTCAAAGGGTACCATCTATAACCTATCAACTTTCATAGCAAAATAAATCATCAATGCTACGCGTGATGGAGAAAAGATCATGTTTGGTAATTTCCTCCTTGCCATTTTCTTTTCAGAGATTGGAGTGCGCGATGGGCTAGATAAATTTTTTGGGAATATGTAGATGAGAACCCATCCCCCACCAAAAGATTTGAGAAATACACTTGTGACACCATGATGGCCACCCATAAGGCATGCCTAGAAAAATGGTATAAGCGGATGTGTGACACATTCGTCCTTTGAATGGAGAATACCCGAGTAGTTAAATTTTTTTACTAAAAGGTGAGGATGAATTCACCATGTACCAACATTTTTGTATTGGCAGGTTTACTTTGAAATATGGCGCCAAGGGTCCCTGGTGCAAATTTTCATTCTCCTTCACAAAGACAATACTTCTAGGCTAGGATCAAATGATTCAAAGAGGCAAAGAGGCTAAGATTTGAAATCGAGTATAGTAGACCAAGATTACCATGAGCTGCATATAACATTGATATATCCAAATAAGCGCACCTATGTCGAGAAGTATGTCTCCCATGACATACATATGTTGAAAATTGTCACATTTCATGTTGTTGGGAGGACCACAACAAGGATATACCTCTATATGAATCCTAAGTATTATAAAGGCACTTACATTGAAAATGATGTCTCTATCCACAGAAGACCCCACCATAAGGAAGAAGTTCATGCCAAGGAAAAGGGAGAGAGAGGAGGCTCTGAGAAAAATGCACCAAGTACACATACAGTGTAGTCTATAGGTGCATAGGAGTTGGGTGTAAGACCAAAAACCTATGCATAGAGGAAGAATTCCCTAGTAGAAGAGAAAGAGAAGACACCTAAGGAAGAGGTGCCATAGTAAGAGAAGTCCCCTGTGAAAGAAGAATTTCCGATAGGAAAGGATTCACCTAGGGAAGAAGAAAAATAAAATTCTCCTATATTGGAATCACCAGTTAAGAAGAAGCAAAGAGCAATTGGAAAAGGTGGACTCAGAAGAAACAAAGAGCATGGATGTTGACAAGGGTGAAAAGAATGTGTTGGTCCGAAAATCTGTCGTTTGGACAGATCTATGGATAGACGAGCCAATAGTGTGCAGGGCATAGCCCCTCTTTGAGTTAGCAAAGTGAAACTGGTTTATTGCTATTCTACTAGCAGGAATCTATGCAAGTCTCACAGATTCTACCTTCGGGGGTTTGGGATCTCATCCCAGTAGGGGTGTTTCCGACTGTGAAAAGAAAGGAAAGGAAGAGGGGATGAAGAAAGAGCAGGTCCGAAGGAAGAAAAGAAATGAATTCCAAAGCAGAAAGGTCAGAAGGTTTATGTTTTGGGATTGGTAGTAAACAGAGCCAAACCTACTTGCATAAACAAACAAAGAAATACTGATGATGAATAAATGACAAAAAAGTAGATATGAATCTAACAGAATAAACACATACAGATCTAACATAAGAAAGGTCTGATGCATAACACAACTATTCAGCACAAAGTCTCAATATTTGTATTATTGTTTTCTTCTGTTACAAGAAAGCTCAAAGTCTTTTTTCTTCACTTCTATTTTTCATCTGAAAGATATTCCTCTTCTAAAATACAACAAGTATTGGGGTATATATAGAAGAAGGAGAGAAAAGAAGGCCAAAAAGGAGCCAACAACTATTTACAAAATATCTAAAAGTCATGTTGACTTTTTACAACTTGATGGATGACATCATCCCATGGTGCAACATGGATGATGTCATCATTTGTGTCAACACACTTCAGATATTTCCAAAAAGAAAGACGAAGAAGAGAAAGGGAAGAAGAAGAAGAAGAAGAAGCGAAGCTACTCATCATCGTCATCCTGCGGCCGAAAGGGGGTGGACGGCTTTTGTTGCTGCTCAGGTGACGAGATATGGAACTGAGAGCGGTATTCCATGAACTTGTTGATTATTGGCCCTAGTTGATCCTGGGAAGGATCCTTGTGCCACTCACTAATCACCTCACAAGTCTCCCGCTCATCTATGAGCTTCTCTGGGAGTTTGGAATAGTCCTTTTCTGCCTCAATGAGGAACCTGATGAAGTCCCTATAGGCTAGCAGGTTGTTGATAGATTCTGTGTCAAATGTGACCTCTGGCCCCGTTCCTTGAGAAGCGATCTCCTTGAAGATCCGGGTGGTTTCATCAGCTTTCCTTAAAGTGAAGGAAGGAGTAAGTAACCCTGGTGACATATTAAGAACAATCCGTTCCATTTGGTGCATCGCATCCAGGGCTTCTTCCTTGACTTTATCAATCTTTTCTAGAATAAATTCTAGCTGATCCACCCGGTAGTCCAGAGTGGACATGATTTTGTTGAGGGCCCTTGGATGGCCGAAAACACCGAACTTGACCAGATCTTCGACTGAACAGTCAAACATTTGTTGGAAGGTCTCGTGTTGCAGTCTGGCATGTTCCAGCTCTTCTGATATGGGCCCTGCTAACGCTTGGAGCTCTTTATTCGCCTTACTGATGTTCAGGTACAAGTCGGAGAACTCGGTGATCACTTTTTCGTTGTCTTTGAGGATTTGGCTCCTCCAAGCGGAAACGGCCATACCCTGCTCACCGATCTTGGCATACTCATTAATTTTCTCCTGGCTGAGAAGCTCAGAAGTCTCGCGGCAGTTGTGGGAGGCGCACTACCCATCTTCTGTAAGGCTTGGAGCAGATATTTGTTTTGCTCCTTCAGTTGCCTTTTCTCTTCCTTTATCTCTTTAAGCTTCTTGCAGAGGGCGTCAACTGCAGAAAGAGCCTCCCCCTGAAGACTTTCGGAAGATGTCCCCATTGTGACTTGGGTCACAGTAAAATCTGTCGGAGACAGATCCTTTTTCTCTTTGAGGGGATTGGGGTATGCGATTTCCATAACTCTCTCTCCTACAGCACTTTGAGAGAAGCGCGTGACAGGCTTCTGCTTCTTCGCCCCCTTAGATGGGATCACGGAAAAGTCCATCGGAGCGATGGGAACTTTCCTCTTTTGCTGACTTAGCTGCTGAGAGATCCAAGCTGGACCCATGGTAGAAGGACCGGAAACAGAGGAGGGGGCAGCTGCAGTAGTAGAGGGGAAAAACATGGAGACACGTGGCGGCGGCATTGAGAGAATAGCCGAAGAAGTGCCCACGGAAGGAAGGGAAACTACAGCTGCGGAAGACATAGGAAGGGAAGGGAGCTCGGAGATGAGGGAAGAAATGGAGGACAGATCAGCGAGGGAAGAGAAGATAGACGAAGAAGCGGGGGAAACAGTAGAAGAAGGGACAGAAGAC
Organism: Taxus wallichiana var. yunnanensis; assembly: GCA_018340775.1. NCBI lineage: Eukaryota > Viridiplantae > Streptophyta > Pinopsida > Cupressales > Taxaceae > Taxus > Taxus wallichiana. The sequence continues at coordinate 186,138,898 of CM031243.1, read as the reverse complement.
ACGACCAAAGGGATGGTCGCTTGAGTCACTCGAGGAGGGGAAGGAAGAGAAGAAGAAAGGATAGAAGGGACCTCAGTTGTTGTAGCAATGCCGACATCCTGAGTGGATGGGCCAATGGGAATATCCTCTTCTGCTTCTTTCTCTGGTGTGACCAGAGTTATTACCTGCTCGGGTGCCGCGGAAGGAGGACTCTCAGGGGCTTCTTCCTGAATGGTGCTGGATTCACCTTCTACGCCTTTGCCCTTGCCTTTAGGCTGCTTTTTGGATCGTGGAGGTGCGTTGCCCAATGGGGAGGTTGTGAAATCAACCCCAAGGTAGATTAGTCCATTCATACGGCACCAATGCTCTGTCCTACGCAGAGTCTCCTTGACCCTCTCCTCAATTGTCTGAGGGGCCTTAGTTCTATCAATGGCCGGAAAGGGCCAATTGTCCCCATCTCACAATGTCGAAGATATACCTTGTCTATTTCATCTTCCATAGTTTGGAAGCCTTTGGGGACAATGGCTATCCCATATTGGATGATTTCTGCCAATGCTAGGTGAGAATGATCCTTTCTCCTGAGCTCCACCTCATGGATGACGTCAATGTAAATGTCCTCGATCTGAGGGATGTGGATTGGATCAAGTTTCGCCCTTGGCAGACAGCTCCTTGGGTCGAAGGTAGGCCTGGCTGGGAAATCATGTCTTAAATTGAGCAGCTCCAGCTTTGCGAACATTTCCTTCACCTTGTGGTGGGTAGAGCATGTATATCGGCCCACTGTGAGGGGGAAAGGAGTTCCACCCTTCTTTCTTTTTAGGCATTTCTCGTGGTATGTGATCAGCTGCCTTGACAGCTCCAGCAGAATCAGTTTAGGTCCAGCATACCTCGGTAGCTTGGTTGGCTCTCCTAAAAGTTGGCAGCCCTTAGATAGGTGAACGTGGGAAGCCGGGTGAACAGGGCCCCCATTTCTCAGTGGCTGCTCACTATGCTTTTGGTCATGCGACCATAAGTCATATTCGGCCTCAATAGGCAGATGATGTGATAGAAAAACACATCGTTAATTTTTGTAAATTGGGAGATGCTATTCTCCAGCCTCAATTCCGGGTAGTACTCGTATATCTTGACCTGAGGCCAAACTCCACTCCGCGTCAAGCCTGGATAATCCCTCTCTGATGCTGCAGCGTAGACCACGTAGGAGTTCATATGGAATGTCCCCGTTGTGCTAAATTGTTGTAGCTGCTCAGAGATTGTGCTGCTTATAATTTCTCCCCAGCAAAAGCGCTGATCAGGCATATTCTTGTTCATGGTCTCTAAGTACCGCAACGCATCCATTTATGGAAATAATGGGCGTCAGAAAGCCCGAAGACCCTACTCAGGAACGTAATGGTGTCACTGAGCTCCTCTGAGAAGTCACTGCGGTGGATGATTTGGGGCCACCGGGTTACTACCTTTTTGTTTTTCAAGTAAACCTCGTTCATTAGTTGCATACACTGATCTGCATTGTCATCCCAGGCCTTAATGCAATCTGCTTGACTGACGGCCACAAAATGCCGGTGGTGAGGTATGCCGAGTATTATCTCAAAGTGACGGGCAGTGAGGTCAATGACTACCTCGCCCTTGCTGTTTACGACACACCTTGTGTCTTTGTTGTAACATTGGGCAATCACCATCAAGAATTCATTATTGACGGCGCTGACTGGGATTCCACCGGTGAAGTGCAGGGCACTGCCTATCAGTTTGTCCATCCATGGACTCCTTGTGACTTTCTGAGTTCTAGCCCAGAATTCCTCCATATCAATATGTCCCAATTCTGAGTCTCTGACGTCCAGGCTACACTCGGCCTGGGAATCGGGCATTCTGACCCTTTGATATTTATATTTCATCTCTTCTTCTGTAAGCTTGGCCTTTCCTTTGGATTTGGTAGGTCTTTTGCTGGATGTTGACATATGTTCTTCCAAGTTTATTTGCTGATCCGGATAAATAGTGAGAATCTTGCAAACGGGTCCACAACGTCTTTGAAAACGACAGCAAGGGCAAGAATTGGCAGGAGCTCGAGAAAAGAAATCACGTGCCTTGTGTCTGGTGAAAATGACATTTGTGGGCACGCAAATGCATATATATATGTGAGCTAGTCATAAATGCGCCACCAACTTTATAAAGGGTGCATGAAAATTACTGTCGACATAGGAAAGTATGCGCCCTTTGGCGCACCAAAGCATTTGCCAGCATGAAACTAAGCGCACCTTTGGTACACCAAAAGTTGTGTTGTCATGAGATTATGTGCGCCCTTTGGCGCACCGAAAAGTGGCGCAACAAAAGTTGTGCCAACATGAAGGCGCATGCGCCTTGGCGCACGCAGAGAAGACTCAACATACAAGGCGCACCAAAAGTCGTGTTGACACTGAAAAATATGCGCCAAAGGCTTTAAAGGGGGCGCACCAAAAGTTGGTGTTACATAGTCATTCCATGCGCCCAGCCAAAAAAGACCAAAAAGACTAAGTTCGAAAAACCAGATTTCCCGGGAAGGGATTTTGCAACGTTTCGAACGCAAGGGATCCCTAACGAGGGATCGGAACAAAGTTTTCGGTATGGTTATCGGTAAAATTTGCCCTTGTCAATTTTACGGGATAACGAGAATGATGAAGAGCACAAAGTGAGGCTCATAACCATCATGTGTATGATGTACACGAGTCAAAGGAAGAAGGAAGTGAAGAGAAGGATGAGGATGAGGAAGGCACCCATAACCAGGGAGGGAGTGAAGAAGTAAACACAAAGGATCAAAATAATCCAAGCCTAACTAAGGAGAATATAGAGGATTCCAAAGAGAGGGAGGCAATAGGTATTATAAAGGACTTGGTGGATCAAGAGGTGGAGCATAGTGCCGAGGAAATATTAAAGGAGATAGAGGATAATGCGAGCATTGGGAAGCAGTATGGAAGCATGGGTGAGGATCCCAACACAGGTAGTAAACTTCCCAAAGGAAGCATGCGCAAGTGGAAATGGTATAGTAGTGAAAAATGAACAACAAATGAATTACATAAATGATGTAAACAAGGTACTTTGTGTGCACGTTTCCAAAGTACCATTCCTAAAAACCAACTCCTTGCATGGTATTCTTTCGATGAAGAGGGTACATACCCACACATGATGAAAATGTTGTCTTGGGATTTTAAGTCCCATGTTGATGAGATAAAATTTGAAGTCAATCGAGAGGTATTGATGAAGATACAAAATTCCAAGGGATTGAACCCTCTAGTGAATTCCCAACAACTATCGATGAGAAAGGTTTGTGCAACGCTCAACTAGGTATTAGTGGAAGTTGAGGTGAGGTTCTTCAAGAAATGACTAAATAAGGTTCTTGGAGAAAGATCTTGAGAATAAAAATGAGGATATCAATGAAATAAATAAGGAGATAAAAAAGAAGGATTTTCTTAGCGAACAATTAAGGCATGAGTTAAGGGATGAGAAGGATAAAGTATGGGAGGTTTACAAGAAGGTAGAGGAGATTATAGGTGCCATCATTCTAGTGCATCCAGATCTAACTCCTCCGAATAGAAGAATGAGTTAGTCTAACACTTCTTGGAATACTTAACCCACATCCTCACCATGGAGAGGTGGCCACTCACATTAGAGTCGGTAGAAGAAGAGCAATGGTGTGCCAGAAGATGAAGAAAAATTGAATATTGGGGAGATAGTTACTTTGTATTTCAATCTCATTACCACTATAAAGACCATTGCATAGATGGCCAAGGATGTATATGAAAATTATGCTGATAGAGACAGTAGAAAACATATTTTTGCTACACATGAGGGGCATGTGAAGGAACTTCAAGAAAATAAGAAAGGAAACAGGCGAGCATGATAAGATCCTAGAGCAATCAAAACCTTACGGGGTTTGATTAAGAATCAACTTAAGGAGCTATATCCCTAGGTCACTCATAGAATGGATGCATTGGATGATATTAACAAGAATTTATAAGGCATTGTAGATACACTGAATTCTAAGAGAAATAAATTGAGTTTTGATGAGGTGAGCACTCTAGTAGGTGACCTACTTCAGCAGGCATAGGGTGAGGTAGATTCTGGGAAAATATTGAGGCAACAATAAAGAAGGAATTCCCACTCCTCCTATAAAAGTAGCAGATTCTTCTATTATTTCATTCTTTATTCAAATTTTCCCAGTTCCACTATTTTTTATTCTTTGAAGAAGTAGGTTGTTTTCAAGGACAAAGAACACGCGTAGAGTGGGGTGATGTTGGACCTTGAAATATTGGCTAAGTACCAAGAGGCACGTGCACGTAGGACTAATGAGAAGAAGAGTGCTCAGGGGAAAGCATGCATGATGAAGGGGTTTAAGAAGGGTTTAGGAGAATCCAGGGCACATGCGGGAGGAAGAACAAGAGTTTAATGGACTTAGTCATATTTGGCATTCTAGAGGCACTTAAGGAAAAGTGTGAGGACCCAACTAGGCATGATGAGTGGGTAAGGTACCAGCTTGGAACCTTAGAGGCTAAGAAAATGATATTCCACTCGGGAATATTGCTAGAGACGTCATTACAAAGAATGGAGAGTTTACAAAGGGATAATAATTCACCTATGGAGGACCACATCGACACTTTGGGCATGTGATCTGCTCAGAAAGAAGGTATGGCGAGGGTTATGATCTTATATAAAGGAATGCAGGATGGAGACATATATACAAAGAATAGATACACAGATGTGGGGAGATATATAGATAGATATACGGAGGAGAATATATACACAGAGATAGATAGAGAGAGGTAGAAATACATAGAGTAATGAAGTGTTGTAGTAATTCTAGGGTTTATAACACTTAGTGCTAGAGGGTTGTAAGGGATACCATAAGCATATGTATGGGTACTGGGATCTGTAATAAGTGATATAATGGGAAAAATTATAGTTCGGATCTCATATCAGAAATTCTTATAGGAGTTAAGTCTCTATCATTTAAAGTATGTGGTCTAAGATGATCCCTTTTGACTATAATGTGGCTACGAACTCTTTTAAACCAATATAGTTTTATGTATATCTTGTTTATGGGTATAAACCCTCATGGTATAAGACTTATCTTGGCTCAGATATGGTTTATTATACTTCTTACAATATCATTTAAATTTTGTGATGCATAAATGTGTAGATCTATTAGTTGCATCTTCTTCCTTTTTAAGTAAGTGACTCTACTTCTATCTCTACAAATAATCCTCCATTAAAAGGTGAAACCTTCTCACAAATCTCACATAAAATAGGGGCTCAGTGCCTACACATGCCTCGGGTGAGTGTGCAATTCCTGCTAGGTGATAGGTTAATGGGCTTAGGGTTAGAAAAAGCTATTACGGATAAATAAATGAATACAGAAAATAATTATAGGATATTCATAAAATAATGGGTAGATATGAGGTCTTGCGTAGATGTGTGATGGAGCAAGAGCACGAAGTTATCAGGTAGGAAGTACATGGTGGAATAGTTGGAGGACACTATGGAGGAGAATTAAAATCATGCAAGATCTTATTTGCTTTGGGTTACGTGGGAAAACATTTATAAGGATACTAAGGCATTTGTCAAGGCTTGTGACCATTGTCAGAGGATAGGAAAACGTAGAAACTAGAATGAGATGTTGTTGCATCCTATAGTGAACACAAAGCCATTTGAGAAAAGGTAGATTGACTTTGTAGGCCCAATTTTACCACATACGTGTCGAACAAGAATGTGTTATATCATAACATGCACAAATTATTTGAAAAGGTGGGTAGAATCTACACCTACAAAGGATTCCATTACAACAACATCAGCTATGTTTCGTAGGAAAAATATCATAAACATGTATGGATGTCCATTGATCCTTACAAGTGATATATGGGACCTCACTTTCTGAATGGACAATAGAGATATTATTGGAAGATTTTATGGTAGCACACTATAATACTACACCCTATCACCCACAAGAAAATGGAAATGTTGAGGAGGCCTTGATAATATTTTGGGCCAAACCTTCACACATTTCAGTGATGTTGGAAGAAAGGATTAGAATGAAAAGGTATCAGTTGTGTTATGGGCATATAAAACAACTTATAAGATCTTGAATAAGACCACACTATTTAAATTGGTGTTTGTACGGATGTAGTTTTTCTTGTGGATTTAATTTTACCCTCCCTACATATTTCATGTGTAGGAGGATTAGATGATTACTAATCAGTGGATGAGTGCATGTATCAACTAGTACAATTAGATTAATGGTGCATCATTGTGTGATAGATTCAAAAGAAAGAGAAATCTAGACAAAAGGTTTGGCATGATAGGCATATTAATAACAAGTCCTTTGTAGTAGGGAAGATGGTGCTTTTGTATGACTCCAAGTTTGTGTGACACCCTAGATAGCTCAAAGTGCATTAGTTGGTACCATTTGTAGTAACTAAGATACTAAAATAAGGCACATGTTAGTTAAAGGAGCTGGATGGAACTATGTTTTCGGTTACTTTAATGGGAGTAGGATAAATCCCTATTATAAATAAGCTTCTTTTGTGTTTGTAATAAGGCATTATTTACATTTAGATTAGATTTTCCTTTCCATTTGTTTTTGTTTTATTGTAATAAGTGTGTTCACGTGCAAGATTTGATTACTCTATGTTAAAGTGATGCACAAAGGACTAAAAATTATTTTAGTGTGGGGTGTAACATATACAAGTGCACATAAAAACAATGGGACATTAGTAATTCTTGAGAATTTGGTAGGTGTACACACTACGATGTAAGAGAATGGTGTGAAGTGGGAAAATATATTAGTGTGCAAAAGATGGTGCTATAAATGGTTGGATGAGGGGAAAAGGTGATTAAGGATTTAAAGGTATAGGAAGTTATTAGATTGGAAAACACTTGAGTAAAGGGACATGTAAGGTAAAGAGAGGGAGGCATAAAAATGATATACTACTTAGCAAGTGGTGTAGAGGAAGAATTTTTGATGTAGGGAGATGCACATGAAATAAATTGTATCCTAGGAAGTAGTAGTGTGGTGAAGGTTACTGACATTCTTGCATGGGGAGAAAACACGAGAAAAATCAAAAGTTCTATTAAAGAAAAAAGAGGTGGTTGGTGAGAGAAATTAATGCAGATGGAATTTAGGAAACTATAAATAGTGCACAAGAAAATTCATTCTTACCTTGTAATTTGAATAACTTATGTGTTTGAGATTTTAGATTACAACAAGAACCAATTGTGAAGAGTGACAAGAGAGTCGAAGAAAACCATAGATATATGAGTAAATTCACACAACCTTGAGTTTGGAGAGATCCTTTAGTGGAAGTAGAAGCTAGAATGTGTGGAATAAAGAAAGATCTATGATTGGGGTTTACTGAGCTATAATTCATGGAGCTAGGGCATGAAATTGTGGAAACTACATTAGGACACAAAGTTGAGGTGAATAAGTGTAATATTTGTGAAGAAATTTGGACAATGGAGACCAAAAGTATAGATTGAGAGTTAGACACCGAGGCACAACTTTGTAAAAATAATTAATCATTATTAGTACCTATGGAACGCATTTTGTAAATTCCAATTGAGCAGTTCAAAGAAGAACAATGGCACCAAAGAAGTCACTAAGGAACAAAAACAAGAAGGTTATTGAGGAGTCATCGATGATCGGTATTCGAAATGCAATATCGGTTGGAAGTGGTAGTAGGGAGTTCATGGGTGTCGAAATGGACCAAAGGCAAGATAAGTGACTACAACCATAGGACATAAGCCCAAGAATAAAATATTATAAATGATGTTATGAAGGAACTGGGCTAGAGGATGGTGGAAGGGTAACTTTTCCTCAATGATAAGGTTAGGAAGGACTTAGAGAGTGCATGGGTTTTATAGTTCTATTAATTTATATATTTCGGGAATCCTATGTTCCTTTATCATTGGCTTATGTCTAGGGTGCATGAGGATTTATTCTATTTCATAGGAAGAAGAATGCACTTAACTATGCAGTTGATTGGAAAAGTGGCTAGGTTGTGTGAAAGCAGAGTGGAGAATAACATGGACCTAAATGATGATCAATAAATTTAAACCACGGTGTCCAAATTCAATTACCGAAGAGGTCATTGCACATTCGAGCATCATCAACATTACTGATCCAAGAAATATAGTGGTTGTGGGCACGGAAAGTTGTAATTTGGGAGCTTCTGAGCACTGGTCAAGAGTAAATAGAAAATTTATGCGTATCGCGCAAAATATAGCACAAAATACACTATATAGCATGACCTTGTATATTGTTGAGTGCATCATTGAAGAATCCAAGACCCGAGCAAGTAAGGACATAAGGATTACTTGGGGCGTGATTCTCCTATTGATTTTATTCGGAGATTGGGGTACATGATTTCTCAATAGACAAGATGTGGGTATATCCAATGGAAAATAAGTCTCCAATGATACTTTTCTCGGTTTACATATATGATGGAGAAATTACAGGCATATGTAAGGTGCACATAGAAAAATGGTATAGGAAAATGCACAAAGCATTTGAGGATGAGTGGTGTGTGCCAAGGGAGTTTCCGACACTACTAGAGAAATAGGTAGAGTTTTAAATCTTATAGCATTATTTACTTGGCCAATTTGTGCTTAGCAATGTAAATATGGTTCCTTGGTGTCAAAAACCATTTTATTTCACACCAAATTACTTTCACAATGATGTGAACCAAATAAGAGACACATAGAAGTTGACTTTCAATACGAGACGGTAGATTCTAACTACCACACTCTGTACCAAAAATATGTATATTTAACTAATACAGCATATGTAGATATGGTAAATATAGATAACATGGACTTGAGCACCACAAATTTGATAGTGGGTAACCATGCCTATTGAATATACATCTATCTTAGGCCAAACATCAAGGAAGGAAAGTATATCAATACACGGGACCTTGATCTTCCAAATGCAACACAAAATAAGTAAATAGTAGGGGTCACTAAGTGGAGGTGCAAGGAGACACCCCTACATGAGGAGGAAGAATAAGAAGAAGCTGAAGCAGAGAATACTCTTGATCATAGTAGGAGGAAAAAGTTGAGGAAAGAGTGTGGAGAGATGAATTCCTTGCATGAAAAGAAGGATCTTTCATGTGGCGGAGCACCAAAACCAAGTCCACTAAAGAAGAATTAGAGCCCCTAGAAGAAGAAATCTGTTATCCCAAATTTCCCACTAGAAAGTTTGGTCAGAACAAGCCTTACACATAAAGAAAACATGAAGGGAAATGATACAGACCCACGAGCTCACGTCCCAGAACTAGGTAAAGCAAAAAAAACAGAAGCCTAAGAGATTCAAATTCGACCACGCACAAGAAGAAATAGAAGAAATGGTTCTTTTGAGCATTTCCACATCCTAAATCTATTTAAAGGGTCAAGGGAGGACTCAACAATGGAGTGGTGGGGAAGAGAAGAAAGAGGAGATAGTTTTAAAGAGACCAAATGCAAGAAATAGAAGAAATGGTGAATTCTGGAAGTTTTTGGGCTCGAACAGTTCAAGAAAGGGTCCAAAATTGACTAAGTATGGAGGAGGCAGCGAAGAGACCACGTGTCCTCGTGATGCTTCTCCAAAGATGGATCCAAATAGAGAGGCTCAAACAAGCGCCACATCTCCACATGTCCCAGGGCGGAACGAGAGGCAAGGTCAAATGGTCAAATAGAGTCAAAGGCGGATAGGGCGGGCCTCAAAAAATTGGCTAAGTATGAATGTGTAAGTGGAGAGTGCCAAGTGTCAGTGTGGCGCATCCCCAAGAGTTGGTCCCAAGGTAGAGACCCAAATGAATGCAAGCTCGCCACATAGCCCAAAGTCTAAAAGGTAAGAGGGAATGTTGAAAAGTACACAAAGCAGTGGAGGCCGACAAGTGTCAACTTGACACTCTTCCAAAGGAAAACTTTGGGTTGGGTTTGGAAACAAGCGCGGTGCCTCCATGTGTCCTCAAAGGGGGGAGTTAGTTGAATAGTCAATGCACAAACAAGCCGGCAGATGCTGCCAAGTCTCTCAATGGCACTGATTCAAGGGTCAAATAGAGAAAAGGTTCCCAAGTAGGTGTCAGACTGACGCGTGTCCCAACGGAAGACGGGGCATCGGGGAAAAATTATTTTTCGCCCTTTGCCCCAAAAGGAGTAAAAGTTACAAAATGGCCCATGACTCTGCCAAGGAAAAAGTCAACATATAGACCCGAGTCAAAGCCAAGGTGGGGAGTCGGGGAAAAAAGTGAAGGTTTGCCTTTTTCCAAAAGGCATAAAAGTAAAGACAAAAGAACATTTCCTAGCCAATCAAAAGGAGCCACGTGTCTATGCAGAGCTTCAGGGCTGCGGGAGTTTTCTGGGTTTTGCGATTTTCACAAAAAGGAGAAAAGTTAAGTTCTCATCCCGTAAACCTAATTTTTGGCCCAATCGGCCACCACATGTCCTAATCCAAAAGGGGGACCCATTTTTCAAATTGTTTTCCCACCCATTTGTACAGAATCAATGCAAAAATTCAAAGGGGTGTATCTTTTGACTCAAGGCTAAAAATATAGCAAATCTGACATCGTTGGAAGTGTCTCAATGTCCTCTACGCCATGGAAGGATAAAAAATCATATTTTGTAGGCCCTGGTAGGTGAAAAATGAAGAAAATTCTTCCATGCCATTAACGCAGAATCCAATCTCTTTAAATACCAGATCTAGTTCAACTCGACCTATTGGGGAGCCGAGTGACATATTGTGGGCAAATTTTAGTAGAAGCATTAATAGCAGTGGTTGAGCTTTGACCTGTGTTTCCTACTTCTCTCTCTCTCTCTTTCTTCTCTCTAATCGAATCTATAAATACAGAGGCAAGATTCATTATAAAAGTTGTTCATTCTTCTTCTCTTCCTCCCTTCTTATTTTCTTCCCTAGGGTCGAAAATGGAATATGAACCTCCCCCCTACTCTATAAATGGCATTCTTTGCCTCTTGCTCATGTATGATTCTCTATGCAAATTTATGAAGTAATAAAACTCATTTTTGTGATGTGTTTTTCCATCCTTCACTTGTTTTCATTGCATCTTCTTACCTCTCATCATTCTGGAGTATTCTATGCATGTTTTGGATGTTTCATTTGCAGATTTGGGAGCTGTGTTCGTGGGTATCGAAATGGATTTCTATGTGAATATGACATTTGGTTTGTGATTTTTTGTCCATTCTATCCATTTCTCACCTCCTCTCTTCATTTCATGGCCGTTATGATAGATGATCAGCACTTCCCTTTTCTTGGTGCTATCACCTCGTTAGTGTAGGATTTATCTCTTTATGCACTTTCTCTCTCCCTGTCTCCTTGGCATTGTTAGGATGGGTGTATTTAGACGTCATTTTTGCATTAGGATTAGTTTAGCATTAGGATCAGGAAGAAGAATCCATATTTCTCTGGAGGTCCATCTCAATTCCGCAAGTCCCACAGCTTGAGAGATGGTCCCATGTTATACAAATCACACCAAATGACTCGCCTTAAAAAAATATCCATGAAACATTTGGGGGTGATGTGATTTGCATGAATAGAAACATTGAGTTATTTATGAATTTGAGGAAGAGGGAGATTACTTCGAGGAAAAATTGGTTGAGGAGAAGGTTTACAAAGAGGAGCATACACAGGAGGAGGAAGATGTGAATCATATGATACAAGAGGAACCATTCAAGAGAGATAATGGGTGGAAGTAGAGATTCATGAGGAATAATTTCATGATGAAGAGCATGAAGAGAAGATGTGTGATGTGCAAGAGGAAGATTCCAAGGGAGAAGGAGAGGATGAAGAGCATGATGAATAACTAATTATTGGGGAAGACTTAGGTGTTGGAGGAGAAGCAAGTGGGGAGTAATTTAATATTACACGGGAGACAACAAAAAGAACCATCATGGAGGAAAAAAGTGAAGGAAAATTCCACTAGCTACCTCATTTTCATAGATAGATGACACCTTGAAGGTACTAAGGGCCAAGTTCTAAATCTCAGTACTAACACATGACCTATTCGGTTGGGAGATGTTTAACAAGGATGAGGCACTTACGTGCACCGAAAGATGCTATCTTAGAGTATGCATATGCATATGCATATGGAGGAGCCGAAGTTTGAAGAGAGAAAATATTTTTACTACAAGATTAGTTTGAATAAATGTTTAAGTAAAGTCTTCTTTGTCATTGACCTCACAAAGATTTTTGATGAGAAATCCTACAATGCAATCAACTGAGATGGACACCAATTTTACAAGAAGAAACATAGACAAATTGGGCATGATAAGAAATATGTAGGGGGATAAAGAGCTTAAGGATAAAGAGATTCAAAATCTCAAAGAGGACTTAAGATATGAAAAGAAGAGAATGAATGATACATATGACAAAGCATGAGATATAGTTTCCAGATTACGTGTATGTACCCAAAATTGGTTGAATAAACCCAACTAGAGTACCACACAAAGTTACACTATTTGGAGGACTTGGTGAGGATGATTTTTAAAGAGAGGAAGAGTGGGAAAGGATTGATGACTAAAGAATTGATCAAAAGAAGAAAAATAATAAGGAAGAGGTTGAGAATAAAATAGCGAGAATAAGAGGCATTAATCAAATAGGTCACGGATTCCACCAAGAACACAGATCGAACATTTGAAAAATTCCAAGATTTTTATCTGATTCTTAGCACATACACCACGGTTGAGAAGGTATATCTTAATAATATCTATGCCACAATGAAGAATAATAAGGCCAAATGTGAGTAATTCATGGTAGAGGTCATAGAAAAGAGATATTTGATTAAGGTGATGAAGAACACACTTGCAGAAAATCCTCAAGGAAATCTACCTTAAATTCATGTGCAAAATGTATTCTATAGAGTGTATAGCCTCATATTTAGATGTGGTGGTGAAAGATTTGAATGAGAAATCCGAAGAACTAATTTCTAAGAAAATAGGAGACATTGTATAAGTAACACCAAGAAATGTTGTTGGAGAACTCATAAGCTATAAAGAGTTAGAGAATGTAATAAATAGAGAGTTTCTAGAGCTCCTCTCACCACTAATGGCCTAATTTGTGAGTGTGTGCACATATTCTTCAATTCATTGGGTAAAGGAAATTATTTTTATTCTTTTATGCTTTGATTCATTATTTGGAGAAGGAATTCTCTAGTTTATTTATTTGTGAGGATGGACAACTCCTAGTGTGGGGTAATGTTGGTAAAAATAAATGGCTAAGTATTTAACCATGCACGGAGGTTAGAGGTCACACATATGAGGGTGCACATAGGAAACATGAAGAAATATATAAGGAATTAAAGGATTTGTATAAGCATGCGTGAAAGAGAAGAGGATAAGACAAGTCAACGCATAGATGTTTGAGTGAGGAAGGAGCAAGTCAAAGCATGTGAATTCTTGCACATATCTACATAGATTTTAGGACTTGCCCATTTTCGAGCTAGGATTAAAATAGGAAATAAATAAGAAAGATGGCATGACATACAAGCTTCATCTAGAAATAGGTGAACCAAGAGGTAAAATCACATGCAAGGAGACATCTATCAATAGGATTAAAGGATGATAAGGATAATTTATTTATAGCTTGAATAAAGATAAAAATAAAAAATAAAAAGCATGAATTCTATGTTTAGGACATCTACTATTAGGAAAACTGCATGTAAATGGTGAAAGGAAAGTCCCCATCATGTATAAATAGGTGTTCGAGACTCCTTCTAATATTGTTAGTGCTTTTAGTGTGGTATGATGAGCAAACATCATTGTGTAAGGAGAGAGAATGTAAGGATGCTTGCATCATTTCATTCCATGGATGTAATCGCCATTTTTGTGTAATGAAATATGTTATGATGGATTTTTTTGTGGATTTTAAGGATTAGCATGTATGAACATGGTATAATGGGAATCCAATTATTATTGATGATTTTTATGTGGAATAATTTCCTTATTATATGTATTACCTTTGTTATGTTATCTTGCTCCTTCATGCATCTTGTAATGGTTGATTAGGATAACATCTTTATAAGCGTACAAAGGAGGAACTCAATAGGTTGCACGCATTTCAGGTGGGTTCCTACACATCTGTTTAGGTGAAGTGCTTACATGCATGACCTTGTGTAGGGTTGGCTACTAGACTTCAGAAATACCATGAAACATATCAAAATGTAGAAACCGATAGGTTGACAGTCTTGGCATCTTAATATGATAATGAAATTATATCCCCATCTTGCAAGTTTGAAGTTAAGATTCTTGTTAGGCCTCCCATGCCTAATAATATTCAACATTAACAAGTGTTTGATGATGAATTTCACATCATGAAATTCCTAAGTTTTCATGATGAATTTGTAAATCAAATGATATATCTAGATCCCATGGTTGAGGTGTGTGATGGAAAAAACACTCTTTGGGAAGGAAATAATTAAATTGAAGGCTAATGTTATCCCAAGAGGATTGGTCATCCTGTATTTTACTTTTAATAGTAACTTTAAACAAACTCCCTCATGAGGTAAGAAATGTACTTGAGTGCAATCTTGCAACTACCAAAGATCCTAGAAAAGTTTGGTTGGGAAGAAACTTGCATGAAAATGAAAACTAAGCCTATAGTAAATTGTTAAAGAAATATTAAGACTACTTAGTGTGGTATAATTTTAAAAAAATGCAAGAATTTAAAAAGTCAAGGGTAAAGGAATCATCCAGCCTACAAGATACTCTTAATGGATTTTTAATATGGTTAAAATAAGAAAGTAGAATGGGGATATCATATTATGCATTGATTTCATAAATCTAAACAAGACCTCATTAAAAGACAACTACCCATTTCCAAACATGGATAATATTTTGTAAAAGGTAACGAGTTAGAAATGTTTTCAACATTAGTTGGTTTCTCTGGTTACAATCAAGTAGTGGTTAAGGAATAAAAGCGTACATGATTACTTTCACGACTCTATGGGAACATATATATATATATATATATATATATATATATATATATATATATCTGAATTCCATTTGGGTTAATGAATGCAGGATATGATTTCCAAAGAGAAATGGATGTTGCATTTTCTATATTCATCAATGATTTCATTTTGGTTTACCACTTGATGATATGCTAGTCTTTTCAAGAATAAAGGTGGTCATTTAGAACACATAGAAAAATATTGATCATTTGGAATCTCATTGAATCCAAGAAAGTACCATTTTGGTATGCAACAGAAAATTTTTGTGGTACATTGTCTCCCAATAAGGAGTTGTGATTAACCTATAGAGGGTAGATGTAATTGAGCAAGTTCCCATTCCCCAATCCAAGAAAGGCATAAAGTCTTTCTTTGGTCAAATTAATTTTGTGAGAAGGTTTATATCTATTTTTTTACATTAATATTCCTATCATAAGTATGTTAAATAAGGACCAGGATATCAAATGGGGAGATGAGTAATTGCAAGCATTCAAAGGAGTGAAATATGGTTTGAAGGTTTCTCCTGTTTTGGAAAGTCCAGTTATAAAAATGAGTTTCATATTTTCCCCTTTGCATCTGAGTTTACTATTTCCTCAGTAATGTTGCAAAAATATGATGAAGGCCATGAGAAACCAATTAAATTATTCATAAAATCATTGCAAGGATTTGAATTAAAGTACATAATCATGGAAAAGCAAGTTTTTTCTTTGGTGAAATATGCTAAAAATTTAAGACCTTACATCTTAACCTCAAGGGTTGTTTTCTATGTTCCACACACCATGGTCAAATAAATTTTTACAAAAATGGAAGCTTCAAGAAAGAGGTACAAATGGGTTAAAAACTCCAAGAATATGACATGGATATCCAAACCACCAAGTTGGTAAGAGGCCTTGGTTTGACAAGATTAATGGTAGAAGAAAATCTGCAAGTTGTTGAAGTAAACAATGTTGTTGTTGATCTAGGTGATCCCCATGAAGATGTATGTTATTCTATTTAGTAAAAGGAAATTTTTATTAGTTGAAAATTTTGAATTTTTTTGGCCTTGACAAGAATAAAATAAGAACGTTGAAGTTGGTGTCCCAAAAATACATCTTGACTGATTTTGGTTTAGCTTAGAAGAATCCGAAAGGGTCTTGTTAAGATGTATAATTGAAGATGAAGCTCTAGGATGATTAATGAGTTTCATGAAGGAGTTTGTGGTGTCCATTATGCTACTAAAGTAACCACTCATAAGATTTTGAGGGTATGTTATTGGTGGTAATCACTATTTAAGAATGGTTCCCTAGTTATGAGGAGATGTAAAGGTTGTCAATGTTTCTCAAGTAGACTGAAAGGTTCATGAACTTTTCCATTACAACCCATTTCAGTTGAGGCTCCTTTTAGACAATGGGGGCTGGATTTTATTGGTGAAATAATAGAGGCATCTAGTGTAGACCTGTTGTGTTTTAAAATTGTACTTTAACAACCATAGTTAGGGGACAACAAGTCCCTCCTATTTGATGGGAGAGGTTCCCTTATTGAAATCAAGAAACCAAACTTATATACAAATGTACAACTTTAAAAGTGTGGATTCCTTATTCTTTGAAACATTCATGCCCAAAAGATCATCAATACAAAATAATATAAGAACTAAGGAGATGAGAGAGGAAGAATATAACAATACTTTCAGGCAATATAGGTAGCAGAGTATAGACTTATGTGTATTGAGCAAAGGAGATGCGGAATTGAATCATTCACGTTTATAAAAGATATAATTTCACGAGACACAAAGTTCCCAAAATCATATTAACAAGAACACAATTTCTTAGCATGCAAAGATGGATGATTTAATGGCAGAGACCATATTTGCAAAATAAAATTCACAGAATAATGATCTTTCATTTAATTCATTCCAGATGTTTACACAACATACAACTCTCCATATATAGGATTTTACATCCCTAGAATTTAGGAAACTACTTGAACTACCCAACCCACAAATATCTCACATTTCCTATATACGTAAGTTGTTTATTAACAACTTCACATATAAACAAAGATAATAACAAACATAACAATTAATAATGTGAGCACTAATAATATAATTTCCTAACATTCCCCCCTTAGTGCGAACATGGGAAAACCTACCTTTGTACTTTCACCTACACATGATCTAGTGATTTTCACAGGATGATCACAAACCTCAAGGATGGTTTTGCAAATGGTTGACCAAAAATTGAGAATTGTGGTTTTGTAATTGGTTTACCACAAACCAAAAAGTGATGGTTTTTGAATGGATTACCAACAACTAAGAATGGTGGTTTTTCTATTGGTTTACCACAAACCACAAATGAAGGTTTTTCAAGTGGTTTACCTACAACCACATCATGATATTCTAAGTACTATTCTCACCTTCATCACATCTCACTTTGCAGGAATAACATAACATATGAAATTCTATTAAAAGATGATGCTCATACACATAGAAAATGCTGACATAATGGAAATGGAATATTGGATCATGTTCCCCCCCTCTCAATGTGAAATTTCCACTTATTGAAAATCAAAAATGTACCACCACCCGGAAGCGCTAAAATCAAACCGCATACACACATGTCACCAAATATTATATGCGGCCCCGTCATTGCAATCGACGAGAGTCGTTGAATGACCTCCAACCTCTTGTTACCACCATCCTCCATTTCTCTATTGCTTATCTCAAATGATATTGTCTATGAAGCTCATTGATTTTCACATTGTTTATTATTCCCCCCACAATGTGAAATCATTTATTTTCCGAACGTCGGGTAACATCGAAAATGCATCTAAGCAAATTTTAAAAATTTTTATAATAATTTTTACACTAAATTTTACAAAAATTATTGATGACATGAATTTTGACGACAACTCACAAATTCTACAATGACACTTTTGACTCGGAGAAGAGGACTCAACTAGAAATTTAAAAAGTAATAAAATAAGATTACTTTTTAAATTAAAATGATTCTTTTACCATAAAACTTTGAACCTATGATTTGACTAATCATATGCAAAATGACAAGACAATAAACAAGGCTTTAATGATGTTTAGACTATAATAGTGGACTTTGACATTTGACTTACACTTTAATTTGACACCATATATAAATTTCACATAGACACAAGTTTTTGTGAAACTTTTAGGCTTCAATACAACTTTAGATGTATTGACCAAAAAACATGTACATACTAACAACAAAATCCATGAAACTTAAAAAGCAAGACTTAAAAACAAACCATTAACACATACCATGGAAGGTGACATAAAAGCTTGGCGTAAGATGATGCATGGAGAGGTTGTTGGAAGATCTTAGAGAGGCTATGCATATGAGGATTTAATGCTTCGACATGCCACAAGTGCATGTGACTCGGATCTGTAAAAATCGATAGGAAATTTATTGATGGTTGATGCTCACGAATAACAGAGATCACACAAGAGTTAATGCAACCAAATTTGTATGTGGTTTCTAACTATCAATGCATGGATGTTGGGTGGCATACGACAAATCAATAAATGTCTGGTCAATTAGAAAAAAGAGCAGAGCTTCCGATATGCCGTAAAAATCTATGCAGAGTGATTTGGAGAGTAAAAACAGCTTTTGAGTAGTTTTAGTATCAATCAGAACGATGTA
The DNA here is from genome assembly GCA_018340775.1 of Taxus wallichiana var. yunnanensis. Classification (NCBI taxonomy): domain Eukaryota; kingdom Viridiplantae; phylum Streptophyta; class Pinopsida; order Cupressales; family Taxaceae; genus Taxus; species Taxus wallichiana. The sequence continues at coordinate 186,120,315 of CM031243.1, read as the reverse complement.
TGTCGATTACCGGTACAGAATCTTGGCTTAATTCCTCAACGTGTGGATAGAGAACCAAATTTTCTTGCTTGTTGAACCCGATGCCAACTTGAAAATGGGTAATCTAGTGGGGATTTCTATAAATATAAATCTGTGTACGTAGGAATATTATTAGGAAAGATTTCAATGCATAAAATCCGCTCCTTCACTTTCACTAAGCTATTTTACTCGAACTCCAACAATATATAGTCCAGCCTTCCAAACAATTATTTTGTATTTAACAGGAACATCCAAAGAAATAGATCTAAAAACTGTTGCTCAAGCAGGTCTCTGTCTATGTATTCAATAGTTGCATCCACTGAAGCAGAATCACAAAACCTATGCTGTGAAAAAAATCCACAATAGCAAACGAATGAATTCCCTCCAAATTAAAGAATGTAGGCGGCCATAGAGGATGAGTTGTGGTGTAAAAATGCTTAGAACTCATGCTAGGCAGGAAAAAATACAAGCAATTCTAATGCTCCACCAAATAAGAAATAAAAATAATATTATGACCAAATCCATAAATGAGTTTTTTTTTTAACAGGGTGGATAGTACAGAAATTCTGCCCCTTCAACACTATTAAAAACTCATAATAATCTATAGTTTAGCTTGCTCGTAGATACCAAATAATGGCGGAGACCATATTTGCAGAATAAAATTCACGGAATAATGATCTATCATTCAATTCATTTCAGATGTTTACAAAACATACAACTCGTCATACAAATAGGATTTTACATCCCTAGAATTCAGGAAACTACTTGAACTACCCAACCCACAAATATCTCACATTTCCTATATACGTAAGTTGTTTATTAACAACTTCACATATAAAAAAATATAATAACAACCATAAAAATTAATAATTTGAGCGCTAATAATACAATTTCCTAACATGATTCTCAAATTTAAACAAGGAAAGAAGGAATTGTAGAGGAAGAAAGAAAGAAAACTTCTGTATTGATTACTTTCGAATCTATTACAATTTCAAGAATGCCAGGATCCAACCCTCAATAATGGCATAGAGAAACCATTAAATAATCTTCAAAAATGGTTACATTCGGTTTCTTGGTTCTTGTAGAAGCATTAATGGTGAAAAAATGATGCTCTGTAATGTAGTCGTTAAACCTAATTTGTAACTTCAAATATGAGTCGTCCATGTGGAAGAGATTTGCTGAAGCGGGTCTGAGGAAAACTTTTATATTTTGTGCTTTTTAGAGAAATGGCACTTTGGAACATTTCAGCCCACCCATCCACTTTTGATATAGGCCTGACATGTGGATTTAATTGATTGGGAATAGATTAGCACTCACTTTTACAATTTTAACTCTTTTTAAAGAAAAGCTCAAAAACTCAAAGTTCTCCACCGACCCACCTCTCCGCTTTGAATTTTCAACGCGGGATCAAGACCCCAGTGGAGTCATGGATCATTTTATAAATTTAACTCTTTTTGGAAATAAAACCTAAATTCCTAAATCGCTCCGACGGCTCGCCTTCGTGCTTTGAATTTTGATGCGGGCTCAACATTTGACTTTATCCCTTAGCATGAGTGGAGTCACAACTCATTTTACAACTTTAATCCCTTTTGGAAATAAAACCAAATTTCCAAAAGTGATCTGATGACCTACCTTCCCACTTTGACTATTCAATACACGCATCAACACATGGCTTCACTTGGGCGCCAGCGGGGTTGCGCTTCACTTTATAATTTTACGCCATTTTGAAAACAAAGGAAAAATTCCTAAATTGTCTCAACAACCCGCCTCTCCACTTTTGACTTAGAAATGGCCATGTGTCCCTTTGTGGGCCTTAGGCATTATTTTCACATTTTACACCTTTCGCCATAATGCCTCAAACCATAAAAAGGGGCTGCCTTTCCACCTCCGCTTGTTTCAGCCAATCAAGATCCTTCGGGGCCACGGGGCTAATTTGATACTTTTGCAAAAATAACAAAAGTGACAAGGTTGAAAAAGAACCCATCCTGCCACATCCAATTATAGATGTCCACGTCCCCATGGATGGTGGGGCATAAAATTTATAGGAAAGATACACCCGTCATAGATGAAACGAAAGGGAAAAATCCACCATTCATGCTCGAATCAAAAAAAAAATTCTGCAGAAAGATAAATGCAAGGAATAAAAGGCTCAACCAAGTCCACAGCCATAGAAAAAGATTGATAAATTCCACGCATCTATGACAGGAAAATATTTTCAAGAAAAATCACGAATTACTCCAAGGTATTGAGTTAAAAATTTCAAAACTTGACTTCAAAAAGTGGGGAATTTTTTGGGCTACAGTAGTTGGATCTTTCTGAGGATGATTTGATAGAGGAACGACGCAAGATCAAGAACTATAGAAAAACTCTAGGGAAATCAAACTAGTTCCTTATCCATTGGGCAAAAGAGTCAAAGCCAAAAACAATACAAAAGACAACACACACGCAACAGAAAAGGAAATAAACCAAAAGGAAAGACCAAAAACAAAACACAAAGGAACGGCCAAAAATCAAAACACTATACATAATATACAAAAGGACTTGCCTAATCACCTAGGACTTGAACAACTTCAAATAATGCCCACTATAAGGAAGTGGGAGAGGAGAACCATCCATATAATCCAAATAGAATGAGTTTTCTCTAGAAAAGTCCCTGATTTTGAAAGGACCAAGCCAAAGAGAATCAAACTTACCATGGCTTCCTTGAGGTTCATGTCTTTTGTCCCACACCAAACAATGTCTCCCACTTGAAAATATTTGGGTCTAGCCTTCTTTTCAAACAAATCCTTCACCTTCATTGATGAGCTGAGATTATATAAAAAACTTGCATCCTATATTCATCCAAACACGGAGATACATGATCCTCTTTTCCAAGGAACTGTGAAACTTGTATCTTCAATAGCCTTCATTAAGTAAAAGGTGGCAATTCCAATATACTTGGTAGCTAGGCTTCACCACCATACACCACTTGAAATGGAGACATCCCAATTACTCTTTTGGGTGTAATCCTATCTACCCAGATAGCATCATAGAGCTTCTTGTGCCAATTCCTTTAAGAGTCATTGACAAGCTTCCGAACAATGGTTACCGAATTCTTATTTGTTGATTATGCTTATCCATTCCCTTAGGGGTAGTATTATGAATAATGAGAAAGGGAGATTTCATAGCCATAGAAGAAATCCATCATCTCACAAGAAGAAAATTGGAAGCATTATCATTCAATCTTGTTTGGTACCCCAAACCTTATCAAGATGTTCTCTTTGATGAAATTACACACCACCTCGAAGTAGTGATTTTGAATGAAATAATCTCTACCCACTTTGTGAAGTAATCTATAGTAATGCAAGCTAGCACATGAGTATGCCCAAGATCTTGGAAGGTGGATTAATATTTCCACCGAAATCCAATCGCCACCATCATTGAAAAGGCTCATCAATCACTACTAGCTTTAGTGGCAAAGCAACCAACTTAGGTATCCCAACAAAAGTCTAACAGATTCACACTTACCCGCCCATTTTGGTGCATCTCTAAACAATGTAGGCCAACAGTACCTAGCACAAAGGATTTTATGGGTAGTGATAGTAGAAGAGAAATGCCCCCACAAGCCTGATCATGGAAAGTTGAGAACAACTTCTTCTGTTGCTCCTTGTCCACAGACTTCAAGAATCTTCCATCTATGCCTCACTTGAACAAAGAATTCTCCCATAACACATACTATGTATACCTTAACTTGATAGATCTCTTCTCCTTAGGACTCAAGTGGGATGGAAACTCTCCATAAGTAATAAAATGTGTAATATCAGCATACCATTCATCTTTTGAACTAAGGAAGAGGATAAAAGGAACATCAATTGCTTCTTTAGACAAGTTTGCATCAACTCCTTCAAAGAATAAGCTCACATTAGCCTTTACCTATGACTAGCTTAGTTGGCTTGATATCAAGGTCATATTCTTGGAATTTTTCTACCCAATTACCTCTCTTAGTTCCAAACTCCTGTTGTGTGAGGATAGACTTGATGGTTGTATCAGGTATAAGCACAACAGAGTGAGAATTAAGAATATAAAAGTGAAACCGCTTGATAGCTTTGACCACTGCAAAAGCATGTTTCTCCATCATAGTATATTTCAATTCATGAGCTTTCAGAACATAGCTCATGAATGCAATTGGAAGCTCGTGATCTTCATAATTTATTTGAGTTAGGACAGCAGCTAAGGTACTCTCTATAGCATAGCAATAGATGATAAAATCCTTGCTGAAATTAGGACATGCTAAGATGGGAGTCTTAGCAATGGCTTTCTTGACACCTTCAAATGATTCCTTACCTTTGGAAGGAAAACCAAATTTTTTATTTCCTTTCATCATGTGAGCAATGCTCATAGTTAGTTCTACAAAATCAGGAATGAATCTCCTCAGGAAGTTTATCTTACCAAAGAAAGAGTAAACACCCTTTTTGATTGTGAGAAGAGGAATCTGTTGGATTGCTTGAACTCTTTCTAGGTCTATCTTGATCCATTATTTTGAGAAAATATTCCCCAACAACTTGCATTTAGTAACACAAAAGACAGACTTCTTATGATTGAGAGAAACTCCATGTTCTCTACATTTCTGGAGGACTGCTTCAAGATTCTGAAAGTGATCTACCCTTGTTTTGGAGAAGACAATAAAATCATCAAGGTACACAACAATACACTTTCCCTTTAGACTGCCAAAATCTAAGTCCATTTCCCTCCGAAACATGGCACTAGCATTGATAAGACCAAAAGGCATTCTATTGTAGGAAAAGGTGCCCCAAGGAGTAAAGGTGGTTTTCTATTGATCCGGGATATTGACTTCCACTTGATTGTACCCGGAGAAACCATCTAGCATAGACAACATCTCTCGAACCTATGACAACTTATAAAATTTTATCCATCATAGGGAGAATGATAGTTGTCTTTTAGAGAGGCTCGATTTAAATTCCTGAAATCCACACAGATGTGAATCTCACCATTCTTCTTCCTGATAGGCACAATGTTAGCAACCATGTTGAATGATGTATAGGAAAATAATATTTTCCTTTAGTAACTTCAAGATCTCTTGAAAAATGGTGTCGGTAAATTTAGGATTGTATTTCCTTTGTTTCTTCTTGAAAGGTTTGATCCTAGGTTTCGAGGGATAAAGTGTTGCATCTCCTTTAGTTGAAAAGCCTTGAGATCGTCATATGAATAAGTAATAACATTAGCATATATTTTTAGTAGATTTACTACTTTCTTCTTCTCTTCTTGAGTGCAACATTTTCCAATGTTCACCATCTTGGTTTCATCAAGACTCCCAATATTAACCTTTTCACATTCACTGTGACCGCCAAGCTCCTTGGGGAAGCTTTAGACTTAATGTACCTATCATGCTTATCAAACATATCTTCCAAACTTAACAGCCCTTTAGGGATCTTGTTACCTTTCAAATTGATGCATCCATCTTGATCCATCTCTTCCTTGATAACTCCCTCTTGAGAGGATACACACTCTCTAGGTAAAGTTTCACTTCCTTCAAAATATAGCTGATCAAAATTATCCTTAAGCTCCAAGAATGAGAGCAAGTGTTGATCATCATTGAAAACCTGTCAATTGCTTGCATTATCTAGTACACTGGGCCTATGAATCATTTCAATGGTAAATTTATCCTGAGATAAATCTAGGTGAGGAATCATCAAAGATCCTGAGACAGCTAGAGAATCAGCTCTAGTGTTCCTTTCTCTTGGCACAACTTCAATGGAGAAAGCATCAAGAAACTCAATGGAATCCCAGACAAGATTTCTATAATGTTTCAATCTCCTATTCTTGACTTGGTAAAGATCCCTTACCTGTTTCACAATAAGCTCTACATCTCCATGAGCACAAAGATTCTTCACTCCCATTTCTTTTTCCATGTTCAATCCAAGTATGAGTGCCTCATATTCAGCTGTATTGTTTGTATTTTCAAAACAAAGCTTGAAATAAAAAGGATGAATGTTCCCTTCTAGAGAGGTTAGCACCACACCAGCCCCAAAACCAACTGAAGAGAATCTTCCATCAAACTCCAGAGCCCAAATGCCATTAGGATCATGAATCACTCCCTTAGGAAGTTTTGCCTCATCTTGTGACATGATCATATAGTTACCATGCCCTATATCTGCATAGAGTATCTGTGCTTTTGGATCATTAGTATTTTACACAATGTATTCAGTATGTTTCTCAGGTAGCAGCTTCTTCATTTTTCCATTAACAAGGATCAAAGTATGTGACCAATCCATCTAAATTTCACCTCCTACCTCCTTACAGAAATTCCTACTCAGCAACATCCCATATGAGGGAGGAATATCAGCTACCAAAATAGTGGTTAAGACTCTTTTCTCTCGTAAAGAAGCAAAAGATATTTGTGCATATTTAATCCTCCCAACCAAGGGCAATTTCCTACTCTCCATGGAATAGAAGGAACCAAAGGCATGTGTTAGATTCAGGCCCAAAGCATGAGCTACTTTTGTAGGAATTACATTGTCTGATGCTCCCGATTCTATATAAAAATTAATGAGTTTATGGCCAGCTATGATGAGAGTCACATAGAATGGTTCAACTTTCTCATTGGGGAAGTGACTGTAGCCACAAGGCTTGGTTGAGGTGAGGAAGAGGGAGTAGAAAAAATACCTTAAGAAGTATGGGAGGAAGCTTTGGATTTAGAATTGACAAAGTTTACCATTTTAAAAAAGGATTTGGGATGGGTCTAATAAAACTCTACCTCTAAAATTTGGATTTTGGTCTTTTTGAGATGATCAATGATATCAAAAGATCCAGAGAGGTGGATGGGGCATCACCGATAGGAACTTGAGAGACTTTTGATTTATTAGTTTTAGGATTTTAAGGACAAGAATTTTTGGGAATAGAAGAAGAAGGAGGAGGATTAGTATTACTCACCTTTTGTGTGGAGGAGGTGGGATTAGGAGCTCCTCTTCTTGTAATCACTGGAATAGTTATAGGAAACTCCTTGGATTTCTTAGTAGGCTGCACCACTTTTTCTTTTTTGTTTTCTTGCTCCCGAGTCATAACAGCATATGACTCACTTTTCATATCCACCACTTTTTCATCATATTCATCTTCATCATCCATACCTTTAGTGATAAGGAAATGAACTTGAGATCCACCATTTCTTCATCAACCTCTTCTTATAGTTCTTCAACTTTACAAGTTACATTGACTAAAACCTTGATGGGTGGGCCTTGATAGCCAATCTAGTCCGAGAAGAAGGCAAATGGTTCCTAGGCTAAAAATTATTCCTTGGAATATTTTGTAAGAAGTATGCTTGAGCCAATTGTTTCTTGATAGCAATGAGATCATTTGCAAGCTTCGTATAACCGATCGAATGGGCTCTAGGGGAGGAGGAAGAAGAAGATGATTTATATTTGGAAGGTTCTCTTTTCAACTTATCGACATGATTAAATCATCCTCAACACCGATGGCCAAATGTTAATTAGCATCTAGAGTTGTAAGGTTAACTCTCCTTAGTGCAGAGCTTACTTCAGGTAACTGATAATTGAGGAAGAAGAACTTTTAGATTTGATCCACTAGATGAGTGTTCTATGGAATTTTATGAATGAGCTTGTTGAATTTGGCCACAAATTCTCTCATGGGATCGAATGGTTCCTTCTTGATATGAGAGATTTGAGATAACAAAGCATGCACATCTTTAGCAGGTTTGAAATGTTGCTCAAACTGAGTTATCATGGTGGTCCAATCGATGAATTGATCCAAAGCAGAAGATGATAGAACCAATTAGAATCATTTTCCTACAATGTCTCCACAAAAATACTGATAGAGACATCTTCATATTCAACCCCAAGAATCCCACATGCAATAATGAAGGTTGTAATGTGTTCATCTGGATGAACTTTCCCATCACCTCTAAATTTAGGAAAAATTTTACCTACCCCTAGGTAATTCACGTAATGGTGAGGAAGAGCAAGAGGCCCAACCTGTTGTCACCAAGGTAAAGGTGCTGCCATCTTTGGAAAAATTGACTAAAGGGGAACTGAAACACCAACAAGTATCAAAGCATGAAGATTAGGACTGATTTGTTCTTGAGGAATGCTATTCTTGGAATTTCTATCTTTAACAGGAGGTGTGCTTGTAGAATGAGTTATTCTATTCCTTCTTGCTAGAAGAAGAGAAGTTCTTTTGTTCCAGAAGTTGAAAATGGGAATCCTCAACCCTAAGGGCTTTCAACCCACGTGTATACCATAGATTTTCCAAACCAAAAACTATCTTAAAGTTTTTATTTTAGAAAAGGGATACGTTTGAAACAAAATCCCTAGTAAGTTCGCCAAAAACTGTTGGGTTTTAAAATTGTACTTTAACAACCACAGTCAGGGGACAACAAGTCCCTCCTCTTTGATGGGAGAGGTTCCCTTATTGAAAGCAAGCAAAAACTTATATACAAATGTACAACTTTCAAAGTGTGGATTCCTGATACTTTGAAACATTCATGCCCAAAATATCATCAATACGAAAGAATAGAAGAACTAAGGAGATGAGAGAGGAAGAACATAACAATACTTTCAGGCAATATAGGTAGCAGAGTATAGCCTTATGCGTATTGAGAAAAGGAGATGCAGAATTGAATCATTCACATTTATAACAGATATAATTTCATAGACACAAAGTTCCCGAAATCATATTAACAAGAACACAAAGTTTCTTAGCATGCAAAGATGGATGATTCACAAATTTGAACAAGGAAAGAAGGAATTGCAGAGGAAGAAAGAAATAAAACTTCTATATTGATTACTTTCGAATCTATTAAAATTTCAAGAATTCCAGGATCCAACCCTCAACAATGGTGTAGAGAATCCATTAAATAATCTTTGAAAATGGTTACATTTGGTTTCTTGGTTCTTGCAGAAGTGTTAATGGTGACAAAAATGATGCTCTGTAATGCAGCCATTAAACCTAATTTGTAACTTCAAATATGAGTCATCCACGTGGAAGAGATTTGCTGAAACGAGCCTGAGGAAAACTTTTATATTTTGTGATTTTTAGAGAAATGGAACTTTGGAACATTTTGGCCCACCCATCCACTTTTGATATAGACCTGACACATGGCTTTACTTGATTGGGAACATATTCGCAGCTCACTTTTACAATTTTAACTCTTTTTAAAGAAAAGCTCAAAAACTCAAAGTTCTCCACCGACCTACCTCTCCATTTTGACTTTTCAACGCAGGCTCAAGACCCCAACGGAGTCATGGATCATTTTATAACTTTAACTCTCTTTTTGGAAATAAAACCTAAATTCCCAAATCGCTCCAATGGCCCACCTTCACGCTTTGACTTTTGATGTGGGCTCAACATTTGACTTTATCCCTTGGCATGAGTGGAGTCATAGATCATTTTACAACTTTAATCCCTTTTGGAAATAAAACCAAATTTCCAAAATTGATCTGATGACCTACCTTCCCACTTTGACTATTCAATACAGGCATTAACACGTGGCTTCACCTGGGTGCCAGCGGGGTTTTGCTTCACTTTATAATTTTACGCCCTTTTGGAAAAAAAGGTAAAATTCCTAAAGTATCCCGACAACCCGCCTCTCTGATTTTGACTTAGAAATGGCCACATTTACCTTTGCAATCTGAAGAATTATTTTCACATTTTATGCCTTTCGCCATAATGCCTCAAACCACAAAAAGGGACCGCCTTTCCGCCTCCGCTTGTTTTAGCTAATCAAGATCCTTCTGGGTAACCCGCCTCTCGATTTTGAATTAGAAATGGCCATGTGTCCCTTTGCAGTCCTTAGGAATTATTTTCACATTTTATGCCTTTTGCCATAATGCCTCAAACCACAAAAAGGAACCACCTTTCTGCCTCCGCTTGTTTTAGCCAATCAAGATCCTTCAGGCCGTGGGGCCAATTTGATACTTTTGCAAAAATAACAAAAGTGACAAGTTCACAAAAAGAACCCATCCTGCCACATCCAATTAGAGATGTCCACATGCCCGTGGATGTTGGGGCACAAAATTGACAGGAAGATACACCCGTCAAAGATGAAATGAAGGGAAAAACTCCACCGTTCATGCCCGAATCAAAGATTTTTTTTGCAAAAAGATAAATGCAAGGAATACAAGGCTCAACACGGTCCACAACCATAGAAAAAGATTGATAAATTCCATGCATCTATGACAAGAAAATATTTTCAAGAAAAAGCACAGATTACTCCAAGGTAATCGACTCAAAATTTACAAAACTTGACTTAAAAAGATGGGAATTTTGAGGGAGACAACAAGACCATAATTGGATTTTGGTTGCTACATATTACTTCACCAATTGTTTTGAGGTGATTCCCACCAAAAAGGATACTTACCAAGTTATCATTGAATTTATTTTGATAAACATCATTTATAGATTTGGTGTCCCATCAAATTCAGTTGTTGATAATGCCATGAATTTTATAGTTAAACCTTTAGTGACATTGTGCAAATAATATAAAACAAGTTTTACTTGTGCCTCTAAATATATCCCCCAAAGGAAATGGGTAGACTGAGTCAAGTAACAAGAACTTAGAGAACCTTGGAGGTTAACAAGAAGAAATGGGGTGAGAAATTGAAGTTTGCATTATGTGCTTACATAATTACACCTAAAAGGTAAATTGGAAAGATCCCATTTGAGATAGTCTATGGCACCCAAGAAATTATTCCTCTTCATTTGAAGTTATCAGTGTATCAATTCATGCAGCAACTTGAAGAGGAAGAAGGAATTGATCCTTATACAACAAGGATCAACCAGATTGTTGAGATTATGAGAGAATATCACTAAAGGAACATAAAGTTCAAGGAAAAACTGAATAAGATATTTGATAAGAAGGTATCTCCAAGAAGTTTCTAGATTGGGAATTGGTGTTATTATGGGACCATGGACATGTGGGTAAGGAAAGCATGGAAATTTTGAAGCTTGTTGGATGGACCCTTACTCCATAGATATTAAAATTGGGGAGTATACATTTTTCTTGAGAGATGTGGATGGTGCAATACTTTATCTACTTATCAATGGGAGGCATCACAAACACTTCTTGGATTAAGTGTATCCTCAATCATTATGCTTATACCATTTATATTATTTCCTTTTTTTCCTTGTTTTTTTTTATGTCTCCTTTGTCCCTTTATTTTTCTTGTCCAATTTTTGTAACTCATGTGATTTGACAATATAAAACCCAAGTGTTTTCCCTTCGAATCCTTTTCCCAATAGATATGCACCTGGCCTACTTCCATGATTTTTCTATTGTCCTTTAGTCACCCAATAGGGGTTTCCATCCCTAAGATGGAGTCAATATAGGTTCCCAATATTACATTTATTAAATCTTGGCACCGTTTTGCAAAATACCCCAAGGTATCTTAGTGTAAATTTTGGACAAGTTTCCTCACTACTTCTTTTAGATTAGTCAAAATATGTAGGGTTTAAGGTACTTCTATATGGAATGGAAATGTGTGGGCATAAAATTATGGATCCTTCTCCGCAGGAGCTAGATGACCTACAAATCATATAAAATCAACACAAAAGTGGATTAGTAGATAGATGGGACAATTTATCGACAATTCCAGGTCCCGAGAAGTGAAAACTTCCTAGGATGAATGTCAACCTTTGTTTTGATAAAGATAAGATAAAACCAAATATTGATAAATTAGATGTAGTTAGATCCGAACTAAAATAGAAACTAAAATTCTAGATATAAGATAAAAATGCATATTTTATCTAAATAGATGAAAAATAAGTCAAACTTGTGTGGGTTGACAGACCCGAGACTACAGGGTTCAATTGATGGTGACCGGGACCGATGAGAATTAAATGTAGAAAACGATACCTATAAATCCTCATGTAACTAGATACGAAGATGATCTAGATCTAGATGTGAATCTGAATCAAGGAAAAGCAACGTAGAATAGGTTGGATCTGATCTGATTGAAAGGATGCAAGAAAATTATGTAAAGTGATGATCAATGGTATGAAGATATGTCTAGTCGATGTGACCCAGATGAGTCCATGGAAATTGGGACTGACAAAAAAAAATATGTGGTTAAAAAAGGGTGGGATAACAGGTCTAGAAGTTGTATGGTTGTGGAAACAAAAAAATATGATGAACATTATGACCGATAGATAAAATGATATAACTAAGGTTGGGTCGATGGTGACTAGACATGGTCAATAGAGACCGGGGTTGATCTAAGATTGAAAAAAATGAATGGGTCAGTAACTTGCAAATAAGAAATGAAGGCTTAGAAATGACATATATAAAGAGATCCCATAATAACTAAACCTACACAAGATCTCGATGGTGATGCATAATGGTAACAAAATTTACAACAACAGACCCAAGCATGTAAGGTGAAGAAGATCTCCAAATCTATCAAGTTAAATATTAAGACCTATAAAATGGTGATAACATCTATAAGATAACACACAAGATGAAAGAAATATCACAACAATGTTAAGGTCTCCAAAATTACATCCTTAAGAAAGGGATGGGTAAGGGTGTCTTTATAGGGTCGATAACAACCCAAATGGGTCTTCACCAATCATGAGGATCCATCCATTTGGGCGGTGGGAAGGTGGTGAGCTTGAGACAAAGATCTCATAAGAGGAGGGATTATGACTTGGAAGGATCGGTCAAATTATGGTTGCATAGGATGAGTAAATGGGTAGGTGGAGGGTGTAAATTATTAAATAAATGTCATGGGGAGGTGAAATCATTAAATGATGACCTAGAAAGGATAAAATAGAATATTTAGGGAGAGGAAATGAATTAAATGAGTCTTAAATTAACTAAACATGATTAGGGATGATTAATGGATGAATAATGATGGGAAATAATGATAGGTGGGATAAATTGAATTTAGGAGGAAATTCAAAAGGGAAGAGAGGCATGTATGTAGAAAATGGTAATGGAGAGTGAATGTGGGGTGAGGGTTAGCAATACTAAAATTGGTGTCTACATTTTCCCATTTTTATTAATTGGTTTACGTTGGGCAAGCCATGAGACAAAAATGAGAAGAGATTATTGATCAGGTGCTCACCCTTAAACTAGGGGTCGACGAAACAAAGGGAAGTCGATCATTAGTTTGAAAGAGATAGATGAAGAAATGGTGGAAAGGATGAGAGAAGAGGATGAGGGTATTTGATATCCTAGACAAGGATAAACAAAAAAACTAAAAGGTAAATTAAAAATATGGTGGTGATTTTGTAACCACTTTGGTAGGGAATAAAGTACGGCCTCAAAAATATGATGACGGCAATTTCCTATGGACTTGTGAGTTGGCAAAAACCACTGCAAGATGGAAGAAATCTAAAGGGAATCTACTCAAATGAACGTGTAAGCTTTGGGGCCAATGGAAAAAAGGTAAACATTAAATATGTGGAATCAAATTTGAAAATGGTCAAGACAAGGGTCATGACAAAAGGATAGGGGTGCGATAAAATCAAATGTGATATCTTACCAAGAGGAGGAATCGAAAAGATGTTTCGAGGTGGTGGTATGAAAAGGAGATAAAATAATAGTTCCCTAAGAAAGAGCAAAAAGATGGCCATAATGGTGGGATGATGATAGATAAGATAATGGTGACCCAAGAGGGAGCATGAAGATGGAAACAAAGGCAAGGATGGTGCAAAATGTAAGATGAGATAGATAAAAAAGCTTGGGTGGGACACAATAAGGATGTGATATGAAGAACACTCAAGGAAAAAGTGGAAGAAAAGATAATTTGAAAGGAAGCATTGATCGAAGAGAGCCAAGAGGAACAATGATTAAAAAGGTAAGGCAAGGGGTTGTGAAATTAGGTAGGGTCAATGGCGACGACCGAGATGAAGTGACAACAACCCAAAGGGGTTGATGGCGACCAGAGTCACTAGCCAATATAAGCCCACAGGTTGGTCAATGAATCTCATTTTCACCATGTGAATTGATGATCAATGGTTTTGAGATAAAAATATATTTGAGATTATGAGCGAGATGGAGGATGGAGGAGCATCAACGAAGCACCAAATAGCCCTCTGAATGGTAAGTACCTAAACCCTAGCTTGTTTTTAATAAATTTTTATGTTTTTGTTTATTTTTTTGCATTTTTCAAATTTTGGGATCGGTGCAAGGGGGTCTCTGGTAGTGAGTGGGTATGGTCATCGTCAATCGGTCTTAAAAGGGTGTTGACCCATGCTTAGAGGTGTCGACTTAACTCGGTTAGTTTCATCTAGGGGTAGAATGTCAATGTTTTGGATTTTTATTATGTGGATCCTAATTTTTATGTGTTTGATTGGTTTTGTAGTTCCAAGAGACTTTTATTTATGAGCTAGAGTGTAAAAATTATATAACCGAGATCGAGGAGATGTTACAGATGTTGAGTGGGATCACTTGGTCACAAATCGATTAGGTGGATGTTTTCACTAGCATTAGATTCCATGAGATGTTGGGCTAATGATTACACTCATGGATAGATGGGATATGTATATAGGCACATTTTAGTTCAAGACGCGTGAGATGACTGTCACACTTGGGGATGTATACCATATCCTAAGGCTACCTATACATGGTGAGAAGATACCACATATTACAAAAAATAGCTAATTGGTGGTTTTGACATTGATGTTTGGAATCGATGCCCCAAAAATTACCTTCTCATTTGGGGAATTCCATACGATACCCGCTATGAGATAGGGGTGGCTAGGAGTCAATTGATATGTTTAGTGATGATGTAAATTGCTAGCTATCCACTGTCAGATTCAGGGAGTCTAGGTTTCCATGGACACTGGAAGGTGTGGTTGTAGATATTGTTGATCATAGGATAATAATTTCTTTTGGTACAACATTATTAGCATAGATATATCATGAGTCGTCCATGTATATAAAGAGGAGGAGGACATGATAGGATGTATGATTCATACTCCACTATTAGGATTACAAGCACATAGTATTGATTAGGCACCGTGGCTATTGTGGATAAACAATGATCACATCGAGTTGAGGATAGGATTTTTGTTAAGGTGATCCAACCATGCTCATAGTGATAAGAGAGAGGGGATATAAATGGTATGGAGAGAGATTGGTAGAGCTTGATGTAGGTCATGTTAGATGGTGGCCATACCACGACTATCTGCATGGCCTAGGGTGGATGTGGACTTGACGGAGATGAGATGGACCAGATGGGTATAGGGGTGGAGGCCTCGATGATGATAGAGTTTGTTTATTTTGACATAGTCATGAAACATTTGTCATAGTATAGACAAGTGTTGAGGGATCCTATTAGATATATGTGAGATGATTCCGAGAGATAAATTTTGAGTCCAAATAGTATCAACCCATTAGAGGAGGCACGGGAACCATGGGAAGATGATGGTGACATAGGGGTTGGAGATAGTTTTACATATTAGATGGCAGCCATATGGGCATCTTGGATGGTAGCATAGGGAGACGAGGGTGGTGATGAGGAGGAGGAGGTACAAGCTAAGGAGGATGTGACACCTAGAGGGGAGGAGGGTGATGATGGATGGGCTAACATATCTAGCTAGGATGCACGTCGAGCATGATTTATTCCACCTAGAGAGGGACACAACACATTAGGAGTGAGAGATGGAATTTTAGGAGGCCACAACCCTTCACCAAGAGAGGGACATAGCCATTAAGTAGAGGGATCGATATAAGAGGCGGTGAGAGGATTATAGATCTATATTTGGATACCTCACACCTATATTGGTGGCGGATTCGAGGAGTGGTGCTCTAGTTGAATCACAGGGGAACCCGACAAATTTCTCTTCCACATACCATGCCCTAATATTTATAAATAGAACTTGTAACTAGGACATAATACTATGAGTGTATTGTGACATCGAAGCTGCCACAGCACATAGATACACTACATATCTAGCTAAGTAGTGAGGTTCATGTGGCATGGAATGACTAGATCCATTTGGGAGTACGGTGAGTATGGAATGGCCATAGTGAGATGTGTGCCATGATGGAGATGATGAGGCTCAAATATTGATTCAAACACCTACCCCTGGGGAAATACTTGAGATTATCTCATGTAGATTTTAATTATTTTGATGATGTATCTGGATTGAGACAAGACCCTTAGTGGCCTATGATAGATGTATATATGTACTTGGATTGATGATATATATATATGATTTTTTTATGATTCAATTGATCATGTTTCATGTATATTGATTTATGGTTTTGATGATGCTATGTTAGATTTAGATGTGATGTGGTGATTATGATGTTATGGATTATATGTAGATGTTATGGATTATGGATTAGATGTAGATGTTTGATTTAATTATGATGATTATGGATTGATGATTATAAATTGGATATAGATGTCTGATTGATGACTATGGATTAGATGTTGATGATTATGGATTTGATGGAGATATTTGATCATATGTTATCGATTTAATTATTATGTATTAGATATAGATGATGTTAGATAGAAATGTGATGCATTAGGATGAATATATTATTATCATGGATAGATGGCAATGGAAATTAAAATGTGATAATGAATTTGATGTGATTTATCATAATAGATATATAGATGTTAAATAAATGTGATTTGGAATGGATAGATATTTTTAGACATGATGAAATAATGGATAAATGATGTGGTGAATTTATAAATATGTTAAATATCAATGATATGGATGATTGATGGCTTATTTGAAAACATAGGAATGGATGAAATGGTTAGATTGCAAAAGAGTATTCTCAATGAAAGAGAAAGGATGTGAGCTCGATATAAGGTTGTAAAAAAGAAATTAAACGATACGTGGTCGAGTAAAGAGCACACAAATAAATAATGATTCAAACTGGATTGGAGGTAAACAAGAAAGGAATCCAATCAAGGAAAATGCACTTATAGCCAATAGTAGGTGTTAACACATAACCATTGATAGTTAGTAATCTCAAGGATCATGAGGGAAAGTATGGAATATATTATAAACCTAATGTCAACATGACACAAGGGGTTTGGATGACACTCGTACGTAGGAAAATAGGTTCTCCTTAGGTGGGTATTCCTAGGTATATGCCCCAACTCGAGAAAATGATGCAAATTAATCAATGCAGAAAGTTTTCTATGGATGAGAATGTTGATCTATGTGGGAAGATTTCTTAGGATGCTTTCTTTTTAACTTTTAGAATTTTTCTTTAGAGTATATAGAAGGTTTATTAATGCAAGAAGCCTTTACTGCCATGATATAAGATAATAGACATCCTTCGAGGGAGTGGTATACATTTAGATTTTACTTTTTGATTTTGGATTTAGATTGTTCTTTTATAAATGGTGGGATAGATATGAATGATAGTTGTCCTTAGTAGGATCAGGTCTATTTTAATTTAATATTTTTCCTATTATGAACAATTGTCCTTCAAAGGAGCAAATTTGGTTTTTGGATATGATAACTTTTTAAATGGGCAGCCGGGATTTTTAAATTTTTGTGTAATAGATGAGGATAGCTAGGTAGTCCACTTAGGAGGGGATAATGAGTGTATGAGTGAAAATTTTAATACCTTTGCATGGATTCAATAGGTAAATAATAGGGAATCGATGTAATTATCATAGGGTTCTCACCTATAATGGAAAACTTGTCCTTAAGGAATATTCTATGGGAAGATTCATGGTGCCCATATTCAAGGTAATATATGGGAAGTGACGATAGATCACATGGATGGATGACCACTAGGATGACTAAGTTCATGTTGGTAGGTATGTTAACAATAGAATGGCCACAAGTGCAATGTGTTAAGAGGTTATGTTTCTATTTTTCCATCAAGGGAATACAAATGATAAGCTCCAGACCCATACTTATGTTCGATAATATAAGTTCCAATATAGTAAGGAGAAAATTTTCGACATTGAATCCTTTCTAGAGTAGTGACATTATGATTTTATTTAAGGAAAAGGTCACTAATATTAAATTCATTTTATTTTAGGTAATTTTTATAAACATGTTTGATGTGCTCTTGATAGACATGATGATGTTCAACGACAAGAAGGTGATGTTTATCTAACAACTTAAGTTGTGCTAGACATCCTTGGCGATAATATTCATCATAGATGAAGTCACAAAGAGAAATGCACAAATATGGGATTTGGACTTCAAGAGGAAGAATGTATTCGAGTCGTAGATGAAAGAGAAAGGAGTTACACCTACACAGGTTTGTTTACTAGTATGATATGTCCAAAGAGCAAAGGGAATATGAAGAGCCAATTATGACCTAATTTATCAATAGTTTTGGCAAGGATATTGCGAAGATTTTTGTTAGTGGCTTCAGATTTCCTTGCCGTTAGCTTGAGGATAGTATGGAGAAGAGAAAATAATATTAATATTGAATCATTCACAAATCTTATTGAGTTATTTATTTTCTAAAGGAATTTCTATTGTCCATGATTATTTTTTGAGGGGAAGTGAAGTGGAAACTGATATGATGATAGATGAAATTAATGCTTTGATTGAATTTAGTTCATAAGAGTGGAATGGATTCCACCCATTTGGTAGAATATTCAATAACACTAATGATGGAATGATGGCATTGAGAAGAACACAGATTGATGAGGCTGATGAGGTCAATCCACCACTACGAGAAAGGGCAAAGATCCCGAGCCAGGCTATAAGGCCCATCTATGAATGTGGACTAGATTAGAATGTTGTTAGCATTTGATGCATTTCTTAACATATTCACATTAGTCATGATTGAGAGAGTGCTAGTAATAAACAAAGTGAAGAACATGTTTAGCAACAGCTTACACCACTAAAATGTCCACCACAGATGTCATCATTTATTTCTTGGATAGCTTGAGTGGGTTCATTAGATTTAAGGCAATGAAGCAAGACACCATCGAGGCTACGCTTGTAGAGGATTCCACCAAGGATGACATAGCGGTAATCACATTGAAGAAAATACCTCCTACCATTTTTAGGTATGCGGAGGGGATATTGGATTGAGAAAGATAGTTGAAGATTTTGGGAATACCAAAGATGTCAAGGATTGATGTCAATGTGGTCAACATAATGAAGCTCATGAACATGAGATGGTTGATCATGATGCTAAACAATGAAAGAAATATTAGATTCCTTAGTTTTCCAAGGGATGAGAGAGGTAGGAAATGTTATAGTATCGTGAAGAGGTTAGATGAAAAAGGGACAATTTAAATGGTATCGAAATTGAAAACCCCAAGAAGGAAGTCAAAAATGTCTTTATACTTTTTAGGATCTCATTCTAACATTGTGTTGGCTATATTTTCTGCACAGCTGAAAACCTAGGCAATCATGAGATAAATCTCCCTCATTTACCAGTGAGGCTCCCGTGTAAGATTTTGTCAATTATATTTTCTAATATCTATCTTTTGGTATTACTTTAACTATGTAGCTCATGAACCATAGCTAGACAGTTTTGCAGCAAGTAAGCAGTTGTAAGAGAAAGGAAATATCTGTAGAAGAGGAAAATAATAGGAAACAGGAAGAAAGGAGAGAAGATGTGCAACCCAATCAATAGTTTACAGATTTGATCGCATGCACATAGATTAAAACAAATAGATCATGAAATACAGAATTCAAAGAAAAGGAAAGTTTCAAATCTAGATCTAGAATAACACAAATTTTATGAATAGATCTAGAAATAAATAAGAGATGAATGCACCATTGACACAAAGTTCTCTGGAAATATCTTCTCTATTCCTATGCTTGTAGAAAGCTATCAGGTGTTTTAGCTCAAATTCTGGAACACAAGAATGCTGATTACAAATTCAGATCCTGTAACCGTAGTTTCTTCCTCTATTTATAGTGTATAGAGGGAAATTACAAATAGAAATATTTTAATGAATTGCCACATGTTGAAGCTATGAAAAAGGGAAGTAGCTGAAATATTCCTCCTAGAATTCCTCTTTGCATGACATGCATAATTTATAACTGAAAATAGAACCTTCTATTTTGCATGTCTGCCACCTATTTCCAAGTAATTGACTTCTTCCAATAACTTGAAGTAACAAATTTTAAACCAATCACTTAAGTTTTACAATTTAATTGATTACTCAATTGCTTTCGAAGAAAAAAATAGAAAGAAAAAGAAAGAAGAAATTAGAAGAAAGTTGATACACTCACAGCCTTGTTCTTTTTCCATATTCTCGCATGTGGTGACTCTTTCTCCCGTGGGTGCTACCTTTGACTTGTCTTCCTCTCTATCTTTGAAGCTTTTGCATTTCTTCTCCAAAGACATGCACCAATGTAATGTTTTTCGTAAATAATTCAAACAAAACACATCATTTTTATTTTTAATTGCATATGAGCAATTTTAAATTCTAAAGCACTGGGGTGAATGCAAAGATAAGTAAATTCAATGAAGGCTTCAACTGGAATATTGGGAGCACATGCACAAGATCCTGGAAGGAATTTTCCATGCATTGACTTCTACACAGTTGCGTTAGAAACAAGAGGATGATTTTTTTCCGGAAGCCTTTGAAATTATGAGATCTGGATCTATCAATTAAATTGGTGATAGGTTTAAGGCCTATGTCTGTATCATTGACCTCAACAAATATGGAAGCTATGCATGATTCAGATTAATCCTTCTCTTTCATCATGCTTCAACATGGCTGGAACAATATTTGTTTGAGCTCTTTTTCTTTTAATTATGCCTGAATCCCTTGTAATTGGATCAATTTGTGTAGATATAACAATTTATTCTAATTTGGAAGATATATTCAATGTACATGACATTGATTTGAGCACCTGTGATGAATACCTGCAATTTATTCATACAAATATGGAGTCAATGGCATGAATACTTGATTTTTATCACCAAAATTTGCATATAAAGCCTGCTGCCATAAAATTTGAGGTTTTGCTAGCATGAAAAACAAGCTAAAATATTATTTAATTCATCTAGACACATATACCAACATGCAGACATCTAGAATGAAAAAAATTAGGCTATTCCAACCCTAGGTGCCAAAACTGGAAGCTTCTTGACAGTGGAAAATATTTATTAATGCAACATCCTTCTTCTTTTGGCGCAAAAACATGTCCGAGCTGCACTCCTTAGCAAAAATAATTAATTGTTTCTTCATTATGGCAGCCCATGCTTATATAGCTTTGTTCTTTCTATTTTTAATAATTGCCTCTTCCTATTTCTGGCAATTTAATTAATTAATAACCATGTTTATTCATCCAATTTGGGTGCCCAAGTCTGCATGTTGTTGGTTGCTTTTTAAATAATTTATTTTTAGCATGCATCCTTGACTTCTCTTTAGCTCATCCTTTTGCATTGACTTTCCTTCTATTTATGGCACCAAAATTGGGTGAATAAACCATTAATAAATATTATTAAATGCATTGTTATTCACCCAAGGTGGGTCGCACTTTTTGGCAAGGGTAGTTGCTAAAAATAAGAAGTCAACTTGATGGGAATTTCCACCCTACACTGCAGCTCCAAAAATCCCCTCTTCCACTTAAGTGATTTGACTTTCATCATGGGAATTTTTACCCTGCAAGGTAGGTAAGAAATTCCCGCCGGTGCTTTAAGTGATTTTTCTTTTATAATGGGAATTTTTACCCTGCAAGGCAGGTAAGAAATTCCCACCTACTTGTCACTTCTAATATTCCCATTGTAGCTTAAGTGAGTTTGACTTTATGGGAAAAAGTACCCTGCAAGGTAGGTAAGAAATTTCTACCTGCCTCACTACCAAAATTCCCATTGCAGCTTAGATTTTTTTATTCCAAAAAGTGTGACTTGCCTAGGAGAGGCTTTTTATGCTTGACTTCATCTTTTTTTATTAGAAGTTTGATTTTTGAGGTTGATTCCTAAGTGCGATCAGCTGTAAATGATCTCTAGATGTTCTAGGTAATTAAATAGACTATACGGAGAACAAAGAAGCACCCATTGGAATTTCACGAGACAAACTACAGAGAAAACTGGAGAAAAATACAAAAGACATTAATAAAAACAAAAAATGTTGACAAAAGTTGTAGACAATGCTTTGAGAATTCATTCCCGATGAAAATCCTATTGAGATGTATGAATACGGCATGTAAAAATTCAACAGGTTCAATCGAGCACAATTTACTTTAAACGGGGCTTTATTTATTTAATAATTAAATAAATAAAAATTTCCCATAGAAAAAACTTGGCGGAGGGATAAAATGAGTTTCAACATCTGGTTATTTTTCAAAATTGGCTCATATGATTCACTGGAAATATCTTAACGTAATAGAGACATCTTATGGCAATAAAAACACAAAAATACCTGTTATTTTAAAAGAATGATTTTTTTAAATGGGTAGTCCCAGATTTCAGGGTGAAATCTGGGGACACCACATTGATAGATTCCTTTGACTTTATTAATGATAAGTTAAGAATCCCCATAGATTTCAAGGATTTGGATGCCAAGTAAGATTGCGGTTTTAAGACCCAAGATGAAATTTTCATACTCAGCCATATTATTTGTTCATTCAAAGTTGAACTTATAAGAAATAGGGATAGGATTATCCTAAGGAGGAATAATAATGACACCTTTGCCTCCCCTTATTGACACTTAAAGTCATAAAATAAGAGAATCATTTTAAGAGGAGAATAATCATTATCAAAGTGGAAGATAGACTAATCAAAAAAATACTCATGAGGAGAATTATTATCCTGAAGAGGGGCCTCGATTAGTTGGTTTGTGATAGCTTGGACCTTGATTGATTTTTGAGAGATTTACTCTAGAACAAACTCAGTCATGAGAATGAACCATCGAGTGATGAGGTCACTATGATATGGCTTAGTATGTATACTCTTGAGAATATGAAAGGTAGTGACAACATAAGTCTTATGATTGAGAATATAATGAAAATTTTAGAGGTAGCAAATAAAAAGGTGTAACACAAATTTTCAGCTTCACCGTAGTGAGTCTCACATTTTGAAGAGTGCAAATGATGTAATATATGACATTCTCCCTTTGTTTCTTGTCACGATGTACCAACATGGTTCCTAGAGAATTATTAGAGGTAGAGAAAAATAGATATAAGGGCTCCCCCTCATGTGGAGGTGTAAGAAAAGGCGGAGATAAAATATATTGCTTGAGATCATTGAAGGATTTTTGGTAATTATGGTTCCAGTTAAAGTCAATATATTTATGAAGGAGATGATGAAAACACTGAAACAATCAAAAATATGTGAGATGAAATGACGAAAGGATTTAGAATTGCCTTGAAGACTCCAAAGCTGCTTCAATTTAGATGGAGGAGGTATCTTAAGGATAGCCTTGATCTTGGCAGGGTCAACTTCAATACCCCTAATATAAATGATAATTCCAAGGAGTTTACTAATTAGTACTCCAAACACGCACTTGATTGGATTGAGATGGAGGAATAATTGGATAAGGTACTCAAAAAGGACTTCAAGGATGGAAATTTTGTCGCCTCAATGTATATATTTACCCAATATATCATCAACATAGTCCTCTATAGTCTTATTGATGAGGTCATGAAAATATATGCCCAACTTCACCTATAGGTGGCTCAGAAATTTTTCAAACTGAAGGGCATGATGCAATAACAAAATTTCCCCCAAGGAGTGATGAAAGAATTATTATATTGGTCTTCTTGTGTGACGAGGATCTGATTTTACCCAGAGAAACCATCCATAAGAGAAAGCATCTCATGGCATGCGATAAGGTCTACAAGCATATCAATGTTAGGAAGAGGTAAATCATCTTTAGGGCAAGATAGATTAAGGTATCAAAAGTCAATGCAGATAAGAAGATTTCCATAGGCTTTAAGAATGGTTACGATGTTAGAAACCCATTATAGATAATCAATAGAGATGATGAAGTTAGCTGAAATAAGGTTTTGCAACTCCTCTTTGATAAGGGGGTAACTTGAGAGTGCATTCGACAAAGCTTCTACTTAACCCGATTGACATTAGGAAAGTTAAAAATGTTGTGGACAATGATAGAAGCATAAATACTTAGCATGTTGGCATATAACCATGTGAAGGCTTACCTATTTTGAGAAACAAAGGTGGTGAAAGATTCAAGCTCTTGCGGATCAAGGGATTGACGCACTTTGAGGATGCTAGCCTCTTGCAGATTCCCTATGTTGATGTCGATAGTGGATTTGTGTAGAAGGGTGGATGTGTCTAGTGGTAAGGTACTATGAAGATAGGAATCCTCTATCCCCATTTAAGATTGAATGGAATCATCATCACTACATTGAATAATGGCAATGATTGGGGAATATTACTTTATCATTTCTAGATGTTAAAGAGGGAGGGACCTAGATTCATTTTCACATTGATAAGTAACTACTCCCAAGGTGATAGTGGATATTTAAAAAAAAATCCAGAGGAAATATACATAGTGTCATTGGTATCCATAACCTTGCGGGATGGAGAATATGGTGGTTTGATGTCC
Source organism: Taxus wallichiana var. yunnanensis (assembly GCA_018340775.1). NCBI lineage: Eukaryota > Viridiplantae > Streptophyta > Pinopsida > Cupressales > Taxaceae > Taxus > Taxus wallichiana. The sequence goes on along the minus strand of CM031243.1, from coordinate 186,095,860 downwards.
ATGAGGGATAAATATGGAGGAAGGGGTCGGTGGCTTATTCCTTATAGCCCAACCCAAATTTTTCATGAGGTTTTTGAGATTGATTGATGATGAGGTCATGGATGCCTTGTTCATAATGACCCATTCCAAACATAGTAATGAAGATAGGTGTAGGAAAAGGATTTCTTGTAAAGATAGTTGAATCCATATGTATATAGTTTGGTGTGAGGTTTAATGCTGATGTGATAAGAAGGTCGATCGATGCCACCATAGATGAGATGGGTACGAATATGAGGTGGATAAATGGGAATAATATCACTGATTTTAGGTTGATACATGGAAGTGTTTTCAGGTCTACCAATTCGATTAGGTGTGGGAAGAGAGTTAAGTGTGAGAAGACGATACTCCCCCAATGATACTAGATCAATTACCTTGTCTAAAGAGTCATCATTAGGAATCTTAGATGTGGAAACAAATGAGCTATTGGATGCTTGAGAAGGATTTTGTGTGGGGATGATCACATCATTAGGACGATAAGCCATGTGATATGATTTGAATGGAGGAGTGTCTGTGGGGAGAGTTAGAATATTCTCCTCATGTTCATACTTGATGCATTGATGAAGGGTGTAAGGAATGCAATGCATGGCACAAATCCATGGTCTTCCAAGTAAGATGTTTTATTGAAAATCTCCTTCTATGATATTTAAGATCTTATGGAGGATTTTTCACCAAAGACAAATGGGAAGAATAATTGTGCCTAAAGTGGGGAAATAACATCATTGAATGCATGAAGGAACATGGTTGCTTGGGAGATAATGTAATTAGGGATCTTAAGTTAATCAAAGGTGTGAGATGAGATGATGTTTATGCTAGCTCCATTATCTATCATAGAATGATGGATCAAAGTGTCATTCATGCACACAATGATGAAGAGGGGAAGGTCCTATTCTTCAGGTGTGATTTTGGGATTTTCATTGTTGTTAAAGGATATGAAAGAGGAAATGGTGAGGGATCCAATAAGAGACACAAATGGTTGATCTTCATCATTGGGAGTGTGGATATGTTTAAGAGATTCAATGAGATCTTGCTTATGGTCTAGAGAGATTTGGATAAGCTCATAAAGTTACATCTTAATTGGGGCCTAATGGAGTTTTTTTATAACACTCTATTCAATAACCTGTAGGCCGAGGAGCATCTAAGATAGATACCTTAGGTTTTAATGAAAAATGGGGTAGTGTAGGCTCGCTAGGAGGAGCAGAGATAGTGAATTTATATTTTGATTGAGTGGGAGATTGGAATCCTTAGGGATGAGAATGAGTTGTGACCTGAATAACATTAATAAAGAGAGGAAGACCCTTTTTAGGAGAGGTTAAGGTTAGAGGTGGGATGGAAATGTATGTTTTAGATGAATAAGGATACTTAGATGTTTTGGTGGATGAAGATTGAGATGAGGAAGCAAGATTAATTGATGGAGGATGGTGATTTCCTTTAACAATAATATCATTCTCGTCAATAACATTATATATGATAGATTAGAGGGAGATAAAATGTTCATTTTTATGTCCAGTGCACGAGGATATACATAAATAATATTATAATCGAACCATGAGGGACTTGGGCCACGTGTATTGAAAGGATTGATAGGTGGGAGATTAATCATGGATACTTTAAGTATCCATTGAAATGTTTCGTGTAAAAACCAATGGGAGTGGTTGGAGGAGTTATAGATGAAGAGGTTTTAATAATGGTGGATGAAGAAGGCAAGCCTTGATGAAATTTTATGGGAACCTTGGATTCCATCTTAGTCTTAGAAGAGGGAGATGGTTGTGTTTTGATCTCACTCTTGATTGGTGATAAATTAGATGGTTTAAAATATGATTTTACAATTTTGATGGTGGATTTCTTTGAAGAGACATATGATTTAGAGGATTGGTTAGGTTAATTTGATTTAGATGTAGTGGGGATCGTAGGTGAAGGGGCTAGACCTAAGATGGATGGTGATGCTCCTAAGAGTGATGATGTGGCACTAGATTACTTAGGAAGGTTAGTCTTAAGGGGAAGAAGCTCCAATGTTTTATGTGGGTGTATGAGACATTTTTGGATGGGAATGCCAAGGTTCTTATTCTTAGATTGCGAGGATTTACCCTTGGTATGGATGATGACAATTTCAATCGGAGGATCCATGGGTATAGGATTAAATGATGTGGATTGGGTTATAGATATCAATGGTGGAAGTGGATTTTGTATAATACATTTAACATGATCTAAATGAGTGGTAGATTGTGTGGATTTAGTATTGGTGTATGTAAGGATGATTGGAGTTACAAGTGAAGTGAGAGTATCCTTTTTATATGTATTGAGTGTATATGTTTGCATGTTAGATGATCCAAGAGGTGATGTGGGTACAGATGTAAATTCATATGTTGATTTAGGTATAGTAATAATAGTTGATGTAATCGAGGTGGTAGTAGGTAGAGATGTGTGAGATGAAAGTGTTGAGGTAGTTATTGGTAAAGGACTAGATGTGATGGATTAAGGTGTTGATGATATGGGTAAAGAAGTAGGTGTGATCAAGGTTGATGTGGATGTAGTGTATGTGGTTATAGATGATGTTTATATGATGGGTGTAGAAGTTGATGAAGTTGTGATCATAGAGGAAGGGTCCGAAATAGAGGTAGATGTGATGATTGACGTGGTGACAGTGTAGGTGATGGGGTTGGATATTGTTCTATAGTATTAATTGTATGAGCATTAGGTGGTTGTGATGTGGGGGGTGGGGTTTGATAATTATATGGATGATTAGGAAATGGTTGTTTGAAGACATCAAGGACTTTATTAGGTGGCACACTAGGATTATCTACTTGTAAGTCACCAAAGTTTATAAGATTTTTATGACATCTTTAAAAGAGAAAGATTTTTTGATGTCATGGCCACAAACTTGGATATATTTGCAGTAATGTTCCTCACCATACTTTGTGATGATTTATGTCATGATTCATCAAATGGTTAGATGGTAGGAGTATGAATGAGAATGACCTCCATTAACTTTTGAAATATCACACTATAGGATTCCCCAAGAGGGGTATAGTTAGGAGGCGGCCTATAAGCAAGTTGTGGATAATCTGTATGAGAATTAGATGTGGAAGAATATTTAAAAATGATGGCATTAGCTATGTTCTTAGGTTTTTACCATGCATGGAGGGATTAGTGAATTATGATTATGGTTTTTATCATAGTTTAATATGGACTTTCTCAAGGGCATGGAATTCAAGTTTGTGAGCCATAGTGAATAGGACTTTAAAATATTGAAATGATTGGATTTTAAGTGTGGAAGAGATATGCTTCGCACAATACCATGAGAAGATTTCAATTATCTCAATTTATGGAAGGTAAAATTATGGTTAATTATGTCACACCATCGTGTGATGAAGTCTATGATATATTCATTATCATGCATTCTAATGGTATAGAGGTATGTGATGGTGATCTTACACACAATGTTGATTGAGAAATGTTTAAGGAATATTTGCACAAGATGAGTGAAGGAAAATAATGAATGTTACAGGATGTCATTGTACCGGTCAATACGAGTCTAGATAATAACATGGAGAATGTGTGAATCATGAGGTCTTGATCATGGGTGATAAGGTAGCATGCATGTCAAATTACGAAGGTTTCCTCCTTGTTATTGAACTTAGAAAATTTTGGCATTTACTAGTGAGAAGGATAAGGATTCATGGTAATCGATGGATTATTATTTTTGTTGCAGATTTGTTTATATGAAAATGTAGTGTTAAATCCCTAGGTAATATGCGGCCTCAAGATTAGCCATTGTACTAAAAAATGCTTGTATGGGATTGTTATATGGCTGGCTTTGAGAAAATAAAGGGTGCGATTGTGATGAATATGAGGTTAATGGATTGGGTTGTTGATAAGGTTGGTATTTTGAGGATGTGTGGGGGTTTGTGGAAGTGGTAGATAAGTGGGGATGTAATTAAGTGGTTTTGATTGAATGGTTTCTAGTAATGGTTATTGTGAAATAGTGATGTGATATGATTGGTGATATTGAGTTGGTTGTTGAGAAATAGGGCACTTAATATAGGATGGGTTGGAATGTAAGTGATGGGTGGTTGTGATACTTGAATGGGTTGATTGGTAAGGATATAATGATAAACACCTTGAGGGGGAGGATGATGGGTATAGGTTGATTCTACATGATGAGGCTAAGAGATGATCACATTTGCATGCATTTGGGAGGTGGTAATGAGATATTTTGTTTAATTATGCTACTCGGGTGGAGGGAGCAAGTGATATTCTTGAGATGATTGAATAGGAGCACAAGTGACATTAGTAGATGATGAGGTGATATGATTAGAAGATACAATAGTGGTGTTAACGCGAGACAAATTATATGGAATAGGGATAACTAATTGAGTGGTTTAATGACCATGAGGGATGGTGGAAGAAGATGGATGGGGATCAAGTTCATGTTGAGCCATAAAAAGACCATTCACAGTCTAGGAAATAAGATAACAAGTTGTGATGTAAGGACTTCCATGGATTTGGGATTGGAATGGTAAGTGTAAATTTGTTGAGGTCCATCAACAGGGAAGTTGGTAGACTTAAGAAGAAGATAGTCATGGAGGGAAACCAAATTAGCGTCAAGGAGCTCTTGGAACTACGCACACCCACGAGGGATGATAGGAGGCCCAAAATCTTCAATGGAGGAGGCGCGGGGGGTTTTATTGGTCAAGATGGATTAGAATGATGATAAAGGGAGGTATTTTTTTTTACATGAGTGGTAGGTTGAATGGTTTAGGATACTTGTAAGGAGGAAATGACAATCATGGGTTGGGTGAATATAGAAAAAATGACTAAATGGGTGGAAGTAACAATGGAAAGAGTGGAATTTTGTTGTGAAGAGATAGTGGAGGTAGTAATGTTGTTTGTAGTCTTATTTTCCCACTCAAATATCTAGGTGCACTATAACTTCATCCAGATAGATCTAGAATCTCACGCGAAGCATGTAAAGCTACCGAGTTCCTCTTTTATTTGAACTTTGTCAAGGTGCTAGCATGCATGATCATATAATCCATAACCATATCAAGTAATTAAGTGCAAACCATAACATGAATCAAGACAAACAAGAGAACAAGTTAAATAAAATAAGAATAAAGATCAGATTTACCATTTAATTACCATACTAAGATACATCAACAACCAATATCTATCCACAATGATCCATTGTATTAATTCATCGCATGTTAGAATTTGAATACATAATAATATTTACCGAGAGAATCATGCGCGTAAATACATTCAAACAAAATAAATATAATACATCTCTATCTATCCAAAACAATAATGCATGGTCCTCAACCTATGAAGATAAGCTATTATATATATGGGTGGGGAATTTCACTTCACCACCCATGAACTCTCAAAATATCCTGCATGCTCAAAATAGCCATGCATGTATACAAAAACAAGTACAAAGAATACATGCTCTCCTAATAATAGATTAATTCTATAATTAAATCATGATCTAATTCTATTATTAGCTCATTCTATTCATGGCTATTTATCTTCTCATGCATGTTCTCTATCCAAAATAGACACTCCTTTATCCTCAAGTATACATGCTTCAATTTAGTTTTGGAACGTTGCGTATGAGCGCCACTCAATCCTTTCACTATCTATTTATAGCCCATGGCTCCAAAATTATCTATGTCCCTAATGTCTTCTACTTGGGTGTGAACCTTCACGTGCTGCTTGTTCCAACTTCCACAAACACCTTTATACATGTCTCGCATGCACCCGAAACCCTCACATGCACTTATAATTAGAAAAAAATTTACATGCAATATACCCCACACTAATTTGATTTTCATCCCTAGAAATTATTTGATCAACTTGTGCTCCAAAATTGATGTGTACATAGTAAGAAGAGAACAAAATTCAATGCCCAAAAGTATCATCATACCCAATAATTTACTCAAGTCGGAGTTGGATGGAAGAGTTCATGAAATTCAACATCTATTTCACTCACCACCTTCTTCCATTCTTCAAGTTCTTACAATTATTTCCCTTGCGTTGTACCTACTATCCCTAGCACTTGGTCAGATATAAATTCTATAACACTACTCTTAAGTTCCTATATAACCACTATTAGTTCCGCGCACACCCCATCAAACACGTCCATGTGGTCCAACACCATATTTTGAAATTTTCCTATCCAAAGCTCCAACTTATCCCTCTTAGTTTTTATAAGATATTTCTTCATGGTCGTATAAATTATAACTTGAGTGTGATTGGCCTTATTTGTAGGTTTCTTCTCTGAATGGCTTTGAGTACCACTTCTTCATCGACCAACCATGTATCAATGATAGGTTCACACTTCGACATCATTTGAAAGCCACATCATCTTTTCCATTTACATCTTTAAGCCTTGTGACACAAATATTCAAACTCAGTGATCCTTTCCTTAATAACGACCTTATTAGCTTCCTTCTCCTTTGCAATTTCTTCCTTTGTTAGTCTTGTGCCACTCCGTATATTATCTAGAAGCATTCCCACTAAATCCTCCAAATATTCCATTTCATCATCATAGTCACTCTTGGATTGGATTACCAAGGATGTGCACTATCCTAAAATTTGTTTTACCAAGGCGCTAGCCGTGTCATAAGCTTATTTTTTTCACTTCTACTCTCTTTGGAGGACTTTCTTCAATCTATCTACCTCTCACTCCAAGGAATTGCATGCTGGTTCATATGTCAAATGATTTGGATCCACCACCTTATACTTTCTCCCTTGCTCATGCTTTAGTGTGATGGTACCGATGGAGTGCTTTCTTACCTCAAATTATGGTTCCTCTATTTGGTTATGTAGGATCCAACTCAACGAGACACTCCTTCATCCTAATATATCAAATCCCATGTATATAACTTGTCAATTGTCATTGAAATTTGGAAGCATGCCAGCAAGACCTTTTAGGGTCATAAACATAGTCTATGTGAGGTGTTCGGGGCATCCATCTCTTTCTTTGTTCCTTCCTCTTCATTCTCTATTTATTAGGAGTAGGATTCCCTACGTTTGTGCTCACTCCTATGCCTATCTCTTCCTTGATGACAAAAGCATCATCAACCTCTTTAATATGCACCTCCTCATACATAGGCATATCATCTTCAATATACTCTCACTCCCCTCTACCTCTTTCCCATGTGTTTGTTACTTCTCTTTGGAATTTTTCCTTTCTAACCGCTCCCATCCATTTGTGCTCTAACTCTTCACATAAGGTTTCTCATGTATTTTCTAAACCTGATTCTTCACTTTTCTCTGTACTTAGAGACAACCATGGCTTCTGTGCACTTAACGTTTTCTTACTCCACGTTACCTTGTTGTGAAGTCCGTGAACCACCATTTTTCCTTCTTGTGTAATACATTTTAGTTCTCCTTGAGTGGTCCAGTATTCCTTCATCTTCCTCCTCTTCTTCCTCCTCAAGGTTGTCATTGTGCACCCTCTTCACATACGACACTATTATCCTTCCATGCTAAGGAAAAGTGGAATCTGTAATATCTACCTCAATCCCCCTTGAGCCTTAGGCCTTAATTGTACAAACACTTGGGAAATCAAACCTATTATTGTGACATTCAGCTGGGGATGCAAGTCTAGCATTTATGGATCTAGCACCTCCAAGTACGTTGGCCTCAAATCATACCTATAGGTCTTCCATAAAGTATGTAAGCCTAAGTCAACCTTTTCCACATCAAAGGTTAAATTTTGTGCATCCTTTATTCTATTACAGAGTACTTGAGATACCGTGTAGTGAAGGAAAATAAAAACTCACATCGGGGTCCATCTTCCCATTTTCCATCCTAAAACGCACAAGGTTGTAGTGTTACATCACTACAAACTTCATCTTATCCTCAACTTCAATAGGAAATTCACACATAATGCACTTTTGTTTTTTTTTTTTTTTTTTTTTTTTCTTTTTTTTTTTTCGAAATGCCCCTCTCAATCTGTCATTCCATTTTTTCATCCTTGCTTTATATATACTTGTAAATGTGCCATCACAAGTATATCCCGTGAATTGAACTGTAGGAGATTTATTCACGGGTGGGTAAACCCATATATTATCATTTGGTCCATCTCGGTACTCAATTTTTTGAAAACATAATGAGGAGGATAGAGCCCTAGGTAATATTTTATCCTTCATCATTCTACACCCACACCTCTTCTATGACTCCATCATTGACAAATTACACAATATTATAATGAGCCCTATTTTTTATTCTATGTGCCACATCAAGGAATATCTTATTTGCATCTTTCTATCTCTTTGAGGTGCCCAATTTTTAGCTAACCAACCTAGTTTTATCCCTAGTTGTAGGATCATCCAAGTTAGAAATAGTCATTTCCCGGTTGCCTTTCTCGTAACTCAATGTTGTAGCTAATTCATCTATCTTTACATTAGCGCAAACATTCAATGACATATCCTCTCATGTTCTCCTCAAACATGTAACATGCTTAATTATTTGAGCCATCATCCTCATCCTTTGGCTGGTGAAATAGAAAATGTATTCCTATACCCTAGATATAAGCCACTGGTACATGTGCAAGGATTTCGCAAAGAAACGAAGCTCAAAAACCTGTAAAAACTCCCACCTTTTTCAATTATTTATCCATGAAGTCATCTACTAGGGGATTCACTTCCTCGTCTATCCCCGACAACACTTTATCCAAATCTACTTTCAAACTCTTCTCATGTTTGGATGGTCTATGATTAAACTCGCTAATTTTGCATTCGGGAGCTTCGACTTCCAAATTTCAACCCTATACACACCAAGTGGGTATTACATTTCCAAGTACATTTCCTCTAAGGGTTCTTCTACTTTAATCTCCACCCTCTTATTTCAGCTTCTTTCCCTTTGGTACCATCTATTCGTGTAAAATCACAAAGAACCCAAATGACCTCTCAGATTTGGTGTTTCAAACTTGTCATTTGATGTGATTTGCATAACATTGAGTTTTCCCCAAAAGTGTGGGACTTTGCAAATGGGAAAAATCTCTAGATTAAGGTTGGTTCCTATTCCTTTGTCTAGGTGCATACGTGAAATTTGCAAAGGATTTATTCCTAAACCTAATCTAATATTGCCAAGGAGACAAGGATGAAAGGAATGCAAGAAATTAAAACTAAGCTAACTAGGTGATACACCGAAGGAATGATGAACATTTGTTTTTCTGATAGGCACAAACCAAAAATGCATACAATAATCAAGCACAGATAACTAGTTTTGCAATGAAAGACCAGATGAGAGCAATGAAGACAAGAAAGGGTCAAAAATCAGCCACAAACATGTATTATTGCTCTGTAGATTTGATACAATGCATTTACAAAATGGCCAAAAGGTAGAAAATGTGTTGCAATCTAATGGAAGGTCTGAAACTCCACGAATTCATTTTCCAGAGGAAAAGGGGAGCCTGCAAAATAGAAGAATGTCCAACCCTTTACAATGAGTCCCGACCCTACTTTTATAGATTCAACACAGAGGGAAGAAAGAGAGAGAAGCGGGAAAAACCAGTTTGAAGCTCAACCACTATCATCAATGCCTCTTGCAAAATATCTACCCCAAATCTATCTTGACTACATCAATTACTAGTTCGGTGCCTCGAAGGAGGGGAAACAATGGATCAGATCGAATCTGATATGGTTGTTGGGGAAAAATAGATCCTGCATTAATGGCCCAAAGATGTTTCTCCATTTTTCTCCCACCTAACTTCTCCAAACTTAAATTTTCATATCTTCATGGCATAGACGAGGTTGAGATATTTCCAACGGTGCAGATTTGTTGGATTTCAAGCCCCAAGTCGAAAGATATGCCCATTTGAAATTTGGATTGGGTCCATATAAAATAGTAGGAAAACCAGTTCGAAAATGGCCCCCTTTTGAAACTAGACACATGGAGGGCTAGCGCATGTCTGAGGGCAGCCTCTATATTTTGCTTTTGGAGTGGCATGGGGCTGACACGTGGCTTCTTCCATGACCTACTCAATTTCCTTATGTTTTTGGCTAAGTCCTTTGCTCGGCAGGGTCATATATCGATTGGGGACACACGACACTGAAACTTGTTTAGAAACCCTCCCTTAATTCTACTCTTGAATTAGCGTCATGTTGACACTTGGCACCCTCTGCTGGCCTATCTCAATGCTTTAACTATTCAACCCGACCCTGTCCCTTTATGAAACCAGACACATGGAGGCTTCATGCTTACTTAGAAACCCACTTAGGATTTTTCCTTGAAGGAGCGTCGAGTTGACACATTGAGGCCTCCGCAGACTCTTGTAATTTTCAAAGGCCTCTCTTACCTTTTTAGACCCTAAACATGTGGTGAGTTAGTGCTCATTCTCCATACTTAGTTGATTTTTGGGCCCAATCTGTCCCATTTTTCAACTTGGACTACATGGTGAGCCCACTCTCATTTAGGCCTCTTCTTTTGGATTTACCTTTGGGGATGCGCCAAGCTAATGCATGGCAGCTTCCACTAGCGCTTCTATACTTAGTCTTTTTAGGCCCACCTTGTCCACCTTTTGACTTTTAACTGTTGAATCTACCTCCTCTTTGGGTTTGGGACATGTGGGGGCTTGGCACTTATTCGAGTCTCCCCTTTTGGATTTAACTTTGGAGGTGCGCTGCTTGGACACTTGGCAGCATCCATTGTCTCCTCCATACTTAGTCAATTTTGGGCTCATTCTAAACTATTTTAGAGCTCGAAGACTTCAAACTTTCACCGCTCCTTTTCTTTTGAGCCTCGGCTTCTTTAACACTCTGCTCCTCCTTCCCGACCCTACTTTTCCATTTCTCGAGCCCACCCGTAATCTATTTACTAGATTTGAGGCATGGATTCACTTGACATATCCGTTTTGAATTTCTTCTTGCATGGGGTCGTTTGATCTTTCACAGGCCCCGCCACTCCATTGTAGATTCCCTTTGTAACCTATTTGCAGGATTTGAATGTGATTTCTCTCATTTCTTACGTGTGTGGTCATGGATAATCTAATTTTTCCAGGGGAGAAAAATATGGATAACACCATTTCTCCAAAAAAATTATGCCCTAGGTACTCTTGTTATAACATTTTTATCCACTAAACGAGCATTGTGAATCCTAGTTATTCAAACCAAACGTAAACTCTTCTTCCCATCCCCTAAATGTTGGTTCCAACTTGTCTCTCCACAAGGATCTACATGTAGCTTTACATGATGCTTTGGTTTTATTCTTTTCTCATTTTCTCTTTTGCACCAAAGTCACTGTATAGCTCTTTCACTCTAAGTTCTCTTCAAATGCAAAGTAGAAAAATGACTACAATTTTCCCTTATTTATACTTTTTTCATCCACCTAACACATGATTTTAAAGTACTTTCTTAATAAAGTTCATTTTCCTACCTTTTCTTTCTTCCGACTTCCTTTCATGAACTACATTCGTAACCTTCTATCACACTTCACCGCTTCTAAATCCACAGACCTCCTTCATGCACCTTCCTACGACAATGTACATAAACTACATCGTATATCAAGTAGTTTATCATGTTGCTTCCTACCTCACGTTACACTATGCAATCATTCTTCCAATGTGGTCTTCAATCTAAGAATTGTTTCTTTAGAGTACATTTATCTAAAGCAAATGTAACACCTTTTTTCTATAGCGCCAACCTTTCGAGAACACCTTCAACCGAGAAAACCTATACCAAAACTGGAGCCGGTAATTATTTTCTCCATAATTGATCCACCCCACACTAAAAGTATGTGTGGCACTCTATACAAGATCTCAAAAGATAGTAAGCATCATCCTATGCACAAGTGAGCTTATTACAACAAAACACTTGAACTAAATTGAGAAATCATAGATACAATGAAAGGAAACACATATAAAGGGAAATATAATCTAAGTGTTAATATTATCTTATAAAAACCAATAAGACTTATTTATAGTATGGATTTAGCCTACTCCCATTGAAGTAACCAGGAAACAAGGTGTCATCCAGTTCTGTAGTTGACAAGCTCCTATTTCCAATAGTTTCATTACTATAAAGGGTTCAAACCACTTTGCTCTTTCGATTTCCCTAGATGGCACACAAACTTGCAATCATAAAGTAGAACCATTTTCCCAACTTCAATTTGCTTATTCTGAATATTCCTATCATGTCATGCCTTTTGCCTTACCTTCTCGGTATTCTAGCTCCAACATACAATGGTGTGCCTTTTATCTAACTATTGTTAGTGCAAATTCACAACACCTCAAATGAGTTATGGATCTACTTTTCTAAGGAAATGTCATTTAGTGTGAATGCACAACATTGAGTTTTCTCTAAGTGTGGGACCTTGCAAATTGAGAAAACTCTCCAGATTGAATCTAGTTCTTACTCCTCTATTTAGGTGTATGCATGCAATATTTGTAAAGGTTTTGATTCAAAATTACTACTCTAAAACTACAAGGAGACAGGGGTTGAGAGAAAAACAAGGAAATAGAAACAAAACTAAGAAAAATAGAAAGTTGATACACCAAAAGAGTGCTCAACACCTTGCTTTGTATAATAGACACAGATCATGAGGATGCAGCAACAAAACATGAACAAATTACCAGAATTCAATGAAGGATTAGAATACAATAATAACTACATGAGAGGATTGAAAATTGATCACAAAACATACATTATCATTTCCAAATTTGATACAATGCGTTGCAATAGAAAAGAGTCAAAAAATGTGCTACAGTATTCATGGGAGGTTTGAAACTCCTTCAAATCCACCTACTAAGGAGAAAAGAAGAGATTGCAAAAGCAAGAACATCCAACATTACAAAATGAGCCAAAACTGGCTTTTAACCATGAAGTAGAATGGAAGAAAGGAGAAAATGTGGGAAAATCTGATTTTAGATCTCCAACCATTGACAAGATTCATTAAAATGGCAAGGTCACCTCTGCAAATCCACTTCCCAACACATTCGATCCCGCAGGACAAGAAATTGCCAATACCTTATTAAATCTAGTAGATGAAAATATGATTTTTGTCTTTTCCAAAGAGTGTCGTGGGACATTTTTGCATTTTTCTCCCACGAATCTTCACCAAAATCTAAAATTGAGGGGTCCAACATGTGGATAATTTCACCATCTTTCCATTGATATAAATAACATGAAAATTCAATCTCTAGATCAAAATATATGCCCCTATGAAGATTTAGGGAAAAATGGTGAAAAACAAGGTCAAAATTGGGTCGACGGGTCAAACCTTAAAATTTTCCCTTTTTTGAATTTGGGAAAATTTCCCAAAAATTCTCCATGCCTCACCACTCCACTGCCATGTGGCGCTTTCCCATTCACTGATGGAAACACGGGCCCAAACTTCACTTTTTCCTTTTGATTTCACATTGGGCAAAATTCCCAAGATTTCCTGCGCTCCACCTCTCTCCGCCGCCGCATGTCGGCCTTCTGGTTGCTCTATGGGGATGCGCTTTAACATTATCCTTTGTGCCTTTTACAATTTTGGAAAATTTCACCAAAACCTTTTGAGCTTCCAACCCCGCCACCGATCGGGCGGTGTCACGTCCACATTGGGCGCGAGGTCTTCTCAACTTTTTCTCCATCCTACTCCACGGGCCTGCGGGCCGGTTTTCCCCCTTTGTACCCTTTGCCCACTTTGGAAAAATTTTCAACTTCACTCTGCTGCCCCAACTTCCTCTCGCCACGTGGCACCATTTCAATGGTTGCGGACCTGCTTAGGGAAATTTTCCCCAAAAAACTCCATCGGGCCATAACTTGAAAATTACAAGGAGTTAGGAAAAAAATTTTACCTTTCTAGAAAGGGGAAGAAAATCCTATCTGATGAAACCATTTCCAGAAATTTTTGAGTCCCTGAAGCATGCCAAAAATTCATTTAATTTCTAAAAAAGGAAAAGGAGGAGGAGTTAGCCAAAAATAAGCATGGGCTTATTTTGGATAACAAATGCATCGGTTATCAATGTGCTCTTTTATAGCTTGCTCATCATACATTCCACTTATGCACACAATAAATATGTAAGGTAACATAAACTCCATGGGTAAAAATCTTCTATGCTAAACACCAATTTAAAAGGTGTGGCTTTATTCAATCTCTTGTAAGTGGTCTTATATGCCCATAGTACAATAGAAACTATCATCCCAATATTTCCTTCCAATATCACAAATATTTTTCATTGTGTGCCCCATAATTTTATTAAAAGCTTCATAATTTCATTGGCCTATGGGTGATAAGGATTGGTTTTATGGTGTGCCACCATAAAATTTTCATTAATATCCTAATGTTCTCATTCAATAAATGAGATCCCCTATCACTTATCAAGCTTAATGGGCATCCATAACTGCTGATAATTTTCTCCCATAAGAACCTTGCTAATGTAGTTGTGTAATCTTTTGTAGGCACTTCTTCTACCCACCTTGCTAGATAATATGTGCAATTAATAATATAATGTGTGTCGATCCTATACGTGGGTGGTGAAATCAGGACCTACAAAGTAAATTTCCCACTTTTCAAAAAGTTATGCACTCACAATATGCCTCAAAGGGATTTCATCCCTATTCCCAAGCTTCCTAAAGCATTGATAATGGTCACATGCCTTGATATATGCTTTATTATACTTGTATAAATTCTCCCACCAAAGGCCAGCCATTAAAATCTTATTTGTGGTAGCATCACCGCATAGTGCCTACCCGCAATTCCTCCATGAGATTCCTCCAGAATAACTTCATGCTCATACTCTAGAACACTACGGTGTAAGACCTCATCATGGTCTAACTTGTACAAGTCTCCACCAATCAACTAATAAGGCACCACATGTATATCAAGTTATTTCTTTTCTAAAGTCTTCATCCCTTCATGCACCACACTAGTGCGTAAAAATATTGTAATATCCTCTAAGTCATCGAGCATGTGGTTTAATTTGAAAATTTGTGCATCTAGAATTATTTCATCAATGCTCTACGCATCCTCACCGAGATAATTCTTGACAAATGATATGTTCCTTAATTACTCTTTCCAGGATTTACAACCACTGTAAAGTCAAATTCTTGAAATAAAAGTATCCATCTGCATATGTTCCTTGCAAGAGACAGAATTATTGACCAAATACTTAAGCGCCATGTGATTTGTATAGAAAATAATTAGAGTTACCAAAAATTATTATCTAAACTTGTGCAATGCGTAGATCATGAAAAATGCTTTGTGCTTAGTATTTGTATAATTATGCTTAGTTACTGGTCAACTTTTTGCTTGTAAAATAGATAGGATGATCTACAATACCTTCTCTAGGATGAGCCAATACTACACCAATGGTTGTGTCGAGGCATCAACATGTACGTACGATTTTTGTTCCATAAAGGAAAGTGAAAAATGGGCACGATGTAGTAAATCTCTCCTTAATTGTCTCGAACACTAACTTGTTACTCATCCAAATGGAACTTTCCCTTACTCTTCAACAATTCTTCCAAGGGCACAAAAATCTTAGCATAACCCTTAATGAACTTCTTGTAAGAGCTTGTATGTCCCAATAATATGTTCACCTCACTTTGATTGGTAGGATCCTCTTAGCCCCAAATAATTGTAACCTTGGCTAGGTCTACCAACAAGACTTCTTTACATATAATATGCCCCAACAGAGTTCCAAAGGGTGTGGAAAAGATGCACTTCTTGATGTTGAGAGAGATTCTCAACTACCGGCACCTCTCAAACATGAGTCTCAAGTTGTCACAATGATCTTTTACTAACCCATATACGGTCTAATCATATAAGTATACCTATAAGAACTTGTGAATAAATTCCTCAAACACTTGTACAAGAATTCACGAGAATACTTTGTAGGCGTATTCTTCAATCAAGGGTATAACAGTGTATGCAAAACTTCCCCATTTAGTGGTGAAAGTTGTCTTTTCTTCATTTTCCTTAGAAATCTGCACTTGATGAGGACCAAAAAATCCATCAGTAAAGGAGTATATTTTTATCCCTATAATGCCTTCCAAAATATCCTCTGTGAATGGGGTGGGAAAAGGAGAAATCACGTAAACAACATTCAACTCCCTATAATCCACATAGATCCTTCTTTATGCTTATGACCATAAGACTAACCCACTCCAACTCCTCAATGGGGTCAATGATTCCAGACTTAATAATTTTATCAATCTCATCCTTTACCTTTACGTGCAAATTAGGATTCATCTTATAAGTCTTCTTCCTAACTCGGGCATGTACCTTCCTTTAATTTGATCCTCTTCTTGCCTAAAGAGTGATGCACTCCCTTTAGTTCATGATAGCGCCATGGAAATATGTCTTGGAAGTCATGTAAAAGCTCTATAATATTTTCCACCTCTTGTTCGGACCCGATGTCGCCAATAATGGGTTCTTTAGGATCTGCATCTATTCCAATGTTAACCTTCTCGTGATTTTATAGGCTCATGATACACGCACACCTTCTCATCTACACTATCCAAAACCTAGGGTGCACCTTTAATGTGGTCAACATCCACATTCTCTACTTCATCATCATTGATCATATATACTAGTTTACCCTTTTCATTTTCCATCTATATGCATCCAAGTTGTTCCTCATCATGTATCTTGTTCATCATCAAAACATGCCTCTAAATATTGCTCTCCTAATAGATCTAGGATGAGATCTTTAGCCTTTGTACTATCCCCCATAGTAAGGCACTTCATAATATGTAATGCTTCATTAACCATAGGTTTAGTATAGAAATAATCAAAGGTCCGAATCATACCTGTGGTCATTTATTTTAAATTCCATGTTTCTCTGTTTAGTTCCACATAGGCATACCATGCACACGTAGCCACATAATGTGGAGTATAACTTATGCACCCATAGTGAAGGTGGTAAGGCCTCATGTCCCTCTATCCATATTCTCTCACAATACCATATGTGATGTGAGGAAGGGGACTTGCAATGAAATTCTCATGTTTTAGTAGGCGTATTTCTCCTTAGCAACCTAGTAGAGAGGGTGATTCTCACTTCTCTCCACTCTATAAGATTGTCTCTGTGTGTAGTCCACCAGGGCGTTGTTTTCCCTTACAAGGTATATACCAGATTTTTTCTTCTATCCCCATCATTAGTCCATTAGGCCTCCATAGCATGTAAAAATACATCTGAAATTTTTTTCCCAGTGTATCTTAGTACATAGTTATTCCTAAAGCACCTAACCATGTGCGGTCTAATTACATGAGTCACTCTATTTTTAATCTCTCACCCGACAATTTCATACATTCAATACACCCAGGTTGTCACATGAAATTTTGGTTGTATCACTAATAGATTGAGCATCATCCCATTGAATCGAGACCTTCCTTGGAAGGCTCAAGCACTCGAGTCTCTAACTGTGTGCTCATATATCTTGTTTAGATATTCTTGACTCAAGGGATCAACATACGATGGAACCTTCACATCTATTAAAGGAATAATAAAGTGCTCTTATTTTTGCTCAAAAATGATGTATCCCTTGTTAAAGCACATATTAACATTATTAGCATAACTCCAGGGAACCCAAGTAGTGTTTGGGAAATTATCCACTTTTGTGAGATCTAACACCTTAAAATCCCCAATTAACTTGGTCCCTTGAATAGTAATGGTTACATCCTTCAAGACTCTAATAGGCATAGCCCTAATTCTATTTGTCATATACAACACATTTTTTGAAGGTTGTAATGGTGGTCTTCCCATCTAGTTCCATGCATCCAAAGTAAGTGCATTGACTTCCACACCTATGTCAACCATAATATTTCTCAAGATCCATCCATCAACAACTACATTTAGTGTTATCTCTTTATCATATTCATAACTGCGTGGGAGGTAAATTCATATGAAGTATGTGTATCTTCTTTTAGATCTAGTGTGTGGTACCCCTCCTTCGATGAGAAATATCTAGATACTTACCATGTATCACTTCTTACTTTGTAATAACATGTTTATGCTTTAGATTCTCCTATGCCCGCAAAACCTCAATGCTTTCTTGTAGTCACAAAATAGATTACAACTCGGGATCGGTGTTAGCTTTGGCATCCACTCGATCTGTAACAACATGTTGTAACTTAATCATCCCTACACCCTTATCATTCTTCTTGTAATTATTTCTCATGTGCTCATAAAAATTAGGGCATTCCTCAAACTTATGCTACTTTCCACACCACGAAAAAACCACATTCAGGGGCACTCACGTTGTTAGTGATAAGGGGATCCACAGGTATAACATGTTCATCTAGGAAAATATCCTCTTCCACCATTACAACCTCATCCTCTATATCCTCCATGAAATCATCTACCTTTGTTATCTCTATTATTGTGCACTTCATTATGTTATCCTTCCCGATCCTTAGAACCACTCGCTACACTAGTCGATGCACACTAGTCCCAATAGATTTATGGATGTGATCAATCAATCTACATTTCACCTTTTCATGACTATGGGATTCAAAAATATTACATTATGTAGACACATTCGATGAATCGTGTATCGTAAAAGAGGGCATTTAATCGAATCATGGTCTAAATTATAGATCTCACAATCCAATAATGTGATGCGCACCGATTTTGAGGTCGAGTTATCCTTTGTATTTCCTTCAACTTTGGCAATATGTACATTGCGTGTCTCATAAGTTGAATTATCTGTGAGATTCTCTAATTACTTTTCCATAGACTCAATCTGCACCTCTAAAAATAGACTAACTCAAAGTGTCTACACTTGAACTTCCTCGGCACCCTAAGCTACGTCCAAGGCCTCGTGTGCATCCATAAAAGTCTTATGAGATAGTTCCCTTCTAAAAACGTTAACGAGGATACCAAAAACCACTACACATGCTAACTAGGATGAATATCATACGACAAATTTGATTCAAAAAGTCTTGAAACACGCATCATACTCCCTTACACTTTCGAGAGAGTCCTTGCTTAATATCTTTAATCCCATTTATGCTCTTCTGTTTAACATCTCATAGAGCATTATAATCTACTAGAGTCTGATTTCAATCATTCTTCTTATACCATCTATCGTGCACCCTTTAAGAGTAGTAGAAAATTATATTACCATAATCTCTGGAGTTATTATACATTTCATGTGCCATTGTAATTAACATTTATGTACATGCTCAAAGCAACATCTTCAACACCCCTATACTCTAGAAAGTGGAGTGAAATATCATAGTTAACTTTCTTTGGATGATGAGGGTGTATACCATACCCACCGGATCCGAACTAGATCCCCCAAGTATTTCCTCCACCACCAAAACCTCCCGATCCACTTGATCCAGGATCCTCAAAATCCACCCGAACCTCTTGTAACAGGCACCAAACCAAGATGTGCTTCTTTGTGTCCTAACTATCATGCTAAATTAAACTCCCACATTCTAAAAAGTTGTATTACTTCAAGTTGTATTACCAATTTTTGTGCACCCACACTTTGTCTTAATGATGCGCTATTAAACACTCCTCTAATTAGACCACCCAACAAAAATGGAATTGTCTAAGTTGCCATAGGTTTTTTTCTCATCGATGCACTTCACGAATTTAATGTAAAATGATATTTACTTATCACTAATTTCTAACCAACACTAGCTTGATTCTCAATAACTATTTCAAGAACTTGAACACGATGTGTAAGGGAAAGGTCACTAGGTGGGATCAGATGTGTTCTGTGGTCCTTAATCTTTCTTCCTCTAACATTCTCTTAACCAAAGATGAATGGGTTTCTCTTTATGCTTGCCTAAATGAGGTATTACTTGATGCTCTAGCTCTACATCTTCTATGTGAGTTTCAAACCCTTCACAATCCATCTACCTCCATAACTCCATAGATTCCTCAACATCACTCTTCTTTAATAATTACCTCTCTTGCATTTCATTATACTTAAGCGACCTTTCCTCTCTTTCCCTTTCTATCGTTAGGTATGCCATCTTTCACCACATTTGTTCTTTCTCCTACGCATGGTGGGGTTTTAGCTAGCCATAAGTAGTTCTTCTAAATTCAAGGTTATCATTAATATCTTAATCTCTAAAGGAATAGCGTACAAGTAAGATCTTCTCGGCTCATGCAAGAACTCAAACTTGGAAACCTCTGGAAAATGATACCCCTATTTCTTCATTGATCCATAAGTGACAACCACTCGTACAATTCTATTGGAAATAAGAAGAAGAAAGTCTCATAGAGCTCATGATAAATATTATCCTCCACCCACTTATGTCCATTGAAATTAGGTCCATGACTATATCTTTGTGCAAATTGTTCTTGTCCATCCTCGATCTAACTTTCAATGTTTTCCAAATTCAATCGACACATCTTCATCATGCAACATCCTTGTAACAACCGGAAAAGAGGTCCTGATAATGGATACAAAATTTAGTCTTTATCGGGACAAGGGGTGAAAAGGTACATTGACTAAATTAATTAATATTATAAATTTAAACATTATAACATATACAAGATGAATAAATTAAATAAAGCACAATCAACACATAAAACCGCATATAACATATAAAACCCCTCCTAATTGGGTAAAAACCATGGAATAAATTTATTATCAAGAAACTTTTTCATTTACCAATCCAGTAACTCCCTCCTCACTTCTATTCCCTATATTTTTACTAGGATTTACCTTCATATTCCAAATTGGAATATTATTATGTGATTTTATAATCGTGTATCCCATTATCCTAAATATATGAACTAAGGTCATAATTAAATAACCTGAAGGGTTATAACCTTCTTAAGTGATGGGGCACACCTCCCCAATTTAATTAGTTGATTAATTAAATTAACCAACCCCTAATATAAAGTTTATATTTAAATAATATGAATATAGTTTATTATATATTATTTAAATGCAAACTATATATTATGATGCGCTTAATATTATAGTTCTAACACTCCAATTAATATTAAGTGGGGATCCATATGCCAACATTACCTGTTTGTACAATAGGATTAACAAATCCATAAACCCTAAAGGTTTAGGATAGCACATGTATTTGTGAGACTAAATCTCACCATTTCTCATGGAAATATTCTTATACCACATCTCTAGGATCATTTTATAACACAAGGACCTCCTTTACAAATAGATGTACACTTTGGAATGTATTTTTTCCCATAACTCTTTCATTTTACAAGTAAACTCTATCATTTTACTTGAGATCATACAATATTTTTTACAATTCTTTTAAAACTAGAATAGAATTATAAAGGAGGATTTAATCAACCGGCTGGCCTTTAGGAGGTGGAATTTCCATACACACTCCCCATCAATGGAAACTATGAAAGGCCAAGCATTGCATGGAAGTTATAGAACTTTACAACAAATAATGGATTCATAAAAAGTCTCACAACTTGATCTTCATTTGGGCGACTGCTCGAGATCTATATCACCGTTGAGAAGCTTCTCATGAATAAAGTGCATATGTATCTCAATATGCTTCATTCTTTGATGTTGAACTAGATTCTTAATGAGAGCAATACAAATCTGGATATCACATAGAAGTGGAGTACTTCCTTTAGATTCCATGTGCATCTCTTCCAATATCCACTTTGGCCACATGGCTTCTTTTGTTTCTTCCATTGTACTTATATATTCTTCCTTTGTAGAAGAAATGGAAAATTTTGGCTTCTTTTAACTACTCCAAGCAATGACACCTGTACCAAACTTGAATATATATCCAGTTGTAGATTTATGATCTATCACATCACCAGCATGGTCAGAATCACAATATCCATATAAATATGCATTGTTAGATGAAATATAATGTAAACCATAATTAATTATGCCCTTTACATAACATAAAATTATTTTTGCTAACTTCCAGTGATCTTGATAAGGTTCCTACATAAACCTTGAAGCAATCCCTATTGCATAAGCAATGTTAGGTCTAGTAATAGTTAGATAAATCAAACTACCTACAAGTTTCCTGTACAAAGTAGGATTAGCTTTTTCACATGCAGGTTTAGGATCAAGTTTACATCCTACTTCTATAGGAATAACAACTGGTTTACAATCAAGCATATTAAACCTTTTAATAAAATTAGTTTTATGTTGTGATTGAGATACTACAATAGAATTTTTATCTTGAAATATAGACATGCCTAAAAAATGATGCAATAATCCTAAGTCTGTCATCTCAAAATATTCATTAACTTTCCTTTAATTTTCATAATTAAAGTGTTATAATTACTAGTGATAATTAAATCATTAACATACAATACAATGAGAATAATAACATTTTCTTCAATTTTAACAAATAAATCATTATCAGATGAACAGTTATAAAAACCAACTTCATTGAAAAAATTGTTAATTTTAGAATACCAAGCTCTAGGAGCTTGTTTCAAACCATACAAATATTTTTTCAATTTACAAACATACATTTATTTTCCTGGTTCTTCAAAGCCTTTAGGTTGGGTCATATAAATTTCTTCTTGTAAATCACCATTCAAAAAGAATATTTTTACATCCATTTGATGGATTTCCCAACCATACTAAGTAGTTAAGGAAATAAAAATCCTTATTGTGCTCATTTTTGCAACAAGTGCAAATGTTTCTATGTAGTCGAGACTGGGTTTTTGAGTAAACCCTCAAG
Organism: Taxus wallichiana var. yunnanensis; assembly: GCA_018340775.1. Lineage (NCBI taxonomy): Eukaryota > Viridiplantae > Streptophyta > Pinopsida > Cupressales > Taxaceae > Taxus > Taxus wallichiana. The sequence continues at coordinate 186,073,228 of CM031243.1, read as the reverse complement.
CTAAAATTATGGCTTTGAATTTATCTATACTGCCATCTACTTTATATTTAATATTGTATAGCCATATAGATCCAACTATACTTTGTTTTTCAAGAGGGGGAATAATTCCCATGATTGATTTTTAATCAGATTTCTTAGCCTCTAAGCATATTTTTTCAGAAGAAGCTTCTTCAAAAGATTGGGGTTCAAGTTCTTACAAATTCATCAAAGCATGATATGTATGATGACTAGTCATTTTTGAAGCTTGTCATGATTAAAGACTTGCATAATAAACTCAGCCCATCTATATCTTTTAGTTCTGATTAAATAGGAACAATCTAATTTTCAACAATAGTTTCTTCATCACATACACAATTTTCAATTTCAAATTCATTTTCATTTTCATTAGAAATGTCATAAATAACAAAAGATGAAGAAAAAAAAGAACAAAATATTTTTCTAATATTTTAACATTCTTGTTTTCTTTAACTTCTCTTTTTATTAATCAAAGATCCTAATTCCTTTAGTTTTTATACCATATCCTATGAAGATACAATAAAAGATGTATGATCAAGATTCTTCCATTTTGATTTTGGAATGAAGAGGGAAGCTAGAATACCAAAGGTTCTCAAATGAGATACAATAGGTTTTTGGTTTGAAAATTTTTCCAAAGGAGTTGAATTTACTAAGGTTTTAGTGGGAACTCTATTCAAGATATGAACAAAATGTTCATAGCTTCAGCCCAGAGGAACTTAGGAACTTGAGTAGAATGTATCATGGTCCTAGACATTTCTAGAATAGTACGGTTTTCCTTTCCATGATCCCATTCTGTTGAGGGGAATAGGAGTAGTTAATTCCATTTGAATGCCACATTCAATAGAAAAATGATTCAAATTATTGACTCACATATTATACCCCATTATCAGTTCTAAGCCTCTTAATTTTATATTTAGAAGAGTTTTCAACAAGAGCTTTAAATTCTTTAAATTTTGACAAGACATCCAATTTATTTTTAATAAAATAGGACCAAATCATATAAAATAAATCATCAATGAAAGTGACAACATACAAAGAACCATTAAGATAAGGAAATTCTAGGGGTCCTCTAACATCACTATGGACAAGCTCTAAAGGTTCAGACAAGTTATCATCATGATGATTATGAAAAGGATTAGCAGATTGCTTACCACGTAAGCATCCTTCACAAGTTCCATGATTTTGGGAAATAGGTGGTAGACCAATTACTAGGTTTAGTTGAGACATGTCGTACATGATCCTGAAATTGACATGACCTAGCCTCTCATGCCATAATTACATGTTACTTCTTTGAGTTGTCAAACAAAGCAGAAGAAAAATTAGAAAACACATACAAACCATTTATTTTTAATGTTACACTATTATTATTTTTAAATTTGCAATCCTCTTTCTTGTGTCCAAATTTACCACAATAATGACATTTTCCATCAAAGCTAACTCTTAGATTTCCAAGTTTCTTATCCTTGCTAGGAGGTTTAAAAAAATTTGTGTTTTTGTTGAATTTAGAGGTTTAACCTTTTGATTTCTGAGCGAGAAGTGTTTATGTGGAATTCTCCTTAGAATAAAAATTTAACATTACTTTTTCTTCCCGTATAAGAAGAGAACTAAGGGTTTGTAAATCGGAATGTCTTGTTACATTTTGATATTTAGAATTCAAAATTGAAATGAAATTTCTAAATTTTTCATGAATATTTAATTGGATAATAAAATAAATAAATTTATCTTGAATCAAATTACTACCACATCCATCTAACTGTGACTTAATATTTTTTATTTTGCTAAATAATTAATCACTTTTTCATCTCCCTTCATGGGAGTTGTCATAAGCTCTAAAATAAATTTAATAATTTTTTATAAATGCGTACCTTCGTGCATCGACTTCCAATTGAGCCCAAGCCTCACTAGGACTCTTGATTTTCGATATGAAGTAGAAAATCATCCTATACACTTCACAAAATAATAGACATCACCTCTTGTACTTTCTGTTGAAATGCAATGACATTATCGATAGTTGCATGTCTTCTGGTAGGAGCTCTCTTAGTTTCATTCACAACTACCCACAATTTTCGAGCCATATATTCTACTTTCAATCGAATCTTATAAATGTTGTAGTTGTTTCTATTTAACATCTGAGATTTATCAATTGAAAAATTATTAGTCCTCATTTTTTCATAAAATAAAGATAAAAAATTATTAATAAAACAAGGATTAAAATAAGATTTTTATAGAAATTCCTCATGTCATATTTTAATCCTCATAATTGATCACGATAAATTTATGTCAAAAAAGGATGTCCTATAAATTGAATAGTCTATACATGAATACGTTAGAATGATATCAAAAAAATAAATTGAAATCTAAGTGAAAATATTTTTTATTTTGTATGAAAATGACGACGAAAAAGTTTGTCGTCGTATAAGAATATATCATTAAAAACATGATAATTTTACTATTTTACAAACATGATTTTTTATAATTTGTCTATATAAACAAATTATTTATATATTTAATTTCTAAAAAATTATATATATATTAAAAAAATTGGAGTTCTTGCCTCTTAATATTTTTCTTTCAACTCGGCAAGTTGTTTTCACTTAGCCATATTTCATATTATATTTTGAATGCCAATGTTAAATGTAAACCATATAGCCATATATAATCAGACCAGATGTCAATATTATTATCAATGCAAACCGTATAACTACCAATGATATATTAGGCCATCGAACCATATAACGAAACTCATATTATCCAAACTAATTTTGCAAATTTCACACTGGTGCCGCATGATATATAAATGAGTCAGTTGCTCACCATGCCCACAAGAGAATTAAAAAAAAGGGTGGTGAGACCGCAGTCACACCTCTTACCTAGGTTTCCCCATGTGGAACTAAATCCACAATTAGGAGAACCAGGTCTCTGAATGGTAAAGACACGAAGGAGGTCCGCAAATCGATATGCGGCGGAAACACATAGGGGCTTGCAAGATTGAGAAGCAAGTGCCAAGTGACATTAAACAAAGGAGGGAGTGGTATGAAGGGGGTCCGCTCCCATATAAATATATTATATATATATATATATATATATATATATATATATTATATTGTAATATATGGTTTTTTTCAAATAATATAGGTTTATAGGACTTTATTTTTTTAGGTTTATACAAACCACATACACTTTTATATAGATTTATATTTGTGTATGTGTGTGTGTATATATATATATATATATATATAAAGTCTACATATATATATATATATAGAAAAAAATACATATATATTTATATTGTATTTTTATAAAAATATGAAGATTTTATAAAAACTATAAAACTATTATAGTTTGTATTTAAAATTTAAGAGCAAAATTTTTAGGATCCTATTCAGGACATGAATAAGGGTTTCAAAAATCATAGTAAACAATTTAAAACACATGTATTACCAAGGGACAAGGAATTTTCTTGAACAATGAAAAAATTAGAACAACCTATTTTTTCGAGTCTTGTCTCCCCCTGTAAACTCGATTTTTACTTTTCCTTTTGATTTTCTTGAATTCCATGTATATTATGTGAAACTATATAATATTTCAAAAAATTTATATCCATTTCCTTATTTTCCAGGGGCCTAGTAATTCCTAAAGTTAAATTATTTTCACGTAGTGAAAGTCTAAAATTCCTTTTTCACCTATGCAATATTCATCCAACCATCCAACTATGTGAAATGGGAAGAGAAGGGTTAAATAATATTCCAAATAGTTTAACTACCTTCCCAACCATTACAACCTTAGGTTACATTAGGATTAAATTTAATTTATTAATCCCGCTCTGGTACCATGTCAGGACGAGGGGTGAAAAGGTACATTCACCAAATTAATTAATTATTATAAATTTAAACATTATAACATATACAACATGAATAAATTAAATAAATCACAATGAACACATAACACCGCATATAACGTGGAAAACCCCTAAATGGGTAAAAACCATGAAATAAATCCACTATTGAGAAAATTTTACATTTATCAATCCAAAGAACTCCTCTCTTACTTGTATTCCTTGTATTTTTACAGGATTTACCTTCATATTCCACATTGGAATATTATTACATGATTTTATAATCTTGTATCTTGATATCCTTAATATATTACCTAATCCTAAGGTCATATTTAAATAACCCATGGGATTATAACCTTCTTAAGTGACGAGGAACACCTCCCCAATTTAATTAGTTGATTAATTAAATTAACCAACCCCTAATATAAAGTTTATATTTAAATAATATGAATATAGTTTATTCTATATTATTTAAATATAAACTATATATTATGATGCACTTAATATTATAGTTCTAACGGTCTTGTTTTCCCACTCAAATGTCTAGGCGTGCGACACTTCAACTAGATAGATATGGATGCTCACCCGAAGCATGTGAAGCTACCAAGTCTCTCTTTTATGTGAACTTTTTCAAGGTGTTAGAATGCATGATCATATAATCCATAACCAAATCAAGTTATTAAGTGAAAACCATAACATGAATCAAGACATAACTAGTGAACATGTTGAATCAAATAAGAATCAAGATAGATTTACCATGAAATTACCATACTCAGATACATCAATAACCAATATTCGTCCCACAATGATCTATTTTATTAATTCATCACATGCCGTAAGTTGAATATATAATACCAATTACGAGAGAATCATCTACATAAGTACAATCAAGCATCATAACTCTAATACATTTTTGTCTCTCCAAAAAAATAATTCATGGTCCTCCACCTTTGAAGATCAACTACTATATATAGGGGTGGGGACTTTCCCTTCACCACCCATGCACTCTCAAAATAGATTGCATGCTCAAAATATCCATGCATATATACAAAAACAACTATGAAGCATCCATGCTCTCCTAATAATAGATTATTTCTATAATTAAATCCTAATCTAATCCTATTATTATCTCGTTCTATGCATGACTCTTGATCTTCTCATGAATTTTCTCTATCCAAAATAGACAGAATTTATCCACAAGTCTTAATGCTTCACTTTATTCTTGAAATGTTACTTAAACGCTACTCAATATTGTCTCTATCTATTTTTAGCATGTGGCTCCAAAATTGGCTTGAGTCCTAAACGTCTTCTGCTTGGGCGCAAACCTTCTTGTCTTTACCTATTCTAACTCTCACACGCACCTTTAGACATGTCTCGCATGCACATAAAAACCCTCACGTGTGGCTTATACTTAGCAAAGCAAAAATTTTCGTGCATAATTGTTTGATGTCATATTTTATTCCATTTTTTTCTTAGGATCATGTAATAACTGACATGAAACAAAAAAGAAAATAAAAATATGTTATTTTTAACTAATTCATACAAGTCAAGTAGAAATTTTTTAATTATCTTGATTATTATAGATGTGAAGAAGAAATGAAAAAGGGTATCGGAGGGAACCTATGTAAATTGTTACTATGTGGATTGTTTTAGGTAGTTTATGTTGGATTCCTTGATATACCTGAAGGTACGTGAGGCTTAAATCTATGTTAGTGTTAGTACGAGGCTTGGTATTGGGGCCTACCCCTGAATTCACAATCCTACAATGATAAGTGAGTCGGGTGCTTATCCAATATACTTCCCACCAACTTATGTATACTCGGCCAAAATACCAAGTCAACTTTCCTATTAGGTAATGAAATCCCAATAGTTCCACCTGGGAAGAAGTGTTTTATATGTGTAAATTGATTCATGTGTTTGGATGTGTGTGATGAAATGTATGCAATAAGTAAAACCCCTAGGTAAAACTATATTTTTAAGAAAATATGAGGGGTTCTTTGATATTCAATGAAATGAGCAAAAAAAGGATACAATACGATAAAATAAAGATATTGGGAATAAAAATAAGGAATACCTGGATAGCATTTTTCCTTTTTATCTGAATTTTTAATTTTTAAGCAATAAAGAAAGAAAATCCAATCCATACCATGTAAAAAATCAGGTACATGGTTCTCCTTCATGTGAGATTAGTAGAAGATAATAAAAGAAAATGAAATGAAGAACAATGATAGACTCACCAAGAAATGGTTGTCTGCGCATGACATTCCAGGACAAGTTTCCTCGCTACATGTTTTAGATTAGTGAAAATGTAACAAGAAAGCTAACAACTCAAAATATGGATGGTTTAAGGTACCTCTAGATGGGATGGTGATGTGCAGGCACAAAATGATGAATCCTTCTCCGCAATGAGCTAGATGACCTATAAATCGATAAACTCAACAAAAAAATGGATTAGTAGATAGATGGGAGGGTTTCCTAATAATGTCAGTCCTAAGAAGTGAAAACTTCCTAGGATGGATGTTAACCCTCATTTTGATAAAGATAAGATAAAATTATATATTGATAAATTGGATGTAGCTATATATAAACTAAAACAGAAACTAAAAATGATAGATATAAGATAAAAATGTAGATCTAATCTAAATGGATGTAAAATAAATCAAACTGGGTGGGTTAACGATGAACGAGGCTTAAAGGATCCATTCGACGATGATCAGGCTGGATGAGAAGAAAATGTAGAAAAACAAGCCTGCAAGTCCTCCTATAGCTGGATATGAAGTTTATCTTGATCTGGATGTGGATCTCGAACTAAAGGTAGAACACTCGTAGAACATCTTTGGATCGGGGATCTGATTGAAAGGATGCAAGAAAACTATGTAAAGTTATGATGAATGGTATGAAGAAAGGTCTCGATCGACGGTGACCAAACTGATTCAATGGTGAATGGGGGCTAAAAGAATAGATCTAGGGTGACAAAAATGGTAGGATGATAGGATTTGGAAGTTGGATGGCTATGGAAACAAAAAAATGACAATGAAGGTTTTGAATGTCGAAAAACTAATAGAATATAGGTTTGGTTGAGAGCAACTAGAAAGTGTCAACGGATCATCGGGGATGATCTAAGCTTGGGTAAAAATGGGTGGGCTGAAATGAAGACCTACAAACAATAAATGAAGGCATGATAATGATAGAGAAAAATAACTCCCGGAACATCTAAACTCGCATAAGATCTTATGGTGATGGACAATGGCAACAAAATTTGTAATAAAGGACCTAGACATACAAGGTTGAAGAAGATCTCCAAATCTCTCAAGTTGAAGCTCAAGACCTACAAAATGGAGATAATAGCTGCAAGATAAAATACAAGAAAAAATTAAGATCACAAGAAATATAAGGTCTCCAAATCTACATCCTTGAGAAAGGGAGGGGTAAGAGGTGGGATTAGGGTTTGGAAGGGTTAGGTTGAATTAGGTTTACCTAGGATGAGTAAATGGGTAGGTGGAGAGTGGAAATTATTAAGTAAAGGCCATGTGGAGATAAAATCATTAAATGATGGCCTAGAAAGGATAAAATGGAATATTTAGGAGAGGAAATGAATTAAATGAGGCTTAGAATTAAATAGGCATGATTAGGGATGATTAATGGATGAATAATGATGGGAAATAATTATAGGTGGGATAAATTAAATTTAGAAGGAAATTCAAAAGGGAAGAGAGGTGTGCATGTAGAAAAAGTTGTGACGAAGAGAAACTGTGAGGTGAGTGGAAGTGATATGAATAATTGTTGTTTACAGAACCTTTCCATTTTCTCGATTGTTTAATATGTTTTGTAATTTTATTAGAGCCTCACTCATCTTAAGTACCTTAATTTTATCATGATCTTACCTTGCAACATGGTTTCTAACTTACATCCTAATGTTTCCTTTAGTTTTGATATTTTGCTAAGTTGCGGTGTTATGTAGAAGTACAAAAAGTTGTGAAACAAAGGAGTGAAGAAAGGAAGTGATATACAGACTTGGTGAAGACGGAATTGATCCAAGGACTTGGAGGAGATAGTGTTTTTAGAGTAGGTGATATTTGTGCAACAAAGGGTGGATATAGCTAAGGAGATACTTGCTGTGCACAAAAAATAATGCCGCGAGATGCTTGCAAGGAAAAGAATCAAAGTTTGAGAACAATTTTTAGAATCCTAATAACAAAGGCTTGGAGATGTTAAAAATATGCCACAATAAATGAGGAATATTCCACGAGGACCCGCAAGGTGAGGATAATAAATTTATGAGGCACCCAAGATTAAAAGTCAAATGAAAAATAAGTTAGTGATCTGCAAGATTTCAAATTTTAAATGTTACTGTGTGGTTTCAAATTTCAAGTATTATGTAGAATCCTTAAACTTACTCCGGACTTATAATTTTTCAAGTCCTCCATGAACTTCTAAAATCTAAATATTTCATGGATCAAAGGAAATGTTCATAAAGTCTTGAGAGATTCGTGGAATAGAGAAATCATATCTGAATGTCGTGGCACAAATAATTATACCTTCATGGCATGGCACAGTTTAAGGCTAAGTATGAGAAGTTTGAAAACATGTGGAATAAGGAAACTTGGTGTTCTATGTACATGGTACAATTGGCATCCCGTAGATCGATGAAGTCATTGAACAAAGGAAAACGCATATCAATGAGATGTCGTGAAAGAAACATTATTCATGTGAATTCCGCATAACAAAGAAAGACTCTGTGGATCAAGAAAAATGCACATAGACTTTATGAAGCCAAAACAAAGCCACATAATAAGGAAAAATTTGATCAACCCATGGAACAAAGGTAAAAATTCATGAAGTTCGCAGAGCAAAGTAATTTTTCATGGAATGGTTAGGTTTGGTTTTTACCATAAATTTTGACTCGGGTATTCATTTCACCTAAAATTAAGTACATTGGGAATGTCTTGTAGAATAATTTCTAAAGAGATAAATTTTACAAGGAATGGTAAATCAATTTTAGATATTTTAATGGAAAATTTTTACAGATTACACATCATTTTTCAGGAATCAAAATATTTGGAGATGTTTTGTTTTCATATTTCTTCACCCCGGAGCTTCTAGAAATTGAATACTACCTTCTTGACCACATGAGATGAATGATGATGAATATGTGCATTTTGGAGTGGACATTTGGTCATTGTTTCCCACTTACATATCCCTGATTGCATGATATTTCATTGATTTTCCCTCAACTCATATGGATCACCATCTTACCTTTTGATTTTAAATATGTAATGGATGTTCTTCCATGGATGAAATATTATTGTATAAATATGAGGCTTATCCTTATCAAATGGGCTAAAAAATCATTTATGTAGATAAAATATTGAAATTGGAGGGTTTAAGCTCTGAGTGAGGTATTTTGATTATGTAACAGCTCTGCAAAGATCTGGATGCTTGTAATTATCAATATGTAGGTTCATGCTAAGGTGAATACTTATGTATAGCCAATATCAAGCTTTGAGATTCATATTATATATGTTTCCATTGTCTTCACTACAATTGGACATGTAGGATATTATCTACTATGAATTTTGTTCTTTCACATTTTAAACAACTCTTGAAATCAATAAATGGTGACTTTATTTTGTAATCCTATGTTTATCGTGACAAATAACTTCAGAAAATCATCTTGCATCTGATTATATGTTTATGAACTGAAGGCTTTTTACATTGTAGTGTTACTTCACACCATTTGTTTCAGTTATAAGCTTCATTTCTGTCATTTCTTTGTGAATGCATATGTTTCTTCCTTGGGGTGTCCTTTGGTATTATAAATTTTATGTGGTAAGTACATGAGACTTCATTCTCAATTGTCTGCGTATTGAGTTCTTAAGTTTTAATTTACATTTCTTTCCTTGTTTGGGTGTCCATGAGGGAAAGAAACCTTTGGAGAGTGAATTTCCTTTGATTTCAGGTGTGAATGCATGAAGAATTATCAAGACAACATGGTTAATGCATCTACTTCCTCTCATTATCCCTTTCCCCCCATTTCCATCCACCTTCACTTTGATTTACACTATCCTTTTATCCTACCCCTATAGATTTCATCTCCCTTTGTACATCCAACAAGATATTTGGATATAAATCACACTTACCTGTCATATTTTGAGTGTATTTTCCATGAATTGTGAATATTAGCATCTCAAGTTTTATCACATTCTAAGTTGTCAACATTTTTCCGAATGATGATTGTGATCATATATATTTAGTCTCTAGTGGCTTGTTTCGATGTATCAAATGTTTACAATGCTTGTGTGACCATTCTATGTTAGGAAATAAGAAATAAAATATGTAGAAAATCCCACATGAATGCAATGGTAGAAACTAATATGCATAACAATATGACAAATCTAAAATAAAAGTGTATAAAATAACAGAACACAACACAAAGGCAATATTTAACTTGGTTCACCCAATTTTGGCTACATCCACCAAGAATCACTTGCACTTATTTTATTACAAGCCACATATTTATCTCAATACAATACTCATATCTATTTGGAGTTGTGATCAACAAACTCTCCTAAACTCACACCTAAATTCATACATCTAACATGCTCTATGTCTCCTCCCATGAACAAAAGCACACAAATAGGAAACTTCTTAAGTATTTTTACAATACCGTGGGTACCAAAACCATGGGCCAAAACTGCCCCATAAACCTATGGGTCAAAATATCACCCATATGAGAAGAGCACATTTGTTAAGGTATTAGGAAACTTTTTCGAGGCCAAAGAATTTTCTTAGGGCTACGCCCCTACACCCCTGCTCTGGGCCCAACCTAGCCCCAAACCTCAATGAGATAACTATGGATAGTGTACACTACCTTTAGTGTATATTCTTCAAAATTTCCACACATGAAACCAAGATCCACAACATAACATTATATAGAATGATCATTACATTTGGTGGTTGCATTTGATCTCATATTAGGGTTTCAATAAGTTGTAGGGTGTGAAATACAACATCTCCCTATCTTTCAAGAAACCCCATAGGTTCTCTCACCTTGGCCTAAAAAATCCGTAAAGTAGTAGGTGAACAATCACACCCTCAGTAAATGTTCTCCCTGTCATTTTTACATCATATGATCATGAGAAAAATATAGATTGACCCTTTGCTATAAATGATCAACTAACAAGTTTATCATTCTCCCTTGTTCTCTCCTAATGCAAATATACATTCCAAAGATTGTTTTGGGGTGTTATATTAGGAACTAACACCCCACTTGTTTTAAATGATTAAATATAAATGGGGACCCTCCTTATCCTCATACAAATTGATGACATCTAAGTGTTTACCTTTAAATATCTTGTATTTTCATTATCTAGCTTATTTTGTTGAAACGATTGGCATTTGTATTGAACTTAGATTAAATATTTGTACTTAGTCAAATTTTCAGGTTTCTTAACTAATTGAAATATTTTATTCTTCTTGTAGTTCAAAAGGAAAATCATGAACATCCATAGAAGTCAAAACCTAGTCTTTGGCAGATTTTCAAAACTTAGTCTTTGGCAACATTGTTCCAAAATTAGTCTTTGGTAGATTTTAGAATTCTAGTCTTCTGTAGAAAAATAATGGAAAATTTTTGGAGCAAAGAGAGAAGCCAAAATTAGTTTTACGTAGACCTGGAGAAAGTGGAATTCCATAGATTTGGTTAATTCCAAAAATTAAGGGATGTAGTCTACTCAATGGAGACCGTGATGCAAGAAAAAAGTGTCATAAGGTACCGAGAGGAAACAAAATGAGTTAGATAAAAATAAGTTTGGAAGCCATGGAAAAAAAAACTTGGTGTTTTGCGGGTCTTCAAATATCTTAGTGTTTTGTGTTTTGTCAAAGAAACTAATATTCTATGGGTTTTCAAATAGCTTAGTGTTTTAAAGGTTTTTAAAGACTTAGTTTTCTGCATGATTCACCTAGCCTACGAATAAAGGAAACATGATTACGGATGTAATAAAGGAATGTGACCTTTATGTCATAGAAGAAATAAAAGGCTAAGTACGAGAGTATTATAGTACTAAATATGTGTAATTTATAAAGCCACATAATAAAGGAAACATGATCATGGATTTAACAAAGGAAGATGACCTTAATGACATAGTAGAAAGAAAGGGCTAAGTGAAATATTATTAGAAGACTAAGTATGTGTAAGTTAGAAAGCCACCAAAAAAAAATTCTAGTGCTTCACGGACTTTTAAAACATCGGTGATCCACAGACTTTTCAACGCTAGTGCTCAACGAATTTTTCAAAATGGTAGTGTTTAGGGGTTCATCTAACCCATGGAAGAAAGAAAAACATAGAGCACAAATCTAAGGATGAGCATGTGGATTTATTTGCATGTCTTTCTCTACATTTTTCTCATTTTCTCATCATCTCTTTATCACTCAAGCTCGGAGGATTCAGGTAGCACCATGTTGAGGGTATGACCTACCCTCCTACTTTAGGCTCTTCCTTTAGCCAGGGTGAGAGGACCTGTTTTGTAGTCTAATTGTGAGTGGGGTGGATGTATCAACAATATTTGGCACTCTTTTGTAGAGTAATTGAAAAACAACTCTGGGAAGACATGGTCAATTCAAAAAAGGCTAACTCTCACGAGTTGTCACTTCTAGATAGTGCAGATGTCTTCTAAACAAAGCTCAAGACTACTAAAGATAGTAAGGAACCAACTTTCTTTAGCATGTTGTTGGATTTAATGAGGAAAGCATGGGTAATTCTGGTAGGATTAGTTAGTTTTGGATGTATTGATTTGGGGAATTAAGCAAGATAAAGTTGATTATACCATATTTCACAGAAACTTTAATAAATGTTGGGAGATCTACCAAGTGTAAGACAAACATACCTCAAATAGCTCACAATGATCCTTTAACTAGAAGATGTACACTCATGGAAGCCCAAGAGTGCATGGTTTCACACAATATTTAAGGATTCAAACACAAAAATCATGTTGAAGACTTAATAAAACATCATAGATTCACAATTTATCACACCTAAGATACACTCAAAGACTTACAAGAAACATTTAACAAAGTGGAGACATAGTGATTTTAAAATTGTTTATTACACAAATGAAATGAAATCTCTTCTCAACAATGCAATTACAATTTCCAAAATGCTACCAGAATGATAAAGTTTTGTGTGACTTAAAGGATCTCTAAAATAAGATTGCAATGGGAGCATGAATAACTATTTTACAATATATCATCTTGATGAAGATACAACAATGCTCATGATTAACACAATTAGTTCAAGGCTCATCAAATTTATCAACAAGGGAAAGTAGATCTATAGTCTCAGTGCTTGTCAATGGTTGTACACTTGCAACCATCTTGACATGACTAAATTTGAAGGCTCAAAGAAAGTAATAGGTTTCTCTAATGAGTTCTTGGGAAAATGGTTTTTCTTTCAGTTCTCCTTTTTTTTTTCAAAAAATTTTTCAAAAAATTTTAACCCCCTTCTGCATGATTATTTTCTTCTTGCATTTATACCATTCTATCCACTCATTAGCTTTCTAAATTTCCCCCAAAAGCATGAATATTTCAAGGGAATATTCCCCTTTACAACATATATTTTAAACCACATTATTCTTTTGAAAATGCTTTGTTTAGTGTTTCCAGTGTAAGAATTATGAGCTTTTTCAATTTTCTCTGTTTGTGTATGATTGGGATACCATGTCATCACTTTTGGCCAATTATTTAATCATTCTTTTCACTTGGTGATTGGATAGTCACTTTTGATGATCTTTGAGCACTTCCAGGTGATTAATATGATAGATACTCTTATCTACTTTCCAAGAATCCATCTTGGGTGTTGCACACTTCTTTTCACATCTTTTTGGCTTAATCATCACACATGGTTCTTGTCAAATCATATTAATTCATCAGTTCTTCTCACTCCTAATTCATTTCAACTCTTAATTTTTCTTCATGTGAGCTGAGAAAAATCTTCCTTCATCTAATGGGAATGATTTCTCTCAACTAAATCAATATGCACCATTCTTACTATAAAACTCAGTTCTACCCTCTCACCAATATGCATTTCTTTCCCTATCTTGAAGGTAAAGAAATTTTTCATAGTTCTTATCAGAAAAAATGGTGAAGGTGCTTGTGGAAAATAGTCTGAAAGAGATTTCTTTGAATATTTAAACCAAATCTTTGACTTACATGGTCTAGATGAAGCCTTTGTCAAATTTTTTTTGATATAGCACATCTAGGGATACTAGAGGGCCTTTGACTTATCAAAAAAATTCAGTCTTGCACTCCTCCTGAGGTTAATCAGAATCAATCTTGTCTTCTCAAGCCTTTCAATCCATGTATTTTCATCTTTTTTGGTGGGAACATCAAAAGGCTCTTGAAGACTTGAAGAGATTCTGGATTGAAAGGAGGCCTCAAGTGTCCAGGAAGACTAATTTTTAGTGTCCCTTTTTATGCAATGAAGAATTTGTGTTGAAGGAGATCCCCAAGGAGTCTTATGTGTTGTATGAAAGTCTTCTATTGATACGATGCCTATCATTTCTCATAAAATAGATGAACTGGAGTGGAGGATTATTTCTCTAGAAAGGTCAGGCAGGACCCATGCATCACAACCATTCACAATACCAGTACCATCTTTGGGTAAGAGAAGGGGTGAGTCAAGATCCCAACCCCAATTATCATTTCGATGGAGAAGAGGAAATGTCTTTATCTACTCATCACTCTAGAGTGGAAATTTCTTCTTCTAGAGACAACAGGGGCAGGTTTTTTGTTTAGTCTTCCACTCATTTTAGTGCATTGTGCTCCTTTTTAGCATGAATTCTCAGGACCTCGGTTGGTTCCTTCTCCAAGAGAATCCCACCCCTCACAAGGAGATGGAAGGTTGAATCTAGCTCAAGATCTCTTGTTCCACCCAGCCCCCAAGGTGTAAGTTCTTTCTCTTCCAACCACTCCAAGATGTTCCTTCTCAGTCTATTCCTAGTAAGTCTACCCTTCACAAGGGAAAAGGGAAGACAACATTCTTCACATGGGTGGTTTGGATCTTCTAGACTGGGTGTCTTCCTATCAAAAGAAAATCAAGCTAGAAAATATCATGAATAGTCCCAGAATGACTCTTGAGTCATTGATGGATATGGGGATGTCCCAGGGATCTAGTGGGGTCCATTGTATTTTCCAGATAACACAAGGCTCAAATGAATTCATGTTGAGGAAGAAAAATTGTTGAACAAACTCCCTCCACTAGGGGAAATTTCAAAGAAGGAATAAAGGACATCTGAACATTGTCTTTCCTTCGGTGTCTTTACTTTCAAACATGTACACCACCTTCTTCATCATGGGTTGGGGCCCCTATAGAACCCCATTTTTTTCCTTTTTAACATGTAAAAAGTACAAACATCTCAATAGTTTATATGCTTTTACAAATGGACATAAAATTTCATCCAAGCAATATAAAAAATCTAATGCATTGTATCAAATTACAATTTATATTAGAGAAAAATGAGTTTCAAAGTAATATTCATCCTTCATGAAACAAAAATATCAAATAAAACACCAGTCACAAATGAAATATGGAAAGAAGATAAATTTTAAGAATGACAAGCCTAAGCTTGTTCATCATCTTTTATGTCTACACCCTTTTCTTCTTCAGTTTCTCTCTCTCTTCTTCTTCTTCTTCTAAACCTTGCACATATGCATCATATATTTGAAAAATATCATTGATTTCATTCTTCATCTAGTCCTTGTATGGTGTTGGAAGATCAATGTTTGTCTTGTTATTGCATCCACACAGTGGCCCATTTTTTGCTTGTATTCCAGTGGCCTAGATTTTAGCTCTAATTTTGTTCTCAATTTTTCTCATTGTTTTAATAACTTCATAGGAGAAATTGTCTTTCTGGATGTTTTTCTCAAAAGAGATGAACAAGAAATCAATTTTTAGATCACCATAGCTCTTCTTGAATTTTTCAAAGACCATATCTTCAAGTTTTAAATCAATGGCATCTAAAGTATCATCGACCCATTTCCTTTTAACTTCTATTTTTTCTTTGATCCCATTCAAAATATCTCCACCTGATCTTTGTTAATTCCTCCATAGCATGTTGAGTTCCTTTGAATTCCTTTGGCACAATCCCTTCTTTTTCAACCAATTCATCACTGAGCTGAGTTATGTGGTCCATCTTGGGAAAAATTCCCTCAAAGTAGAAGATTTCATTATCACATTGCTCAATTATTTCATCAATTTCATTAAGCCTATTCTTGAGTTCTTCATACTTTTTCCTAGCTTCTTCTTGATTGCTTCTTTTCCCTTTTTTTCAAACTTCTCAACCCATGTGTCCACAACCTAAACCTTCTTAACAACCTTATCAATTTTTTCCATTCCTTCAGGGGTATTGACAGAGGTACTTTCTTGAGTTTGACTAGACTACCCAATTAATTGTTACAAGACTAGAACTCAAAGCTTTGACTTGTTCTTTCAATTGTTTTTTAGTTATCCTATCCTCATCAACCTTTTGTAACAAGTCACTTACTACCTCTGATACTCCCTATTTTAATTGATCTCTCTGAAGGCTTTCCTAAGGAAATAAGTTGAACACTATAGTCACTGGTTGTTATATTGTCTCTGTTTTTCCTTCATGAGGGATTTCCACTTCTAAATTTTTAGATCCCAGTGGATCAGTATGAGTCTTGGTAAGAACCCTAGATTTTTTTTGGAGGTTCTCACTAGTTTTGAAAAGATAGAGCCATGAGATCTATGGCCTCAACAAGGGATAATTTATTTTTCTTCTTTTTTGAATCAACTCCCCTATCCATCCCTTTGCAAAGACTTGTCCCAAATTTTGTTTCTTGCAATTCTTGTTGGGGTTTTCTTGGGGACAACCACCAACTTCTTGGACATCTCTTGTTCACCTTGGGTTAATGATTCTACCTACTTTTCATGATCTTCTTCTATAGTTATTTCTTTTCTCACTCTTTATATGGCATTTCCCCTTATTGTCTTCCTTCTTGGTCTTGAGTTTGGGATTGATCAGTCTCTTTCTGACTTACACCAGTAATTGGGATATGTTCTTTCCTTATTTCTTCAATGATGAATGCAATTAAACTCAAATTTTTCCTTGGGAATTTCTTGAACCAATATCTTTCTTGCAGGCTCTCCTTTTCCTTCCAATATTTCCACCTTCTTTGGAGATTGTTGGGTTGACACATCATCATCCTTTTTTTTCTATTGATATCTCAGGTTGTGTCATGGTGGATTGTCTTCCCAATGTTGGTTCCCTATTCTCACCCAAAATCTATACATCCATACCAACAATAACTTCATCCCTAGTTACATCTTGTGTAACCTCTTTTTTTTTTTCATCTACAAATTTCCTATTTGAGATGGCTCACTATCCTTAGTGGCCTTGACATCATGGGAAGAATATTCTTTCACTAATATCTCAGTACTTACACCCTTTTCACTAAGCAATCTGGCTTATTTGACTCTAAACCACTTGATCTATAGAAGAAACTTCTGATGCTTGAATTCTTGATTTCATTGGTTGGCACATGAGTAATTTTTTCCATTTCTTCACTTATTTGAAGATCACTTACATTATTTTTTTTTTTTCATCAATAGATATGTCAAATGCATCCAATGTGGAAAATTCCTCACACTATCATCAATCATTATTCTACCTCGAGCCTTTGTTGACTCTCACAATTTTTCAAATAAAGGTATATTCACATTTTCAACTGACATGGTTTCAGATGTTTTCATACCTTGATCCAAGACTTCACTATCTACTTGGATTAAATAAGACATTGCCTTGAGTTGTTTTCTCTGAGTGTTCCCAATTGTCACTCCTTCCAAGATAAAGGTGAAAATAAAGGCACTTGGTTTCCCAACCTATGTGGCATTGATGCTACATGTCATACTTGAAAACATCAATTCTTTCATGTTTCTAGGGGATTAATCACTACATCCCTATGCTTATGTTTCTTGGGTGTATGAGCACCTTCTCTCACCAGGATTGGCTCATACACAATTTTGTGTCTCTTATGTGCCCTTTCAAACTTCTTAAGGTCTAGTGTTGCTCTTTTTTTCTTTATGTGGCTTAGATTGTGAATGGCCACTTGTTATGGCCCCACTCATCAACTTATCAACACTGTGGGGTTTTGGAAAAACATCTGAAGGAGTCCTATGAGTAGCCATACCCTTCCCTTTTTCTTGAAGTGGTAATGAAAAGGTGATAGGAGCATTCTCCATAGATTTTAGAAGCATTTCCTTAGTCTTTATCTTAGAGAAGACATAGAAGTACCAATCCCACTAGTAGCAGAAGTCCATTCATCTATAAGCTCTAAAGTAGGCCTTTTTTGAAGGAAATTGAGGAGATTTTCCTCCCAAGGGATCCATTCTATCAGCTCCTTCTTTTAGGGAGGAAGGTCATCTTTCAATTTTCCCAAATCCTTGAAGTTATTAAGAACTCTTGTGCTTTGAATTGATAAATCAATGTTCTTCTAGGCTAACCAATTCAATGTTCTCCTCATTACATCAGTTATCTAGGGCATATGAATCATCTTGATTCCTCTTCATTCCATTTTAAAGGGGCTATCGGTTGTCCCTCCACCTTTTGATCAAGATAGTATTTACTCACAATATGTGGATCATCCACAATTCCCTCAGGGATAACAACAATCTTGAAGTCTATAATTTGGGTAAGGGTCATTCTTGAGAAGTCTCTTAGCCTGACCTCTTCCTCATCTCTACAATTCATCCAATAGTCCTCAAATTGAGGCTCATGTTCAAAAGTGTTTGCAAGATTGTTGAACACCCACCTGATGTCATAGTTGGCCCTTGCCTCAAACCTTTCCATCCCAAACCTTTTCATCTCATCTTCCATTAACTTAGGCCTTTTATAATTGAAGGGTAAGGAGTACCTTCCAACCTTGATGGGAAACTTAATGTTTGTCTTGTGTTTTCCAAAATTAATTTGTGAACTAGTGTCAACTATCTTGCCATTCACACAAGGCCATTTTATCATCTAAGTACTTGGGAAATTTACATGGTTGACCTTCAAATCCACTAACCCTGATGTATGTAAACTTCTTGTACTTGAATGAAATAACATCCATATTCCATGATTACTTGTCTAGCCTCCTCAAAATCATGTATTGTTCCCATTCTAGCCTGAATAAACATATGATTGGTGTAAAAAAGAAGGCATCATTAACCAATCTCACATTTCCTTTCCAATTAACCAACTGTAATTGGGGAAAATCTCATGCATTTGGAATTTTTAAAGTCAACATGTGGCAAGAGGCCAGGGAAATGCTGTGGCCTCTACAATATTATAAATCAAATAAGTCATCATGTAAAATTCCAATTTTGTAGCATCACCCATCTCTATTTTTTTTTTCAAAGTGCAACCATGTGGTCATGAAGTGCTTCTGCAATGAAGGTTTCCCAAAAATGCTCCCTTTCTTCTCCAAAACTATCCACATATAGGTGCACATCCATTCCTTGAACTCATTCATGGTCTCCAATCCAGCCATTCAACTTAAAAATACAATCACATCCTCTGCTTCTTCAACAAATTGTGCCCTAACCAATATTTTAGGGATTCAAGTGGTTTCCTTTTTCTCTACTAAGAGCCATTTAGTATTTATGAGCCTAACAGTCCTTTTTCTTGGCCTCATAATCTCATGTAAGGCTAAACCAATACCCAAGGTTATTGGATTTCTTATTACATAGGAAATTTTAGCATTATTCTTGATGGTTACAGTGTCAAAGTCAACACTACCTCACCACTTCCATCCAATACTTCCCTCTTTTCTAGGTTGTAATTCATAGCACAAAGCCATACTAATTTTGGGTAGTGTACTTGAAGGGTGGAATAACACCAACTAAAGCAATATCACTATCTTGAATTTCTTTCATGGATTCACTCTTGTTAGGGCTATTCAATCTTTGTAGAAACTCTTTTAAGTCAACATTCATTAAATTTGTGTCTATGATTTTATCCAGATCACTAGTGATTCCAGATGCAACCAAAAACCTAGATGACATGGTTTTCATCTTTAATGCCCTAGTTTTACTTCAAATTTCCTTTCCAATGAAAAAGAGTATGGGAGTGCCTTAGTTCTTACCAATTTTCCCATGAATACCTATGTAATTCAAATTTGATTTGAAAAATATTTTCAATCTCTAGTCCTCAATCCAGCTCCATGATCATTTCATTTTTCCTTAATGAAATAAATTGCTAACAATGGCATCCAAATCTCAACAAATGATAGAAAAATATCAATGCATTCAAGACTTCAAAATTCCTCCTTGATTTGTGTGAAAATGCATTGATGGTGAAAATTAATGTATTGCATCATGGTCATCCATTTTCTTTTTTTCCCAATTTTAAATATGAGTCATCCACGTGGAATAACCTTATGCAATGTGGGCTTGGGGAAACTCTTTGCACTTTTTCTTTGTGTCATAAATGCATACACATTTAACTATTTGACCCGACTTCCCACTTTTTGAATTTCATCTTGAGTTTGACACATGGTTACATCTTAATGGTGGTGGAGAGATGTGGGCCATTTTTGAAATTTTTTCTTTTTTCATTTGAGCCCAAAATTACCAATTTTCTCCGATGACCCACTTCCCCACTCCTTGCATGAGAAAGAGCCACGTGTCCTTGGTGGCCTTGGAGAGCTTCTTTGAACTTTTATACTTTATTACCTTAGTGTGTGGAAATACAACCATGCCCCGATTCCCCACATTCAACCTATTTGTGACACAGTGTATTTCCTCGGAGGTGGAGTAAATTTCTATTTTTGCACCTTTTGACTGTGAATATTTGAGAATATTCATCGGGCCTTGGGGCTTAATTTGTAAATTGTGAATGTTATAAAATTGTTACAAGTTTGTAACTTAAACCCACCATACCATGACCAACTGAACATGCCACGTATCATCAGGCGGTGGAGCCAAATACAAAATTTGTAATATGATCAGGAATAGTGTACAAAGGTAATTTTCCTTATTTAAAACCATTCAGATCATTTTTTAGGATTTTCAAGAACAACATGTCTAACATGATCCTCACCAAAAAAGGAATAAAAACCTACACATGGGATTTTCAAATGAATTTAACATGACTATAACTTTTGAACTCACACTTCTCATGGGAAAATAAAAAACATAAAAATTTTTGAAGGCATTTTCCAAACAAAAGGGGTGAGATTATTTCAAGCACCAACACCGGCTCTCGACTCGGGATGGGCACCCCTATGGGTGCCACAAGAACCACACAACACACACACACATAGACCAAGTGCCAAAATCCATTGGGCTATGGAGTCAAGTAACATATGCACTAGGTCAAGTGATAATAACACATCTCTCAAAAATGTACCAAGAAACCAAGGAAAATGGTCACTATAGACTAGGAAAACAAAAAAAAAAAAACACACACAAAAAATGAGAAATAAAAAAAAAATACTATACACTATACATTGATGCATACCTTGATTTGGAAATTAGTCAAGAAAATGTTTTAGTGCCTATCCATTAATAAGAAACTCAAGTAATTCTCCATCTAGATCCTTTAAGAAGAAAGTGTGTTCACCAATTCTGATATCAATGGAATAAGGGCCCATCCATAATGCATCAAATTTTCCATGTTTTCCTTTTTCTTCATGTCTTTATCCCATAATAACACAAGATCTCCCACACTAAAATTCTAGGAGTTACCTTTTTGTCAAATAATCTTTTAAGATTTTCCCTAAACTTCAAATGTCTCTAGTGGGATTCTCTTCTTTCTTCATCTAACTCAACAATCTGATTAATTATTACATCATAAGGGCTAACTTCTTCATCCTCAAGTTGTTGAAATGAATTGGTAAGAAGATAATTACATGTGTAGGGGGAGAAGGGCCTAAACTCCATAGACTAGTTCAATGGGCTCTTTCTAGTGGCTCTTTTAGTAGTGATTCTATCTTCCCAAACAAAAAAAACTCAACTTCTCACCCCATCTTCTTTTATTAACCTCTAGTGTCCTCTAATTATCTTCAAAAAATTTTTTGTTTCTTGATTCAACCTATCCATTTCCCTGAGGGTTGTAGTTAGATGCATATGTTAGGTTTATCCCATACTCTTGACACATGGCCACTAATGGTTTGGCTCAAAATCTCATGGCATTGTCAACAACTATTTTGTGTAGTACTCCAAACCTACAAATTATATGATTTAGGATAAAATCCATAACAATCTGATGAGTTACTTTCTTAGTAGGGATAGCCTCACCCACTTGGTGAAGTAATCAATGGCCACCAATATCCATCTATGTGGCTTACACTTGAAGGATCTGATATCTCCCCAACAAAATCCATACCCCATTGTTTAAAAGGGGCTTCAATTGATACTGGTTGTAAAGGGAGAGCACCTGAAGCTTTCATTCTTCCTAAAAATTTGACAACTTTCACATTTTCTTACTAACAAGGTTGTATCTTTAAAGAGTGTGGGCCACCAATAACCAACCCTCAAGATCTTGTGGGTAGTTACTCTTCTAGAAAAATGACCCCCACAAACTCCCCCATGAAAATATGTAATTAATTTGGGAGCTTCATCTTCAACAATACATCTTAGGAGAACCCCTTTAGGATTCTTCCATGCCAACCCATAATCAGTGATGATGTACTTTTGGGAGACTAACTTGAGTGTCCTTTTTTTTTTTTTATCTAAATGTCTAGGACACTCCAAATTTCTAAGGTAAAATATGATGTCCTTGTACCATGCAGAACTAACTAATTTCTCATGAACATTCATATCTCCCTCCTCAACTTCATTTACCTCCATCACTTGCATAGATTGCTTTCTGCCATTAGCTTTTCCAAGCCTAGACCTCTAACCAACTTAGTAGTCTTGAATATCCATGTCATATTCTTGTAATTTTTTCACCCATCGACATCTTTTACTTGAGATTTCCATTTCTGACAAGATGTCCTTGACCATGGTATGGGGAACATAAGCTATGATTTTGGAACTTAAGATATATGGCCTGAAAAATTTTTTTTTCTCTAACCAAGGAAAAGGCTTCTTCTCCATGATGGTGTATTTCAACTCATCCCCCTGTAATGCTTTACTAAAGAAATAAATTGGCCTTTCACTTCCTCCTCATCCTTCTGCAATAATATATAGATGCAATGGTATTTTTAGAGGAAAAGAAAACATTTGAAAATATTTTTGTAATCAAGGGAGCTGCTAAGACAGGAGCATTCTTTAGTGCTTCCTTGATTCTAGTAAAATCTTGGATAACTTCCTCTTCCCATTTGATAATCTGATCCTTCTTTAGCATACTTGTGATGGGGATGGTCATCTCAAAAAATTGGAAATGAATCTCCTGATGAATTTTATCTAACCAAAGAAGGATTGAATTCCTTTCTTGGTTTTGGGAATAGGAACTTTTCCAATAGCTTCCACTCTTTTAGGGTCAATCATGACCCCTTCCTTAGATATAATGTGCCCCAATAGATTTTTTCTTTTTGAACCCCAAAATGGCACTTCTTAGGGTTCAATGAGATGCCATACTCTCTACATCTCAGCAACATCTTCTCCAAATGTTGCAAGTGATCACTCCTCTTTCTTGAGAACACTATCACATCATCCTGTACACAAAAAATAAAATCATTTATGTAACCTAAGAATGCTACATCCATAGCTCTTTGAAATGTAGCTCCAACATTCATCAGGACAAATGGCATTCTCACATACACATAGGTACCCCATGGAGTGGTGAAAGTAGTTTTGATTCTTTCTTATTGTTTTACTACCACTTGGTTATACCCTAAGAATCCATCTAGAGTAGACAACAACTCAGATCCAATAACTAATTGCAACATGTTATCCATATTAGGAAATGGATAGTTGTCTTTGATTGAGGCCTTATTCAAATTCCTAAAGTCCACACACAATCTTATATCTCCATTTTTCTTTTTCAACTAGCACTAGGTTTTCCACCCATGAAGAATATCTTGTTGGTTGTATGATGCCTCCATCCCTTAATTTTTTTAACTCTTCTTGCATTTTGAGGGAAAGGAGTGGATTGATTGGCCTTTTTTTTTCCTAAATGGCTTGGCATTAGGTTCTAATGGTATCTCATGTTGGAAAATATCTCTCCCTATATGCCTTCAATTTTGAATATGACCATGCCAAGTAATCCTGTACCTTTTTAACAATTGGACATAAGACTACTTTTCTTCTTTACTCAGGTCACTACCTAGCCATATTTTTCTAGGTTTACCATCAGTCCCCAAGTTTTTCCTCCACATCTCTTGAGGATGACATATGTCTATTAACAATCCTATCAACATTATCAAAAGTTTGACTCTAAAGCAACCAAACCTCTTGGAATGGTATTGGTCTTTAATTGAATAATGTCTTTTCCAAATAGAGTCTCTTTACCATCATAAATACAAACCATTGGTTCCCAGTCCACATTTTGGTTTGTAAACTCTCCTTCATTTTGTAAGAACCTCTGAACCTAGGCATCATCTTCAAAAACCTACCAATGTCTTGACATTTTCAAGGACATATGGTCTTGATAACACTTCTATATCATATCACAGTAAGGAGACATTGTACAATTTTCAAATCTGATCCCAATACTACCAACCTATCTACAACAACATTCTACTTTTTATCATGGTATATTATGTTGAAAGAGTCAAACATTTCAATAAAATCCCAAACTACATGCTTATATTGTTTCATTCTTTGATTCTTGGTTGCATACAATTTCCTAACTTGTTTGACTACCAATTTTGAATCTCCTTTAACAATAATGTCCTTGATACCATACCTCCAAGAAATCCTTAAACCCAAAAGTAGTGCTTCATATTCTACAATATTGTTAGTGCACTCAAATATGAGTTTAAAGGAAAAATTGAAAAGCCTCTTGATTTGGAGACACAAGGACAACACCAACACCATTCATTCCCAAATTTAGAACAAGCTCCATCAAACATCAAAATCTAGGGAGAGCCAATTTTCTCAGGACATTTACACTTATCAATGTTATGCTCTTTAAAATCTACATAGCCCACAAAATTATCAACATCTACATCTGTATATAATACTTCATAAGAAGCATTGTTAGGGTCTTCAATCAGATGTAGCATCTTTTTCTCACCATACAATTTTACAAGGCTTCCTTCTACTAGTATGGTTGCATATGACATATGTCCATCTATACACTCCCCCCACACTAGCAACCCACTTTCTTGACAATAACATTCCCCACTTGGCAGGACAATCCACAATAACTACATTCATGGTTAAGCATTTTCCCGGTAAGCTACCAATTGCACTACCAACCCTTTAACATATCCAATCACCGAACACCTCCCTTGAATCCATAGTAGTGCATTTTCCAAAAGTTTTTGTCACTTTGATATTCAATTCATTCATTACCTCAAGAGGCATCACATTACATGAGGCCCTTGAATCAAACATGTAGTTGTGCACTAACCTATCTTTGATGATTAAAGTAGTATAGAAAGGATCAACATCAAGCTGAGATTCAACAAGAGAAGTACCTAGATATACCTCAGGTGATTCTCCCAAGTCTTCCAATGCTTGTGGTACTTCCAGCTTCTACAATGATAGGGGGAATATCCACATTATTCACATTCTTGTTTTGGGGTATTACCTCCTCTTTAAATCCCAAATATTCAAATGCCCTTTTTCTATGCTCAGGGATCCTAAGAAATTCAACAATAGGCATAATGACTTTGATTTGACTCAAAATCTAGGCTATATCATCAGGGGATGTATTTGGGTAAGACTATATTGGGAGGGAGAGTTATTTCCCTTCTTGTGGTATGAGACTCTTTACAGCTTGGGCATGAGTTGGGGTACAAGTTTTATTTGGAGTGACTAGGCCCTTGCTAGTGTATCCTTTTAGGGGATCCTTTGGGATATTAGTGAGAAGTGGAGTTTTTGGCTTGGCTTGTGGCCCTCCCCTTTGAAAACTCTACTTTTGAGATTGTATTCCTTTTCCTGAGAAACCACTTGCATTCATCAAAAGTTTCATGTCTTCCTCAAAAGGAATTCCCCCATCATACTTCTTAATCATTAAAGCTCTCAAATATTCAAAATCATGATTAGGTAAATCAATATTGCACCATATCAACTTCAATATCATCATTAGGAGGAAGAGGAGATACCCAGTGAATGCAATCCCAAAAAATTTCTACATCCTAGACACTTATCAACTCAGTTGAAGTGGCACCTTGTTGTGGATTATCAGGGCACTCCATCATGCATACATCACCATAAGTTTCATCATCATCTTTCCTCTTCAATTTCCTTATTTAGATCATAGGGGGGATGTGGTAAGAAACACTTGTCACACCAATCAATAACATGGTCTTCTTCTACCATGGAAACCCTAGCAGTCAAAGGATCAGGGACCAACTTATTTTCTCTAGGTTGTGGTTGTTTATTTCCTTGATCCCATGGGCCCTTTTCCTCTTTCATCTGATCTGTGATCACCTCTAGGATGATTTCCAAATCTATCTTGGCCCTGAGGTTTGTGTTGGCCTTGAGAACTCTCCTATTCCCTTTTTTTTCTCTCTAGAAATATTATAAGATATTTCTTTAACTTCTCTCCAGAGTCTTCACAACTTCTTCCAGATCCACTACCTTTCTTGACTGAGGTTTCTCAGGATTAATCAATTTGACACCCTCCCTCTTAGGAGGTTTTCCAACTACCTTAATATTTTTTTTAATTTGTAAAGGCCATGGTGAAAGGCCTTCCTTAAAGTTCTAGGGTTCTTATCCCTCAAATAATAAGTAAATTTCTTGTCAAAAGCATCAAATATTTAATTAGGTAGGACTCATCACTAGGCCTCAAAATTATGGGTAGTCTAGTCAAAGTCTTATTAAATCTAGTATTGAAGTCTTGAACAAACTCATTGGGATTATTTTTTATATTCTCAAACTCAGATAAGAGGAACCTTGGGTCAGTCTTATCCCCATACTGTAATCTGAAAGCATTCTTCATCTCATTCCATGAATCTATTGAGTTGTTTGGTAAAGCTTTATACCAGTCACACATCTTCTTCTTCAAGAGTGTGAATGAATAGATTTACATATACATCTTCATATTCTATTTCAAAATCCTCCATCATATTAACAAAGAGTTTTAAGTGTTGATCACCAGTGATGACATTATTTCCTAAAATTTGGGCAACCTATTTCTTACATCTTGTGGTACAACATTAGGATGCCCAACCATGCCTCTAAAATCTATTGGTCCAAACATATTGACAACAAAGGGAGGTCTAGGTGGAGGATGAGCCATGTTATTTTGAGGAGGTGATCCTATAGGAGGATTAAAATGGTGTGGGACAAGAGGTCTTTGGGACACATGTGTATGATCTTCAAAGTAAGTATCCTCTAATGACTCAGTCTCACAA
This sequence comes from Taxus wallichiana var. yunnanensis, assembly GCA_018340775.1. NCBI lineage: Eukaryota > Viridiplantae > Streptophyta > Pinopsida > Cupressales > Taxaceae > Taxus > Taxus wallichiana. Next base: position 186,045,915 of record CM031243.1, on the reverse strand, counting down.
AAAAACCTATTAGTTCTAAGTGATAAAGGAGGGAGGTGAGGGATACCTATTCTAGTTACAAATGATGGCCCTTCACTAGTTGGAGTGTTTAGATTTACATGAGGACTACTTGATTCTGAACTATTTGAAGATGTAGAATAATCCTCAATTACAGGTTGATCACCTTCCATGACTTGGTACTACCTTCTCTCTTGACTTTGATCCCCCAACACTTTCCAGACTTGTTTCTTATTTGGGTTTGTTTTCCAAGCTCTAGAAACAATCTTCTAGTAGGATATTTGTTAAAGAAATACCTTCTTCCTTCCATATTTGTAAAATATCAACAAAAAATCTCAATTGTCAAAGCTTAAGACACTGGCATTTACCATAAAATTTCAAAAAAAATGGAGTCACCACTAAGGATTTTCACCTTAGATGTGTAAAACATTGTAAATGACTTTTAAATGCACATCATACTCAATTTCTATAAATCTTGACAAATCCAATCATCCTTTGTCAATATTTACCACTAGCCAAGCAAATTTAGTGCAACGTTCACTTAAACTAGGAAATATTATGCAAATTAACTTTTGATCTTGCTCAATTTTTACAAAATTTAACAAAGGATGATGTTTAAACAATGTATTTGCATCTAAACATGTATGAAACATTACCAGAGGTTGATATTTGTATATATTTGCACAAATTTCCCCCGCAATGGTGTCAGAGTGTGTTGGTACCCAAATCGGTCCTCCCTTTGTGGCTGAGAAACATCAACAAAATGAGAAGGATGCCTAGAGGATGATAGATCTAGATTTGTGTCATTTTTTAGCTCCAGGGAAGGATCTCATCATCTCTTTATCACTCAAGCTCGAGAGAGTTAGTAGCACCATGTTGAGGGTATGACCTACCCTCCTACTTTAGGCTCTTCCTTTAGCTAGGGTGAGAGGACCCATTCTATAGTCTATAATTGTGAGTGGGGTGGATGTATCAACAATATTTGGCACTCTTTTTGTAGAGTAATTGAAAAAAAAGCTCTGGGAAGACATGGTCAATTCAAAAAAGGCTAACTCTCATGAGTTGTCACTTCTAGACAATGCAGATGTCTTCTAAAAAAATCTCGACTACTAAAGACAATATGGAACCAACTTGCTTTTAGCATATTGTTTGGCTTTAATGAGGAAAGCATGGGTAATTATGGTAGGATTAGTTAGTTTTGGATGTATTGATTTGGGGAATTAAGTAGATAAAGTTGATTATACCATATTTCAAGGAAACTTTTAATAAATGTTGGGAGATCTACCAAGTGCAAGACAAATATACCTCAAATAGCTCACAATGATCCTTCAACTAGAAGATGTACACTCATGGAAGCCCAAGAGTGCATGGTTTCACACAATATTTAAGGATTCAAACACAAAATCTCATGTTGAAGACTTAATAAAACATCAAAGATTCACAATTTATCATGCCTAAGATACACTCAAAGACTTACAAGAAACATTTAACAAAGTGGAGACATAGTGATTTTAAAATTGTTTATTACACAAATGAAATGAAATCTCTTCTCAATAGTGCAATTGCAATTTCCAAAATGCTACCAGAATGATAAAGTTCTATGTGACTTAAAGGATCTCTAAAATAAGATTGCAATGGGAGCATGAATAACTATTTTATAGTATATCATCTTGACAAAAAGATACAACAATGCTCATGATTAACACAATTAATTCAAGGCTCATCAAATTTATCAGCAAGGGAAAGTAGATCTATAGTCTCAAGTGCTTGTCAATGGTTGTACACTTGCAACCATCTTGACATGACTTAATTTGAAGGCTCAAAGAAAGTAACAAGTTTCTCAGATGAGTTCTTGGGAAAATGGTTTTTCTCTTAATTTTCCTTTTTCTTTGAAAAATTTTCAAAAATTTTAACCCCCTTTTCGTGATTATTTTCTTCTTCATTTATACCATTCTATTCACTCATTTTATTTCCAAATTTCCCCCAAAAGTGAATATTCAAGGGAATATTCCCTTTACAACATATATTTTAAACCACATTATTCTTTTGAAAATGCTTTGTTTAGTGTTTCTAGTGTAAGAATTATGAGCCTTTTTCAATTTTCTCTATTTATGTATGACTGGATACCATGTCATCACTTTTACCCACTTATTTAATCATTCTTTTCCCTTGGTGATTGGATAATCACTTTTGATGATTTTTTTTAAGCACTTCTAGGTGATTTGATTTGATATATACTCTTATCTACTTTTCAAGAATCCATTTTGAATGTTGTATATTTCTTTTCACATTTTTTGGGTTAGTTATCACACATGATTCTTGTCAAATCAGATCAATTTATCATTTTTTTCTCAATGCCAATTCATTTCAACTTTTAATTTTTCATTGTCAGATATCTTATTGAGATCTCAAAATAATCCTTCATCTAATGGGAATGATTTCTCTCAACTAAATCAATATGCACCATTCTTACTATAAAAATCATTTCTACCCTCTCACCAATATGCATTTTTTCCCTATCTTGAAGGTAAAGAACTTTTCATAAATCCATCAAAAAATGGTAAAGGTGCTTAGTGTGGAAAAAAATTTGAAAAAGAAATATCTCTTGAAGATTTAAACAAATCTTCTTTGATTACATGGTCTAGATGAAAATTTTGTAAGGATGATTTTTTGATATATTGATCCTAGGATACTACAGGGCCTTTGACTTATCAAAAAAGTTTCATTTGAGTTTCTCTCATGAGGTTAATCAAAATCAATCTTTCTTCTCTTTTCTTTCAATCCATGTATTTTCATCTTTTTCGGTGGGAACACCAAAAAAAATCCTAAAGACTTGAAGAGATTTTGGATTGAAAGGAGGCCTCAAGTGTCTGAGGAAAACTGATTTTCAATGTCCCTTTTTATGTGATGAAGAATTTGTGTTGAAAGATCCCTAAGGAATCTTATGTGTTGTATGAAAAGTTTTTATTGATATAGTGCCTATCCATTTCTCATAAAATAGATGAACTAGAGAGAGGATTATTTCTCTTGAGAAAGGTCAAAAAATGACTACACCATGCCATCACAACCATTCACAATACCATCACTTCCTTTTGTAAGAAAGGGGTGAGTCAAGATCCCAACCCCCAATTATCATTTCTGATGGAGAAGAGGAAATGTCTTTATCTTCTCGTCACTCTAGAGTGGAAATTTCTTCTAGAGAGAGAAAAGGGTAGGTTTTTTTTTTTTGGTTTCCACTCATTTAGTGCATTGTGCTCCTTTCATTAGAGCATGAATTCTCAGGGCCTCAAGTTTCCTCCTTCTCCAAAAATACCCACCCCTCAAAGGAGATGGAAGGATGAATCTAGCTCAAGATCTCTTAGTTATGGGTGAATGGGTCTTTTCTTCCAACCACTCTAGATGTTCCTTCTCAATCTATTCCTAGTAAGTCTACCCTTCACAAGGGAAAAGGGAAGACAACATTCTTCATGGGTGGTTTTAAATCTTCTAGATGGGTCTTCTATCAAAGAAAATCAAGCTAGAAAAGATCATGAATAGTCCCAGAATGACTCTTGAGTCATTGATGGATATGGGGATGTCCCGGATCTAGCGGGGTCATTGGCCTTTTCTAGAAAACAAATTGGTCAAAAATTCATGTTGAGGAAGAAAAAAATTTGAAAAAAGTTCCCTCCACTAGGGGAAATTTCAAAGAAGGATAAAAGGACATCTCATTGTTTTCCTTTTTTTTAATTTAACTTTCTTTCAATATGTACACCACCTTCTTATCATGGGTTGGGGCCCCTATAGAACCCCATTTTTCTTTTTTCAAAATGTAGAAAGTACAAACATCTCATTAGTTTATATGCTTTTACAAATGGACATAAAATTTCATCCAAGCAATATAAAAATCTAATGCATTGTATCAAATTACAATTTATATTAGAGAATAACAAGTTTTAAAAGTAATATTCATCCTTCATGAAGCAATAATATCAAATGAAACACCAATTACAAATGAAATATGAAAAGAAGATAAATTTTAAGAATGAAAAGCCTAAGCTTGTTCATCATCTTTCATGTCTGCATCCTTTTCTTCTTCAGTTTCTTCTCCTTCTTCTTCTTCTTCTTCTTCGAAACCTTGCACATATGCATCATATCTTTTGAAAAATCATTGATTTCATCTTCATTCATCTAGTCATGTATGGTGTTGGAAGATCAATGTTCTTGCTATTGCATCCACACAATGGCCCATTTTTTTTCTTGTATTCCAATGGCTTGGCTTTTAGCTCTATAATTTTGTTCTCAATTTTCCTCATTGTTTTAATAACTTCATAGGAGAAATTTTCTTTCTGATGTTTTTCTCAAAAGAGATGAACAAGAAATCAATTTTTAGATCACCATAGCTCTTCTTGAATTTTTCAAAACCATATCTTCAAGTTTTAAATCAATAGCATCTAAAGTATCATCGACCCATTTCCTTTTAACTTCTATTTTTTCTTTGATCCCATTCAAAATCTCCACCTTGATCTTTGCTAATTCCTCCATAGCATGTTGAGTTCCTTTGAATTCCTTTGGCACAATCCCTTCTTTTTCAACCAATTCATCACTAGTTGAGTTATATGGTCCATCTTGGGAAAAATTCCTCAAAGTAGAAGATTTCATTATCACATTGCTCAATTATTTCATCAATTTCATTAAGCCTATTCTTGAGTTCTTCATACTTTTCCTAGCTTCTTCAATTTCTTCTTTTCCCTTTTTTCAATTTCTCAACCCATGTGTCCACAACCTAAACCTTCTTAACAACCTTATCAATATTTTCCATTCCTTTAGGGGTATTGATAGAGGTACTTGCTTGAGTTTGACTAGACTTCCCAATTAATTGTTGTAGACTAGAACTCAAAGCTTTGACTTGTTCTTTCAATTGTTTTTAGTTATCCTATCCTCATCAACCTTTTGTAACAAGTCACTTACTACCTCTGATACTCCCTATTTTAATTGATCTCTTGAAGGCTTTCCTAAGGAAATAAGTTGAACACTATAGTCACTGGTTGTTATATTTTCTCTGGTTTTTCCTTCATGAGGGATTTCCACTTCTAAAGTTTTAGATCCCAGTGGATCAATATGAGTCTTGGTAAGAACCTAGCTCTTTTTGGAGGTCTCACTGGTTTTTGGAAAAGATAGAGCTGTGAGGTCTATGGCCTCAATAGGGACAATTTATTTTTCTTCTTTTGAAATCAACTCCCCTATCCATCCCTTTGCAAGACTTGTCCCAACTTTTGTTTCTTGCAATTCTTGTTGGGGTTTCTTGGGGACAACCACCAACTTCTTGGACATCTCTTGTTCACTTTGGGTTAATGATTCTACCTACTTTTTTCATGTTCTTCTCCCATAGTTATCTCTTTTTTCTCACTTATACTAGGCACTTCCCCTAATTGTCTTCCTTCTTGGTCTTGAGTTTGGGGTGATCTAGTCTCTTTCTGACTTACATCAATAATTGGGATATGTTCTTTCCTTATTTCTTCAACTGATGCAATGTTAAACTTCATATTTTTTCCCTTGGGAGTTTCTTGAACTAATATCTCTCTTGCAGGATCTCCTTTTCCTTCCAATATTTCCACCTCCTTTGGAGGTTGTTGGGTTGACACATCATCATCCTTTTTCTCTGTTGATATCTCAGGTTGTGTCATGGTGGATTGTCTTCCCATTGTTGGTTCCCTATTCTCACCCAAAATTTGTACATCCACACCAACAATAACTTCATCCCTAGTAGTTGCATCTTGTGTAACCTCTGTTGTTTTTCATCTACATATTTCCTTGTTTGAGATGGCTCACTATCCTTAGTGGCCTTGACATCATGGGAAGAATATTATTTCACTAATATCTCAGTACTTACACCTTTTTCACTAAGCATCTCTAGCTTATTTGACTCTGAAACCACCTGATCTATAGAGGAAACTTCTGATGCTTGAATTTTGATTTTAGTGGTTGGCATATGAGTAATTTTTTCCATTTCTTCACTCATTTGAAGATCACTTACATTATTTTTTGTTTTTTCATCAATAGATATGTCAAATGCATCCAATGTGGAAAATTCCTCACCAATATCAACATCCATTATCTCTACCTGAGCCTTTGTTGACTCTCTCAAATTGTTCAAATAAAGGTATATTAACATTTTCAACTGACATGGTTTCAGATGTTTTCACACCTTGATCCAAGACTTCACTATCTACTAGATTAGATAAGACATTACCTTGAGTTGTTTGTTCCTGAGTGTTCCCAATTGTCACTCCTCTCGAAGATAAAGGTGAAAATAAAGGCACTAGTTTCCCAACCTATGGCATTGATGCTACATGTCATACCTAGAAAACATCAATTCTTTCATGTTATGGGGATTAATCACTACATCCCTATGCTTATGTTTCTTGGGTGTATGAGCACCTTCTCTCACTAGAATTGGCTCATACACAATTTTGTGTCTCTTATGTGCCCTTTCAAACTTCTTAAGGTCTAGTGTTGCTCTTTTTTCTTCATTATGTGGCTTAGATTATGAATGGCCACTTGTTATGGCCCCACTCATCAACTTATCAACACTTGGGGTTTTGGAAAAACATCTAAAGGAGTCCTATGAGTAGCCATACCCTTCCCTTTTTCTTGAAGTGGTAATGCAAAGGTGATAGGAGCATTCTCCATAGATTTCAAAATATTTCCTCAGTCTTCTGTCTTAGAGAAGAGACATAGAAGTACTAGTCCCACTTGGTAGCAAATTCCATTCATCTATAAGTTCTAAAGTAGGCCTTTTTGAAGGAAATTGAGGATATTTTCCTCCCAAGGGATCCATTTTGTCAGCTCCTTCTTTCAGGGGAGGAAGGTCATCTTTCAATTTTCCCAAATCCTTGAAGTTATTAAGAACTCTTGTGCTTTGAATTGATAAATCAATGTTCTTCTAGGCTAACCAATTCAATGTTCTCCTCATTACATCAGTTATCCAGGCATATGAATCATCTTGATTCCTCTTCATTCTAGTTTAAAGGGGCTATCATTTGTCCCTCCACCTTTTGATCAAGATAATATTGACTCACAATATGTGGATCATCCATAACTCCCTCAGGATAACAACAATCTTGAAGTCTATAATTTGGGTAAGGGTCATTCTTGAGAAGTCTCTTAGCCTACCTCTTCCTCATCTCTACAATTCATCCAATAATCCTCAAATTGAGGCTCATGTTCAAAAGTGTTTGCAAGATTGTTGAACACCCACCTGATGTCATAGTTGGCCCTTGCCTCAAACCTTTCCATCCCAAACCTTTTCATCTCATCTTCCATTAATCTAGATTTATAATTGAAGGGTAAGTACTTCCAACCTTGATGGGAAACTTAATGTTTGTCTTGTGTTTTCCAACAATTAATTTGTGAACTAGTGTCAACTTCTTGCCAATTCACACAAAGGCCATTTTTCATCTAAGTACCTAGGAAATTTACATGGTTGACCTTCAAAATCCACTAACCCTGATGTATGTAAACTTCTTGTATTGAATGAAATAACATCCATATTCCATGATTACTTGTCTAGCCTCCTTAAAATCTTGTATTGTTCCCATTTTGGCTGAATAAACATATGATTGGTGTAAAGAAGGCATCATTAACCAATATCACATTCCCTTTCCAATTAACCAACTGTAATTGAGGAAAAATCTCATGCATTTGGAATTTTTTAAAGTCAACACATGGCAAGAGGCCAGGAAATGCACTGTGGCCTACAATATTATAAATCAAATAAGTCATCATGTAAAATTCCAATTCTGTAGCACCACCCATCTCTATTTTTTTGTCAGTGCTACCATGTGGTCATGAAGTGCTTCTTAATGATGAAGGTTTCCCAAAAATGCTCCCCTTCTTCTCCAAAACTATCCACATATAGGTGCACATCCATTCCTTGAATTCATTCATGGTCTCCAATCCATCCATTCGACTCAACAATACAATCACATCCTCTGCTTCTTCAACAAATTGTTCCCTAACCAATATTTTAGGGATTCAAGTGGTTTCCTTTTCTCTCTACTGCTAAGATCCATTTAGTATTTATGAGCCTGGCATAGTCCTTTTTCTTGGCCTCATAATCTTGTAGGCTAAACCAATACCCAAGGTTATTGGATTTCTTATTACAAAAATTTTAGCATTATTCTGATGGTTGTAGGTGTCAAAGTCAACACTGCCTCACCACTTCCATCCAGTACTTCCCTCTTTTTCTAGGGTTGTAATTCATAGCACAAAAGCCATACTAGTTTTGGGTAGTGTATTGAGGTGGAATAACACCAACTAAAGCAATATCACTATCTTGAATTTCTTTCATGGATTCACTCTTATTAGGGCTATTCAATATTTGTAGAAAACTCTTTTAAGTCAGCATTCATTAAATTTGTGTCTGTGATTTTATCCAGATCACTAGTGATTCCAGATGCAACAAAAACCAGACATGGTTTTCATCTTTAATGCCCTAGTTTTACTTCAAATTTCCTTTCCAATGAAATAAGAGTATGGAGTGTCTTAGTTCTTACTAATTTTCCCATGAATACCTGTGTAATTCAACTTTGATTCAAATATTTTCAATCTCTAGTTCTCAATCCAGCTCCATGATCAATTTCACGTTGTTCCTTAATGAAATCTACTAATAATGGCATCTAGATCTCAACAAATGATAGAAAAAAATCAATGCATTTTGAAGACTTCAAAATTCCTCCTTGATTTGTGTGAAAACACATTGGTGGCAAGACATTAATGTGTTGCATCATGGTCATCCATTTCACTTTTCCCAATTTTAAATATGAGTCATCCACGTGGAATAGCCTTATGCAATGCGGGCTTGGGAAACTCTTTTGCACTTTTGCTTCATGTGTCATAAATGCATACACATTTATCTATTTGACCCGAATTTCTCATTTTTAATTTCATCCTAAGTTTGACACATGGTTACATCTTAATGGTGGTAGAGCTATGGGCCATTTCTGAAAATTTGTTCTCTTTTTCATTTGAACTCAAAATTACCAATTTTCTCCAATGACCCACTTCCCCTTCTTTGCATGAGAAAGAGCCACATGTCCTTGGTGGGCCTCGGGAGATTCTTTTTGCACTTTTATACTTTATTACCTTAGTGTGTAAAAATACAACCATGCCCCGATTCCCCACATTCAACCAACTTGTGACACGTGTATTTCCTCGGAGGTGGAGTAAATTTCTATTTTTTGCACCTTTTAACTATGAATATTTGAAGGAATATTCATCGGACCTTGGGGCTTAATTTGTAAATTGTGAATGTTATAAAATTGTTATAAGTTTTCAACTTAAACCCACCATACCGACCAACTTGAACAGACCGACATTCTCTCATATTTTGTGATACTTGATGTTCATTCTCTTTGTCTTCATCATCTCTATTCACTAACTTTTGTTCAACTTTTTACTTCATGAATAATATTTAATCATTGATCATGTCACTAGAGGAATCATTTCTTGAAATATTCATATCTTGAAAAACTATTCCATTGACCCCTTAACAAAACCTATTAAATTTTCATTTCAATCAACATTTCCAAGTATCATCTACCTTGAAAAATCATTCCATTGATACCTTCACAAAACATGCTAAAATGGATTATTGATTAACATATCGAAGTATCATCTACCCCGTGAAATAATTCTATTGGAACCTTTAAAAATCCTAATAAAGTGGTTGATCAATCGACATTTCCAAGTCTTTACCAATTTTTATCATCCCTACCACTAGGGCATCTTCTTCCATCAATTTATTTTTCTACTTTCTTTAAAAGGAATTATTGACTAAACACCCTTATAAAGAGAGGAAAATGTATACACTCCAATTTCACTATCAAAATAATCACTTAAATTCTTTAACTCATCCAAATAATATGAAAATCTCATAATTTTTTTATTAGATTAGGCAAAAAATAGGGATCAGCTCCCAGGGGCCATAACAAAAGAGAGGAACGCAACCAAAAACAAAATAGGAAAAAAAACTAGAAAGGGGTCCTAGAAAGATGAGTTAAATAGGCTTAACTCTTACATTGTAGGATCTGGACCCTAGAGAGGACAAAAAGACCAAAAATAGCAGGACACCATAGTTCACTAGCAATCTGCACATAGTTCAGAGAATTAAAAAAAAAACCTCCATAACAAACAAAAAAACCGCTGGAGGCCCCAAGTAAGCAACAGCCGTCCTGGATTCTAGAACCAACCATCTCCTACTCCTCCTCCGAGCTACTTATGCAAAGGTTGAATCTCCTCCTTTTCTTTTCCCATTTAATCCCGTCCACTCAAGTTAGCGAAATTTAACTCCGAATCTCCACTTGTTCACTCTGTGTTTTATATGAAAATCCCATAAATGATTAATAGTTAATTAGTTAATATAATTAAATCTTAATCATTATCCACATCACCCCATCCACGATAATAATTTATTTATTCTATACGTCCTTACCAACCAAACCTGAATTATAGATTTCAAAATCAAGAAAGGTTTGTTCATCCGAATGTTCTATCTTAATCTAAAGCCCTTATTCCAATCAATGTTGCTCAAGATTCAAATTTTGTTTTCTGTGTAACCAACCACATCCCTAAGATTCTTACCCAAATGAAAAAAAGAATCAAACCCTTGTGGCACAAGGGTCATCTAAATTATTTCAAATACCCAAAATGGATTCACTATCACAAGAAAATAAAACCCAAGGGCAGTTAAATCAAGCCATGGTCAACTTCAAGAAAGAAGATTTTTGTGCATTTCTTACTAGATACAAGAAAAAAGCTATTAAAGAAGAGAAAAGACAAAATAAGGACCCTTATATGCCTAAGGATGCAAATATTTCTAATGATGATCCAAAGGAGAAGGAATCCTAAAAGAGTCCAAGTGTGAAAGGTAATTTCATACCTTAAATTTCCAAATCAACTGGATCGAGATCTCCCTCTTATAAAGTACAAATGAAAATTAGTTCAGTATCTTTGAATATGGTAGAATGTATAAAGAATAATAATGTTATTATTTCATTATGGGATTCACTAACTATTCCTAGTAGGAAGGATTTATTGCAAAAGAAGAACTGGACAAGTTGCAGATTTTAGGAAGAATTGTCAAGAATGTTAGTACGGCCCTGGAAAATCAGCAATTATTGTTGCATCCAGAGGTAAAATCAGTCAACAATGGTGCCAAACCTTCTCCATTTTACCTCACACTCATCATTGGAGATCATTTGGTCCATAATTGTATGGTGGATAGTGGATATAGTACCATTTGTATGCCAAAGTCAATAGCGATAGGTTGGGATGAACTTATGAGCAAAGTACAAAAGGAGTAATGAAACTTGATGGGATAACTACAAATACAGTTAGTAAGATCAAATATTTAAGAGTAACTTTTCATGCATGTCCTAATGTTACTATTTTGTAAGATGTAACAATTGTGGACTTGTCTCCATACTTTTCCCTATGCTTGTCAAGGGACTTTACTGCAAAAATTGGAGGGTATATTTCCTCATATTGGTCATATCTCTTCTTCACAACAAGGTATGGTATAAAAGTGACTATAAAATCTGAACAAATAGTAGAATTCCATCTTGAGCCTCATGTATCAAATACTGTTGTTAATTATGACATTCTAGATCAGGAAGATTTTTCTAATGAAGTTGAATTCTCTTCCTTGGATGGTGTTTCTAACTTATTCATGGATGAGTGGGCCCAAAAAAATATGGCTATGACCCTTAAAACAAAATAGAAGAAAATTTTACTTTGATGTCCAAACCAAATTAGTTTTGAAGAAGGAATGCGGCATATTTACTTCGATGTAGCTAAAAACAAGAATGGAGTCGGGGCTAGTTTGATGCTGATTTTTCCATCGAAACAAAGGTATTTTTCTACTTTAATTCTCCAATTTGGATGTACTTGTAATATGTTATAATATGAAGCCTTGTTTTATGGATTACAATGGGCTAGGAAAAGAGGAATTACGTGTTTGCAAGATTATGGAAATAGTGAACTAGTTATAAACCGTAAGAGGAAAGAATGTCTCAAAAAGTCCCTTGTTAAAATCTTATAAACATAGAGTGAGGTATTTGTTAGAATATTTTCAAGGTTTCAACATGCAATTTGTTCCAAGGAAGAAAAATAACCATGACCATCAATTTTAATGAACAATATCATGAGCATAGCATTATTATGCCCATTAATTCATGAATCTCCATCTCAAGTTCTTGAGCCCAAAATAGTGTAAAATCCCCCATACCACATTGTAATGCCATAGTGTTGAATCCATCTTGCATGGAGCATCTTGTTTTGTGAGTACCTACATTCCAAAATGTACAAGCAAATCTGCTCCTAGCCCAATCGAGGAGGTCCTAGGTGAGATTGACATTTTGATTTTATTTTCATGTGTTTTATCATTTGATTTCATTTTGGTTTGTTGATTTCCTTGCATACAAGAACCATTTTTTAGCCTAGTTTAAATCTTATGCACACTCTTTAGATGCTTGCGTAGATCAAACACTAATGCACATTTAAGTACAAAAATTGTTTTTACGTTGGCACTTTCACTCACAATTATGCACGAACATATAACCCAAAATTTAGTAAAACAACCCAACATCCTTCTCTATACAAGAGTGACACAAGAATTATACAAATGTATGAAATTTACAAAGGAACATATAAAATTAAACCTATGATTAAACATCAAGAAAAGAAATTATTCTTTTAGAAAGAAAATCTAGCACAATACATGATCATAATAGATAAAGATCAATCTAATCTACATAGAACCATGTATCTTTAATTAATATTCACAAGAGTTATAAAAATTATAGCAATATGTGCACCTTGAAACAAAACTAGGAATTACAATAATTATGCAATAAATATATGTGATTTACTCATACATCCATGAAACCCTCACATCTACATGTCACATATCCCTCTAAACCTTTACGAAAGTATATCAAGATTTAAAGTTACAAAAAGGCTATAATATCTACAAAAGTTTGTACAAGCTAAAAATAATGGACTATTTATAGAATTCAAATGAAAAACTCACCTTGTTATTTTTCATGCAAATTTTCTCTTGATTTGCTCTTTGTATCCTTATAAGTTTCCTTGGTGTTGAGTTGGTACATATCTTTGGACCTTTAGAAACTTTCCTTCTTCCTTAAGTCAGTTTTACAATCCCAAATCATCTACATCTTGGCTCATTACTTACACACCATGTCCTTTATTGAGTAGCTCATTCATTTCACAAACATGGTATATTATTTGTAAATTCTTGTGCGCTTAACTAAGCGAAACTTACATGTTTTGCAATGTATTTCCCACTTCCCTCAACCATTGTTTATATATATTTCTTTCCATATTATAGTTTGCATCATATGGATCATTCGATATATTGTATCAAAGACGAGGTGCCTAGACTCGCAATTTACACACGACTATGGTTTTCTTTTCTTGTGCCATTGATTTGGCACAAGGTGCTATCCTTATTATCTAACTAACATGGATATGGCATAAAATGATGATATATTATTACTTTCAATGGATATATGTGATTGATGTTACAGGGTTGTGATTTACATATATTCTGACTATGATATTGGAAATGGTTACATTTGAGTATATTTTAAACTATAATGAAAAACGAAATATATGTGTGATTGATGTGTTTTTATTTTGAATTTAATAGTAGTGATGTGTTTAATCTAGTTGATTGAATATGACATGTGTGTTAAGTGTACAGATGACAAATAGGTACCCAAAGGCTATGCATAAAGAATAAATAAAATACTAAACACGCCAAAGAGGGTGGAAGGGGACTAAATCCCACAAAGCTCCTTAGCCAACACAAGTCACCCAGACTTGGAAATTTGAGGGTTGGGATTAGGTGTATGGTGACAAGTTCTTGATTTATTTATTTTGATTACCTTGGTTTTCTTATTGATCCTTTCTTGACCCTTGGAGAATTTTAATTATTTAATTTATCTCTTTCAAAAAAAAGTATTTATTTATTGGGGTAGTTGATTTCTATTTTTGGTTGATTTTTACCTTGATAGGGTGTGTGAGACTTTCCATTTTCAGTAAATTTTGAATTTTCTCTTTAGGGCCATTTTTAAGTGGAGTGTGAGACAAGTAAACCTTATCCCACACTCCCAAAACTCATCCTTACACCTACCCATGGGGTAGGTGTACTTATTTTAGAGTTTTAAGTTTTTGGGGCTCATAAAGACCCCATAAAGGTACTCTTGGAAAACTTTCCATATACCCTTATTAATTTTGATGTAAGTTTCTTTTGGAATGACTTGTGAGTTGAGTGTTATTTATTTTGAGTTGTTGGATTTTTGACCATTTTAACTCTCCATTTATTTTCTTGTAAATGCATTTAAGTGTTGTGGTTGAACTTGGATTTTGATCTTGATTTGGCCCATGTGGGCATGGATTTGATTTAATGGATTTTTGGGGATTTGACTTGTCTTGGGAACTTAGGATGTTGCCACTTGGCACCATCCTAAGGGGGGTACTCCTTAAATATTTTCTATTTAAGTGAGCTTATTTTTCCATTTTGGAGGAAAGCCTTGGTCTTGGGTTTATACAACTAAATTGTTTAGGATTGATTGAAGCTTGTTATTGAAAATAGGACCTTTCCTTGTTAAATTTTTGTAATGTTTTACTTTTGTTACCATAATTCCATGGAATTTATGTGATTTTGTTCTCAATTGAGTTGTATGAATATTTTTCATGTGTGCCTATCAAGCATGTTGTGTGTATGGGGGAGGTAGAGCCATTAAGGATGCATAAGTAGATGTTAAACTAAAGTAAACTTGTTGTCTTTTAGAGGAACCAAAGGGGCTTGGGCTTTGTTTTAGTGGAGAGATAAGTGGGTTTTGGGATAAACCAGGTGGAGGGATAAGTAGTATGCATATTATTTCATTGGAGGAACCAAGAACTCAAGCCCAACCCCTTAATGGAGTGATAAGTGGCTTGGAATGCCTCTAGTTCCTTTTGCAAGCTTAAAAAAACTTGATAGTGCGTGCTTGTTTTGAAATCTATTTCCATTTCTCTCTTGAGTCCTTTCGTTCATAAATTTGTTGGATTTTCTTGAAATTTTTGTGTGTTAGGAATATTAGGAAAACTTTGTGATCCAAGTTTTTATGTTGGCTATGGAGAATTTTTTTGAGTTGGGGGTTTTGTGGGGAAATGGGAAGAGACTTTACCCATTGCATGGTTGGGAGGTGAACATCATATCCACCTCTTTTTGGGTGTTTTGGGAATTATGTCAATTAGTGGAAGTTGTGTGAAAGGATGATCTTGTATAGTTTAGTGTATCTTGTTAATGTTATCCATTTTTGCACCCTGTGAAAAATAGACTATCCTACGAACCTAGGCATTGGAAATCAATGGGGTGCATGTTTTTCAAAGTAAAAAGTTAGTTTTGAGTGGCTCACCAAGTTATCTCCGAGTTGATTCTATGCATAAAAATGGTGATCTCGTATGGGAGTAATGGCTGAGCTGGTGTGAGCTTGGAGATTTGCGGAGAGCTAGGGAATAGAATGATCTGAGCTCATTGGATGTAGATTTTGACCCCACTGTAGCACCAATGGATTCTACCAGCCGGTAGCATTTTTAATGCTACCGATTGGTAGCGATGCACGTATGTTATTGGTTGGTAGCATGATTAACGCTACTAGCCAAAGAGGCATAGGTGCAACAGTCAAATGATCAAAGTGGTCATGGTCGTAGGTGATAAATGGTGTTGTTTCACCCGATTCTTAGATTATTTCTTTAAAGTGTTGGCCAAACAGATAGGGTAACGGGCGTAGGAGGAATACCTATTAATGGGTTATTACACATGTATGAATTCCGAATCCACAGATGATCATGAGAGCTTCCTTTTAGCTAGGAGGAACTACCTGTAATGCAAAACAAGACCACCAAAAGGAATTAAACAATATGGGTAGTGAACTGCCTAGCATATGCTAGATCCAGAAGTGTGATACTTCATAGATGGCTATCAGTCCACTATTTTAAACAATTTAATGTTATAAACAAAGTAAATCCTATTGTAATTTGAAATGATTTAGGTATCTCACTTAAAACATAATAAGAAATAGATCTAATCTAACATGCTAAGCTAGAATAGAATCCAAAGGTCAAATGATTGGTTTTGGGTTCTACAGGTTTGACAGAGGTCTTGAGTAGATCACAGGTGGATGAGGGTGAGATGAAATTTGGTGGGTAGGTCTCTGTTCTGGGCTGTATGGGAAAATATAGAGACCGATTTCAGTTAAGGGTAACCGACGGCGGTCGGTGTAACCGATCTTGCTGTTTACTGTGGAAATATGGAAATGCCACAGAACAAGCTTTGGGTCTCCTTTGTGATTACACAAAGGACTTTGGTTGGTTGGGATGAGGTATTGGGTGATTAGGGTAGGCTTTGGCAAGGTTTTAATGGGTATATAGAGGTGGAAATGTTGGATAAGGTCAATAGGTGGCTAGGTAAACAATGGGTGATAAAATGATGATGAAATGAAATAAACCAGAAAAGTATGACGTTATACTTACTTGGATTCCAGTCCTGAATGCCTGTGAGTGAGGGATGGAGGTGCTAATGAGGGGTTTGAAGGCTGCAAGTGATCACCAACTGAAGGAAAGCTTCTGCATGGGTTGCATGTACATTCCTCTTTACTTGGTTAGATCATATCATGGCTGGGATGGTTGTGCAAGAAAAGATGCTTGATCTCCTTCCTTGCATGCAGATTCTCACTGGAATTCACTCTTGGAAGATGTATTATCTCTCTGATATTTGTTTTTTCTCACCAACCTTCTACTTTCAACCTTTTAACCTTGATAATAAGGTTATTTTGGGGTTAAAATGGTAACCGATGGCGGTTCCGGCTTAACCGGTGATGGTTAGGGGTAACCGGCGTCGGTCAATGAGGGATTTCCTAGGTTTACTAAACTAGGGAGATCCTCTTGATTTCCATGGATTTTGTGTCATTAATCTACGGATTAGACTGGGAGCTTCTTGTGAGCATGCATGAATGTGGTTAAAGGGAATGTAGGCATTGATTTTTAGGGTCAGGTAAGTCTTAGTTAGTTATGGCAACTTACTAAGAATAGGTCTTAGGTTGAGTTGGCTTGGTGAGGTGTCTAAGTGAACTATATGTGTGGATATTATTTAAAATAAGATATTTAAATTATAGATATAGTGAGGATAATGAATTAATTAAATTAATATTAGTGGGGTGAAGGGGGCCATGACTAGGTGAATGTGATAAAGGGTGTTTATTTGTCAAGGGATCAAAGGGGAGTGTGACCAAATTTTAGTGTCTACATTTTCCCCATTTTCGTTGCGTAGTTTGTATTGGTAAGCGACGCTAACAAAAATAAGATGTGGTTGCCCCATGTGTGGGTGAAGGTGATCCCCTCAAACCAAGAACCGACGAGGCGTAAGGTGGAATCGGTGAGTGGTTTGATAAAAGGTGAATGTGACAAAAATGCAAGTGGCACGGGGAAAAAAAGGTTGAAGGTCTACTTGGGAAATCTAATTAAAGGGTCTGGGTCAAAGGTAACAATAGTCAAATACACGCACACGTATAAATTGCAACACACTACCAAAGTTGAAGAGAAGACAAACTTTACATTGTTTAAGGTTGATAGGTTTATCCAAACAAGGTTGAAGTGATTATGGTATCCGAGGTATATGATATCGTCACGAAAGACAATGTAGGTTAGGTGCAAGAATGTTTAGGTATGTTCCAAAGACACCAAAGGTAGGGTCGGGATAAATGGTCATGGAAATAGGATAGGTAAGGTCATTAGATCAACAACACAGTAACAATGTCATAAGTTATATCAAACACATGAGGTCAAATGTCACTAGCATGGTCCAGTCCAAATAGTTAGGTCACGGCAGTGCGGTAAGGCCAAGGTAGGGTTAAAATAATGAGTCCCCAAAGGAGGACAAAGGGAGGTAGTAAATGATGAGGTTAGGAAGGTGAGGTAAATGGTTTGGGTAAATTTGGGGTGGGTAAATGATGGGGGTGAAGGTTGGGTGAGGAAAAATGAGGTAGGGGAAGGTAAAAGGGTAAAATTTAGGACAATGTGATGGTGAGGGTGACGTGATGCCGGTCAAGTATAACCGAAGTCAGTTAGGTTGAGTTTGTTATAAAAACAAAAAATCCATGTTTTTTATTATTCATTTGTCTTTTAGCTAATTGAGAAAATGACAAAAGAGAGAAAAGTGCTTAGACAGAATGGATCATTGAGTTGGCAGTGTGAACAAAGGGTAATCAGTTGGTGAGAAGCGAGTCCACAGGATCGGGCAGAGGCATTTGATTGGGTAGAGGTTATAGGTAGCGATTTGGTTATGATGGAGGCCAGAGAGGGATCGAGCAGGCCACAGGTGCAGCAGCCAGACGTGCCACTAAGATGATGGTAGTGTGACGAGGTGAGCGCCCTACTCTACATGTATGTGATTTGATAGAATAGAGGAATAGATTATTGTTATTTGTAGGTGTTTTGTGGTTTTTTGGTTTTGTGGTGGGTAAAAATTAAATTTGGGTATGGGGGAATAGCGGAAAAAAGAGGAATGGGGAGGGTAGTAAATTGTATAGGTGGGGTGGGTAGAGGTCCAGGGGTAGTTTAGGTTATTATAGGTGGGGTAAAAAGGGAAGGGGCACCACCACAGGCATCGGGAGTAGGTCCCAGGTTCATAGGCGGCGCGCAGGTAGGTTGCAGTGCAGGGAAAGTACAAGGGCTGAGACCTATAGGACCCCACGATTGTGCATGTATCTAGGTTACGAGATGCCCTAGGTGAGGCGAGATACTATCAAGACCAGCTTATGGTGGTCGGGATAGATTTCATATCCTATGCCGAGTACAGGCACAACAAGCGTCTAGTGAGAGGACGAGATCCCGCACTCATAGTGTGGAGAGCACAGGAGGTCAGCAAGCTCCGAGGCCCGATCAGGGAGAGGCCAGCGCATGGCATCTAGCTCTAGGTGAGGTTCCGTAGGGACACAGGAGGCCAAGGGACATGTGACATCGGTGAGATGGAGGATATCTGGTGAGATGCCCGATATGCACATATACCTAGTTTTTGATGTATACTATTTTTATTTCTATACACATACCGGCTGCATGCTAAGAGATTTTGTATTGATTCATTCTTTTTTATATGTGAGACTGGCATGCATGCCAATGACATTTTGTATTGTATATCAGCCTATGTGCCGACATTTTGAGATGATGGACATGATGAGATAGGCATGTATATTGAGATACACATTTATTGATTTATATGATGAGATACATGGTATTTTGTGATTTGTTGAAGTGTTTATGAGATATTGGTTTATGGCTTGTGTTAGATGAGATATGGATTTGTTTTTTTGATATGGATGGAAATTAGGTGATTTAGGCATGATGGAGTCAGGCCTAATTTAGGCATAGATCGATTCAGGTTGGTTAGGCATGGATCGAGTCAGATTGGTTAGGCATGGTTGAGTTTGGTCGATTTAGGTATGGTCAGTTAAGTCGTGCGGTTAGGCATGGATTGAGTCGAGGTTTGTTAGGAATGGATCGAGTCATATTGGTTAGGAATGGTTGAGTTAGGTCAATTTAGGTATGATTGAGTCAGGTCGGTTAGGCATGGTTGAGTCAGGTTTGTTAGGCATAGATTGAGTCACGTTTGTTAGGCATGGATTGAGTCAGGTTTGTTAGGCATGGTTATGTTAAAAGTAGGTGAAGTTGTGATTCATTATTTTTTTGCAATGAATGATACTATGGGTCATATGTGAGATGTGGTATAATCTATGCATAGTGATGATAGAGAAATGGTAGGTGTAATAAATGTATAAAATATGAAGCAACTTGTTATGTATGTGGCTTAATTTCCAATTTTGTATATAAAAGGGAAACTAAGTGAGATGTGGTGTAAATGGTGGGGAACATGGAAGATGAATTGTTTAGGGTAGAGAAATGGCCGAGCTAACCTCCAAGGGCCCCATGCCCTCGGAGTGCTGCCTACATAGTCCCAACAAAAAGGGACCTCAGGCTGATGTAGTTCTCCCATAAGCTAGGGAAGAAAATGAGGAGGTGTGAAAATGAGTTGGTAGGTTTTTGGGCATGTTGTGGGTTTAGATCTACTAGGTGTGGGTAGATTATAGGTAAAATGATGTAGGTGGGGGTGATTGTGGTGAAAGAATAAGATTACCCCAAAATTAAGCATCAAGGACCAAGTCCTGTATAAGGTAATCAAAATGTAAACAAAGATGGTTAAAAGATAAGAGGGGGAAATAAAGCCACCTTATTAGGGTGGGATCATACTGAGTAGATCATACCTTGGAAGAGGTGATGAACATAATACCCTAAATACATTGCACGATTGAATATTCTACGATGAAAATTAGTCACAGAATCACCAAATGTCTAAGTTCCAAGAAGTCCCTTGAGGCAGTAGGAAATGAGAGTGGGCATGGTTCAAAGGGTGAAGAGTAGGTAATTTTTATATGGTATGAGGTAGCATGCACTTCGGGCAAGAGATCTAAGGTCACAATGGGCAAGTCCATGACAAAAAGGTTGAGTGTTTGACTTATAGTTGAGATAGACTAATCAATGCGGGAAGTCTATATGGGAAAAATTGAACTCCTTGAGGTCTTCATGAAGTTGATCGATGCGGGAAGCTTTGATTGCTCTTTTTTTTTTTTTGAAGATCTTTACATAGCTGTCCTTCATGGGAGCAATCTATTTATAGTAGCAGTGGTTGGTTGAGAGGAAGATGTCCTTTTGAGGGAGTCATATTTTTATTAGAAGTTTGACTCAAGGAGTTTGGTCCCATTGTGAGGTCTTTGTAGTCATGGACAAGACCAAGGTGAAAGATAGGACTCTTGTTCAAAGGGCAAGGTGAAATGACCATGGGATCTCATCTAAAGGTAGAAAAAAGTATCCATGAGAATCATGCTATGTGTAGTGTCATGGTACACATATTTAAGAGAAGATAACTAGTGACGAGTACTCACATGATTCTTGTTTAATCATTGGTGAGGTGTATGGAGTGAATGGCACTCAAGGGACGAGCATGGAAAGAGACAAAAGGTGAGGTAGGACTAAAATTCAACAATAGAATGGTCGAAGATGCAAGGTGTTAAGGGGCTTAGGTTCAGGTTTACCCTCAAGAGAAGATAAACGATAAGCACTTGATCCATAGGTATGAGTTACGATGTATGGTCCAAGTCAATTATGAGAAAATTTTCCCCTTTTAATTTTTTTTTTCTTTCAAGACAAGGTTTGGTTATGTGTTGATTTTCTTTCTACATCGACAAGGTCATCATCGACTTGAAGGTTTGTTCATGAACATGCTTGAGGAAATGGTGTTTATGAAAAAAAAAATTAAGGAGGGATAGATTCAAGATCCATCGATCAAATTTGTCGGTGAGGAGGGGTGATGAAGGTGGAGCGAGTGAAGAAGGTGGAGAAGGGCTAGTGTCCTTAATGAGTTCAATGTAGACCTATTTGGTAGGTGGTTCGTGGAAGCCGATACCACTATGGCTGTTAATTTTGAGGGTGGTACATGGAATAACGGTATGGAGGCCTTGCTCAGTAAAATCTAAAACCAAAACCCTTCCACACACATCAGTGTAGGAAGGTTTAGGTAAAATGGTGATTGGTAAGTGATTGGAAGTCAAAGCGGAAAATGGGTGGGTTTGTGATGGTGGTTCGGTGTGTCGGTGGTGAGTATCAAGTCCCCATAGGTGAGACTAGTACGAAGATGGGGAGGACCATAAAGGAGGCATTCTCCTATACGGTGATCGTAGTGAGGGTGTTGGTGAAGACTTCCATACTCTTGTGGAGTAAGGAATGTGTTGACACTATATAGGTGGTACTCCCCCAAAGTGAGGTGTTGAAAAACACCTTCTAAGGGATCAGTGGTTGGTATGTAGGTAGCTAGTATGGATAATGTGTCAGAGGTCGATGCAGAGGTGGAGTTAACAGATTGGGAAGCTGATGGGTCAGCCGTGGAGGTTATGGCAGCAGTAGGAATGGAGGAGGTATGTGCGGTAGAAGCAACGGTTGTACTGGTAGGTGGAGGTGTAGGTGAAGTGGTAGTGGTCGAAGGTAAATGGCTTAATAGGTATGAGCACATCATTAGGTCGGTAAAGCATGTTGCATGTTTTGAAAGGTGATGGGTCAGCTTGGAATGGTATAAGTGTGTCCTTCATGTTCAAACTTTACACAACGATGCAAAGTGGAAGGAATGCAACCCATGACATGAATCCAAGGTCTACCAAGCAACAAGTTATATTGAAATTCCCCTCCAAAATGTAAAATAATTCTGGAATAGTGTGGGGACCCACGTGAACATGGAGGATGACAGTGCCTAGTGTAGAGGTGATAGTGTCATTGAATGAATGTAACATGACCGGATGTTTATGCATGTAATTTTAGGTATGCGCATTTGAGCGAATGCATGGGATGAAATGATGTTAATGCTAGCGCCCCCATCAATCATCACACGGCGTACCCATATGTCGTCGATGTGGACAAAGATGAAGAGGGCTGGGTTGGGTCATCATTTTGGTGTGGTGTGATCTCTTCCTTTGAGAAGCTAAGGGAGGCCACTTGGTGAACAAGGTGGGGTGAAGATGAAGATGGTAATTTGGTGAGAGAGGCTACATGATGGGGTGTGATAATGGAGGCTACGGGTGTAGGGTCATTGGGTAAAACCTCAATAGATTGAAGAACCTCCATGAGAGCTTGATGATGGGATTCTGAGGTTTGAATGAGGTCATATAGGGACATTTTGAGGGGAGATTGGTGTAATTATTTGAGCATGGTGCGATGTGTGATGCCATTAGAAATGGGTATGTGGGGCCTTGGATAGTTATTTTAGGTATGGGTGCAGATGGTATGTTGGGTATAGGATTGGTTGGTGGGTCAGTTGCCTTTTCTTTACCCTTTTGTGCATGTGTAGTGACATGTATCATGTTGATTTGAGGGGAGTTGGCAAATGGAGAAGGTGTAGGATGAGTGGTATAATGACATGAAGGAAAAAAAACCTACTTTGAGGAGAAAAATCTTATGAGGTGAATTAGGCACAATGACATTGGGTGGTGGTGTGGCAAGTTCTCCGATGCGAACCATGTTAATTTCAAATCTTGGGGGTGGCTCTAGGAGTTGTGAGGTGGAGGTTGTGGTTGTTGAGTGGGCGTGTGGGAATGGGTGTTGGTGAAGTAGGATCCTCATCGAGAAGGTCGTTCTCGTCAAAGTTGGTTTCTGGTGGACACAATTGGATAAGAATGATTTTCAAGGCCTTGTAGTTATCCACATCATGCCCTGACATACGATGGTATGCACAAATTTTAGTATCGTCAAACCCTTTTGGCTTGGGTTTGAGGGGGTCGTAAGGTCTAAGTGGCGGTAATGTGATGAAAAATCGCAAGGAGGTTGGTTAAAATTTTGGCATAAGACCCTGCTAGTGGATCACAATGGGAAGTGAATGTGGGTTTTAGTGTAGGTGTGGTTGATTGTCAAGGAATGGTTTTTGAAAGATGGGGATTGGGTCGAGCTATGGTTTTGGGTGCTGGTGTGCTTTGGGGTGTCGGTCTTGTTCATCTAGGTAGGGGTATGGTAGATGAATGGGTAGGAGGGTGTGTGGCTGTTTTGACTACCTTATTGTGGGGTAGTGGAGTTTTGTTTTTGGGTTACACCTTTGGGTAAAGGTGATGTGGGTGTATGAGGTCTAGAAGGAAAAGTAGATGGAGGAAGAGGGCAGTTACCCACGGGGATAATGGGGGTGTTGTGAAGGTAGATGACACGGGTCGTGCTTGAGGTGTGAGAGACAGTGACTGAAGTGTAGTGGGTAGTGAAGCAATAGCTGAGGGTATTGGAGGTATGGGTGGTAAAGAGGTTGTAGGTGTAGGTGTAAGTCGGGTTGGGTATCTGGGTAGGTTAGAGGTTTGTGAGGAAGGAATGGGTTGTTGTGTTTTTGGTTTATTGGTGGGTGGAGGTTGCTTGACCATGTTGGGCAGCTGAGGTCCTAAGATATAAGACAAGTGCAGGTGTGATTGGTGCAGCAGGGTATGAGTTCTATGGGTTTGGTGCTTCTGTTTGGGTGTCGAGTAGGTGTGGTGTTGACTTTGGAGGATGTAGCTAAATCTAGTTTAATAGGTGGATGAGTAAGGTTGGTGGTCGGGGTGACCCCTAAAGTGGTAATAGGTTTAGTTGAGGAAGATGTTGTATGTGTGGATTTGGGTTTAGATGTAGGTCGGGTTATGGGTAAGGGTGTGGTTTGAGCTATAACAGTGTCGTGGAAGGGGTTGTGATAGAGGTGGTTGTGTTTGGTTCGATTGGTTGAAACATTTTTGGGTAGATAGTGGAGGTATCAATAAGGGATCTCTACATCTGTGTTGAGACAGAAGCAAAAGACGCCCCATAGTAAGGCTCTATCCACATAATCTAAGTGATCGGACAAATGTGAGAATGACATGTCTGTAGGTGGAGTTGATGAGGACCTAATGGAAATTCCCATAAAATGTGTCTTAGAGATGGGGAATTGGCTAGCTTTATCTTCCGTGGGTAAGAGAGCCGAAAGTAGGTCTGTAGGATTTTGGGTAGCTGATGGAGAATGCTCGCCAAGAGGCAAAGGTATCTCAACTGGGTCTATGATGGGTGGAGGAGATGATGGGAGCTCCTCTATAAGTGGAGGAATGGATAGGTGTTCCTCATGGGTGGAGGAGGTAATGGGTGCTCCTCTATGGGTGGAGGAGGTAATGGGTGCTCCTCTGTGGGTGGAGGAGGTACTGGGTAAAGGTTCTCTAAGTGGTGAAGCCAGGGGTGAGATGGTCTCAATGTTAGTGGAAGACTCCTCCGTAGGTGATGAAGGAGATGAAAGGTGTTCCTCTATTGGTGAAGGAACAGGGGAGGTTGGTTCGACATGGAAGGAGGATTTCGGGCTAGGATCTCCTCTATGGAAGGAATATGAGGTAATTGGGAGGTGACAGTACGTCATTAAAGATAGCGTGAACCTCGCGGGTATGGGTATCATGAGTTGAGGTCTCACCGGTTTGATCAGATGAAGGGGCATGGTTGGGAAATGGTTTCTTGAAGATGTGTAGGTTTTGGTTGGCAGGTGCATTAGGATTATCCACGGTTAACTCACCTTTCTCGAGAATTTCTTGGACAATATTTTGAAAGTGATGCAGATTTCCATCACTATGACCCTTTACTCAATGATAATTACATAAGTCATGTTCTTTATACCATGCGGGCATGGGGTGAGCAGGGTCAAAACCAGTGTGTGGTTTTATAGGTGGAAGGGTGATGGCTCTAGCTTTGATGAGCTTTTCTAAGACAGAAGAGTAAGGTTCCCCAATTGGGGTATATTTCTGCTTGCTCTCATGTGAATTGAAAAGTTTGGACAGTGAGAGATTAGATGAAGGGGTAGCCTAATTTGATGGATGTGCTAGGCTGGCCTTGAGTACCACTACGTTAGCGGTGCCCTTAGCTTTTGAATAATTGGTTTGTGGTTTGGAAGAAGAAGAGGTATCATTCTACTTGAATGTCAAATTCTTATTGTGTAATTGGATTTTCTTCTCTTCATGGCCCAATCTCTAACTTTCATGCCATAGTGAATGCTTCATCGAATGTTCGGAAGGTTTGGACCTGCAAGGTTGGTGAGATATGTCTAGCACAAGCCCATGTGAAGAGCTCGATGAGTTCTATTTGTGGCAGTTGGAAGGTAAGTTGGTTGATCAGGCTATGCTGAGCATGACAAAATCTGTACGATAGATTCATCCTCATACTGACATGTGGAGTATAGATCGGTCATGGTAACCTTCTTGACATGATATTGATAGAGAAATGATCCAAGAAGGCTTGGGCTACCTGATTGAATGAGAATATAGAGTGTTCTAGGTAACCCACTATACCAATCTAATGCAGGTCTAGTGAGGGACATGGGAAAGGTTCTCAAGAGTAAGGCATCATCATGAGTGATCAGATAACACCCATGTTTGAACGACCGCAAATGCTGTTGTACGGTCTTCTTTGCTATTGAAACAATTGAATTTAGGCATTTCCCAATGCACGGGGTATGAGCGGATAGGAATGGATGGGTGAATGGGCTCGTTGTAAATCTCGTCATAGGTGAGAGTGTTGTGGGAGCTAAAAATCGATGCCTCCAATGTCTGCATCTTGTCCAACATCAATTTAATTAGGTCATTGGTGGGTTGTGATGATTGGGTGCCTCCTATAGCATGAGAGGGTTGGTTTTGGGCATATAATAGGGGTGGCACTCCAGTGTATGGGGCTTCCATGTAGGTTGATTGAGAAGAAGGCAGTGAAATAGGGGGTATGTATCCGGTGTGTATAATGGATGAAACGGGAGGTTGTTGGTAGTATGTATATGGGGGTGGAAGGGTCGTGGTAACCCTAGTGGCAATAGGGGCTAATGATTGTGGAATGGAAAGGACCACGTTCTGAAATGGGGTAGGGGTCACCAACACTAGAGGTGGTAATGTAGCTATATGGGTATGTGTGAGACATTAGGGTGGATGAGGTTGTGTTTGGGGTAGTTGTCATGGGTATGGTGGATGTAGCGGGTGCCACAGAGGTAGCAGATGTGGCAGTTATAGTGGGTATAGGACCTAGCTACGAAATGACTGGGGTAAGGTAGATGCGGGTAGCACGGAGCCAGATGGGGCCGATGTGGGAGTGGGAGCAGAGTTCGGGGGATAGATACGGGCATGTCGTATATCAACTGACATGAGGCATCTCGAGTGGATGAGTGGGAAAGGTAAAACTGCAAGTGATAGGGTTTTGGTCAAGGAGTCATGTGAACTCCTCATCTCCGGTAGTGATAGTAATAGGTTGGATGGGATCCATGGCTGGTGATAAAATGGAAGGTGGTGAAGGACTAGGTGGGAGTGGTTGACAACTAGCATGAAATACGAGTGTGCTTTGCTTGTCTTTGGGTCAACACCATGTGAACCAATACTGATCAGGTAGGGTTGCTTCTCTGTAAATGACACAAAAAATAGCAAGAATAGGTGAATCTAATGGTAAAAAGTGGATTAGGTACCAAATGGTGGTTGGAATGTGAAACAGGCTAACCGATGCGGTTAGGGAAAACCGACGCCGGTCTAGGGTAACCACTTTGCGGTCACTATAGAAAATGGACAGTGAGTGAAAAACAAGGCAGAAGGTGAAATCTGATAGGTATGCCAAATCTGATGATGTTTACAATGTCAATGGGTATGATGGTAGTGACAAGGACTATGAAAAGTGGAAGAAAATGAATAAAATGTCCTTTTGAGTAGGTTAGCAAAAGGACCTGGAACCGACGTCGGTTGGGTATAACCGATGGCGGTCAGAGGTAACCGACGATGGTTACTATGAAATTGAAATAATGATGAAAGAAAAGTGGTTGTGAATTAAAATATGATGTAGAATCAGACCTAGAATTCTGAGAATGATGATGATATGGCCCAGAACACTCAGGTGAAGCTAGAATACACCAGTTGTGATGAGGAGCGTGCAAGGATGAACAAAAAAGTGAAGAACGTGATCTCTCACCTCAAAACACAAGCCAAGTAGAAACACTAAGAAAAATGTGATCCTAGGAGTGCCCTTTCTATTATGTTTGTTTAGCTTATGCTATTTAGGGACTGACACATGAATTTTGAAATAGAGTTTTTTGGTGAGGATGGCTTCCTACAAAGAAGGAGATCTAAAAGGTGAGGTTTCAAGTATGTTATGGTGGGGTGGGCTTCACTCTGAAGTATGACTCGACAGAGAAATGAGCTGGGTGCCCACTATGTCATGATCGTGTGATCACCTACAACTTCTTCCAGGTAGGATGTTGTTTAAGAATGTATGTATTTTGAATTTTGTGAGGTTTGGTAAGACTCAAAGAAAGAGAAAAGGAAAGAAGTGTTTTTCTACAATTCGTTTGTCAACCATCAGCTGGGCATGACTTCCAGGTGTATAGGTTTCCCTCAATTAATGTGAGCTAATGCATAAATCAGAATGGAATGCACTTATTTTTAAGCCCAAATCGAGATGTGAAATTGGATGACATAATAAGATGAAGAGGAAGAGGGATGCTCTTTCACTACAATGCAAAAAACATGAAGAAATGGTTCTTTTTAATTACACCAAAAGAAAAGTTTCCTTTAGAGCAAATAGAAAGAAGAGGTGGGTTACCAAGGAAGAAAATTAGTGTGTATGCTTTTTAGAAGGGAAATAAACACACAACTTTTCCTAGGAATGAATGAAATGCAAGGAACCCCGGATGGGTCCCACCGGGCATGCCAAAATGTTTCACTTGATTCTTAGATCATTTCTTTGAAGTGTTGATGAAACAAATAGGGTAACGGGTGTAGGAGGAATACCTATTCAAATGCTTGGTTGATGGGTTGTTGCGCGCGTATGACTTTTGAATCCATAGTGATCATGAGAGCTTCCTTTTGGCTAGGAGGAACTACCTGTAATGCAAAACAAGACCACCAAAAGGAATTAAACAATATGGGCAGTGAATTGCCTAGCGTATGCTAGATCCGGAAGTGTGATACTTCCTAGATGGTTATCAGTCCACTGTTTTAAACAATTTAATGTTGTAAACAAAGTAAATCCTATTGTAATTTGAAATGATTTAGGTATCTCACTTAAAACACAATAATAAATAGATCTAATCTAACAGGCTAAGCTAGAATAGAATCCAAAGGTCAAATGATTGGTTCTGGGTTCTGCAGGTTTGACAGAGGTCTCGGTAGATCACAGGTGGATGAGGGTGAGATGAAATTTGGTGGGTAGGTCTCTGTTTTGGGCTGTATGGGAAAATACAGAGACCGATGTCGGTTAAGGGTAACCAACGGTGGTTAGGTGTAATGTAGGTGCCCGATTATTGTGGAAATCTAGAAATGCCACAAAACAAGCTTTGGGTCTCCTTTGTGATTACACAAAGGACTTTGGTTGGTTAGGATGAGGTATTGGGTGATTGGGGTAGGCTTTGGTGAGGTTTTAATGGGTATATGGAGGTGGAAATGTTGGATAAGGTCAATAGGTGGCTAGGTAAACAATAGATGATAAAATGATGATGAAATGAAATAAACCAGAAAAGTATGACATTATACTTACTTGGATTCCGGTCCTGAATGCCTGTGAGTGAGGGATGGAGGTGCTGATGAGGGGTTTTGAAGGCTACAAGTGATCACCAACTGAAGGAAAGCTTCTGCATGGGATATATGTACATTCCTCTTTGCTTGGTTAGATCAGATCATGGTGGGATGGTTGTGCAAGAAAAAGATGCTTGATCTCCTTCCTTGCATGCAGATTCTCACTAGAATTCACTCTCTGAAGATGTGTTATCTCTCTGAGATGTGTTTTTTCTTCAACCTTCTACTTTCAAGCTTTCAACCTTGAGAATAAGGTTGTTTTGGGGTTAAAATGGTAACCAACGATGGCGGTTCCAAATTAACCGGATGGTTAGGGGTAACCAACGTCGGTCAAGGTAAGATTTCCTAGGTTTACTAAACTAGGGAGATCCTCTTGATTTCCTCGATTTTTCATGTCGTTAACCCATGGATTAGATTGGGAGCTTCTTGTGAGCATGTGGGAATGTGGTTAGAGGGAATGTAGGCATTGATTTTTAGGGTTTGGGTAAGTCTTAGTTAGTTATGGCAACTTACTAAGAATAGGTCTTAGGTTGAGTTGGCTTGGTGAGGTGTCTAAGTGAACTATATGTGTGGATATTATTTAAAATAAGATATTTAAATAATAGATATAGTGAGGATAATGAATTAATTTAATTAAATTAATATTAGTGGGGTGAAGGGGGCCATGGCTAGGTGAATGTGATGAAGGGTGTTTATTCATCGAGGGACCAAAGGGGAGTGTGACCTAATTTTAGTGTCTACAGGAGCAGAGGCACAAGTAAAATTTTTTATGCTACCGGCTGGTAGAATGTATGGACACTACCGTCTGGTAGCATATACGGATGTTATTAGTCGGTAGCATGTATGGACGCTATCGGCCACTATCACAATGGCGACATAGGTATGGTTGAGTGGTAGAGTAATATAAGGAACACCGAGTAGTGTATGGATGCTACCACCAAGATAGTAAAATATGTTATCAGCAAAAATAAAAAGTATGCTATCATCCGGTTATAGAAGTTAAGTAGTTTAGGGTGATGAACCAAGTGGTGGTATAACCATAACCGATCGGTTCCATGGATTATGTAACCAACCGATAGTAGGAAAATAAGGAAAATAGATGTAACCGATCGATATGAGAAAACATGCTCCCGCCAACACCAGAGAGAATTATGCAACATGTTGCGGGAAAGAATAACGCTACTATCCAAGAGTAGGAATACATGCAACTGGATGAATATAAGAACATCAATGATGGGTCGAGCATTAATGAGCACAATAGATATTATATCAACGACTAGTTTAATGAGGTTTGCGCTCATGGTCATCCATGGAAGCAATGTACCATTGGAAAGAAAATTTAGATGGCTTCTCATTACTTCTTTTCGAAGAATTAATGAAATTTTTCAATTAGCGAAGAAAATTCGATGTTTTTGTCTATGTAAGTAAATTCACCTTATTTGTGATGGGGTATTGTTTTGTATTGTAAAGGAACTTTTTCAAAAAAATCCATAGTTGTTGTGAGTTGTAAGCCTTGAATTTGGACATTCTATAAAGGATTCTTTCCTTGTGCATACTTTATAATGGAATGTGCATCCTTATAAGAAATAAAATTTGTGTTTTGTGGCTTTTCTCACCCTAGCTCAAGTTATATTGTATTTCTTTCAGTCGATTTCATTTGCAGATATATTGTGCATACTTTATTCTTCTTGCGAATCAAATTGGTTGTGCTCCACATAAATGGAGAACTGGATGTTGTCTCAAACCGTGGTACTTATTCTTTCCCTCTCCCTATTTACACTTCATTATAATATCTCCACCCATTTTTCTATTCCTATCACCACCCCTTTAGCTTATTATTTCCCTTTTTACATCTCCTTCTAACCCTGGTCTTTTGGCATGTTTAGTTTAGGATTTTATTTCTACATTAGGAGTAGTTTTAGCAATAAGATTAGGTAGAGGAATCATCCTTCTCTAGAGGTTTGTCTCATTTTTCAAGGGTCCCACAATGGATACAATCCCATGTTATGCAAAAATACTTTGAATGCTCATCTATAGTTTATGACATATTAGAGGGTGCTATTTTTTGGTGATAACAGATTTTGCAGCACGCCCGGTGGGACAAAAGTTAATACTTTTCAGTTTTATCAAGTTTAGATGTGTATCTTGGTAATAGTCTAACCTTTGGACCATCTGCAGCAACACATTTGGAGACTCCAAACATTAAATTTATCAGTTTAAACAATAAAAGTGTCTCATCCCATGAGATGAATTTAAACAAGGTCTAAAATAACCGAGGAAGGTGTCTTTGAGTACACTGTAATTATCACCAGGAAAGAGGAAGAAGGGGTAGAAGATTCCGAAAGCATGATCAATCCAAAATTGGAATCACGGGGAAGAGGAAGAATCAACCATTGGTCAATTTTATTGAAGTGTCCCCTTTCTCTAAATTCCCAAAATCCTATTCGAGTAGCTGCTTTAAAGAGAATCCATTCTTTACTGGGTAAAATCACACTACTCCAGTTGATCATATCCAAGACATTGCAAATTTTTGTGTTATCCATGAAATTGTTGATATGGATGTAGTTGTGAAGCTTCTATCTTCCTCTTTCAAAGGAAAGGATATAAAATGGTTCAAGAGTCTAAAAGCGTGATCAATCCAAAATTAGAATCATTTATGCACAGTTCTTTGCAATCAGGTTTGAGAGAGAGAGAGAGAAGATAACCTATCTTTGTTAGAGCAATTGACAACTATAAAGAGGACTCCAAATGAGCTCATGGTAGACTTCAACTTCAGGTTCCATAAGATGTGGGACAGAATTCTAGCCCTCGTAAGACCAACTGTTGAAGGTGCATTTATTTATTTTTAAAATCCCTTAATTCTGATATTCTTGTTATGGTTCAATCTATGGGAGCTATAACATTCCCAATAGCCTATACATTAGCCATTAGGTTTGAAAACTATTTAATTCAAGCTATCAAACTTTCTCATAGGCCTCACATGCCTATTTATCCCAAAATTGATAACACTAATCAACCCCCTAAACTAGCACCTATTCCAACCATAAGAAACTAGATCTCTAGTGAATAATCCACCTCCTCAAGTCATTCAACTAAATTACAGGAAGTAATGAAATAATTGTAAATTTTTGGGAGTGAGTTTGTATCCATTAAGACGTGGCAAGCTCAATATTTCAGACCTTATCACCCTCCATACTAACCCAATAAGCCCCTTACTATCCAAAAATATTTCAACTCAAGCTATAAATCAAAATCGAACAAGTTTCCTTTTGCTAGACCATTTCAACCATATAATCCCATGGCACTCACTCATCCCAAGTTTTAGTTCCTGTTAAAAATAATCTTGTGCAATATTATGAGTGGTGTTTCCCTTGTATTCTTCCACACAACCAAAAAACATGCCTCAACGGTATTCTTAACCAAGATTTGATGGTGAAAATTACATTAGTTTCTCAAGATGCACATGCAGATGAAAATCAGTAGCAAATGGTTTCTCAAGAACCCCTCCAAGTGACATTTCACTTGTGAATTGGCAAGATGAAGACTTTTGTGGAATCAACTAGAATCTTCCCAAGGTATAGCTGAAAATAATAGGTCCAAGAAGAGAGCTATTGAATAAAGACATGTGGTGGATGTAGACCCTTCGCAACCCTCTTTGATAGTTTAGGGAGGGGGCAGTTCAAGTACATTTCCATATTTAAAAAATCAGCCTAAGGTATCTTCCATACCATCTCAAGATCAAGAAAAGGTTGTTGTGACAAAGGCACGAGAAAAAGTATCATTCATCTCCCTTCAACATCTTGAATAAAATGAGGAAAATAAATGTGAGTATCTACATGTGGGAATCATTGACAGTTCCAAGCCAAAGGGATGTTTTGCGAGTAGCCATAGCTAACTTGTCCACTCTAAATCAGCCACCCAAGGATCGAGACAAAGTCCTTACCAATGTAATGCAAATGGAAGGGAGTCAACAAAGAATAAATTTGAAGCATCCACCTTTCTATGTGTCCTTGATCATTAGGGATAACTTGGTACACAACTGCATGATTGACTCGGGGGCAAGTAGCTTAGTAATGCCAAAGAAGAGTGTACACAAGTTGGGCCTCAAGTATGAGCCTCTTTCTAAAGGAGTGGCATAATTAGATGGGACATCGGTGGGAATGATTGGAGTTATCAAGGGTTTAAGCCTCACATTTCATGCATGTTCCAATGTCACAGTCCCCCAAGATGTATCGGTAATTGATTTTCCTCCACTCTTTTCCCTGTGTTTATCTACGGATTTCACTACCAAAATTGGTGGATATTTATCAATAGATTTGTCTCATATGCTCTTCAAGACCAGGTATGGAGCTAAGGATACCATTAAATCTAAACCAATTGCTACATATCATATAGAGCCTTATACACCTAGCCCTATAAATGAAAATATCATAGTTTGTTATCAAGAGAATTTCCCAACAACTCAAGAGGAAAACACTCAAATTAGAGGCATTACCAGCTTAATCCTTAATGAATGGGCACACAGGTGGCATAGCTATGATCCATACATGGATATGTAAGATGTTGAACTGGGTGTTTACTACCGCATAAATAAAATTCACCCCTTCCTAGTGTCACCAATCCAGATGATGAAGATGAGAATGGATTTTGGAAAATGTACTTTGATGGATCAAGGATTAGACAAGGTATAGGGGAGGACTTGTACTTATGTCCCCTAAAGGTATGAAATAATACTCTACTTTCATATTTTAGTTCATTTGTTATAATAACACAAATAAGTATGAATCACTTACCCATGGACTGTAATGGGAAAGGAATAAAAATATTAAGAACTTACAAGCATTTGGGAACAATGAATTGATTGTGAATAAGGTCAAGTTCCCATGCATCCATGAATGATCTACTCAAATACTCAAGCACAAAGTGTGGGATATGTTAGAAGATTTTGAATCCTTCAATATTCGAGGCTATCCCAAGGAAAGAGAATGAGGCTTCCGACAAACGTGTTGTAATTGGAGCAAGGTTTGATGTTGTTGATAATATTAGGAAAAGAAAAGTTCAGCCACATATCAAGATGATAGTGAGGTTTGTCATACTGCATAATGTTACAAGTTTGCAAGTCTTCAAAAATGATCAATGAATCATACATTTCCTTCAAGAAGAATTTAAATTCTCTTCAAGGAACTAGGAAAAATTGGAAGGGCAATATGGACACCAGATTGTACATCTTAGAAAAAACAAACTACCTACGGTTCTAGTGACCTTAGATTCCATCTTCAACCCTAAATACCAATTCGGAAAGAGAAAGTAAACATATTTGTCAAGGGTGATGATGCATAACCTATCTCAGTGGGTCAAGAAAAATCTCTTCAAATTGAAAAGGTAAGCACTTCTCAAGAGAAGCATGATTTTTGAAACTTTGTCAAGATTTTGCTGATGTTTTTCTTTGAACTACGAATACCTTAGAGGTTTTGACCCTAATTTATCCCATCATACCATTTAGTTGGACCCTACAGCCAAGCCAAACAGACAAAAAGAGAGGCCCATCAACCCTCATATTGAACCTCTAATAAAAAGGGATCTGAATATGTTAATATATGAAAGTATCATCTTTCCCATCAAGAAATTATCATGGGTGGCTAATCTAGTTCTAGTACAGAAGAAGAATGGGGATATTAGGTTGTGTTTGGACTTCATAGATATAAACAAAGCTTCCCTACAAAACCACTACCCATTTCCTTCAATGGAACAAATTTTACAGATGGTAGCTGGCTTTGGAATATTTTCTCTTTTAGATGGGTACTCTGGATATAACTAGAGTATGGTGAAAGAGGAGTATCGGTAGAATACCACTTTCACCACTAAGTGGGGAACCTATGCTTATAGGAAAATTTCATTTGGTATATCTAATGCGGGAGAAAATTTCCTAAGGGCCATGGACATGGCATTCCAAGGGCTATTAAACAAAAAATTCCTTGTATACCTTGATAATATCATGATGTTCTCCAGGATGCATATGATCACCTCCTTCATCTTGGGCAAGTCTTTGAAAGGTGTAGGCAATTGAGCCTCTCTCAATCCCAAGAAGTGTATCTTCTTAGCCCATGAAGGTAAACTACTAGGCCACATTGTTTTGAGAAAGAATTAAGCATTGATCCATAAAGAGTTAGTGTCATTATAGCACTACCATTTCCTAGTCATAAAAAGAATCTCCAAACTTTCTTGGGGAGAATTGTTATCTGAAATTTACCCTAGGGTGATTTCGACAACTTGCATAATTTATTTAGACTTGGATAGATGGAAATAGTGAAAACAAAAAAATATGGATTTTGGGGCATGCCTTTGATTTTCTATAACTCCCCTTTTCAAGAAAAATCTAAGGAGTTAGTGAAAAATTTCTAAAAATTTGAAAAAATTGAAAAGGAACCTATTTTTACGTATTGCGGGTCTAGGGGTTGTGGATGGAACTAGGGTTCCCTATCCACAAATTGGGTCCAAAATGCTAAGGAAATAATGATTTACAGGTAAAGTGGGTACCGATGGCCCATGAAGCACAAGTTCCATCAGGCCATGAGTTCCTCGAAATCCCGACTTGACCGATTTGCAAAGGGCATTGAAGCGGATCCAATGTATTGCGGAAAAGGCGAAGTTTGGGGCCCAGAGATCCAAGTACTGCGGGGACATGAGTTCCCCATGAACCCAAAATCACCGCACAACAAAGGTGGCATCAATTTTGGTGTTGTGTGGGTGGGAAACAAGTTGTGGGTTAGAGGGACCCTAGCTAAACAGTACCGCGAGGACGTGAGTTCCTGCCGAGAGGTGAAATTTCCGCACTCAAGGAGGTAGAGTGCATTGTGGGTGAATCAGTCTCATCGGCCTAAGAAACCCTTGTACCCTAGTTCCATGAGTTCCCCAAAGTCTCTCAATACCCAAAATGTAAAGGGAAAGTGATTTAGTGTGGATTATGAGAACCCGCGTGGAACACCCCAACCCTATTCTTAAAATAGGCATAACATTTTATCCAAAGCTCTGATTTCGACAAAATAGGAATTTTTGGAAAGGGCTCGACATACTCTACACTAAACAAACTAGATTTATTATTTTTAACAAGGGTAGGTGGGCAAAAAGAAAATAAAAAATCTCCGATCAAAAATATTAAATGCTCAGTCCCGTAAAATGCAAGAAATCCTGCAAACTCAAAATAGCTACTCACACTCAGAGGGCCATAAATTTTGCAATTCTCAATAGATTTTCAAAAAATTGGTCTCGTTGGAATTGTGTCTCCACGCCCATCACACAAAAACCAAGAAATAAAAAAATTAATGAAGATTTGATGGTGATTTTTAATAAAAATGATCCCAGTTCAGTTTGGTTGTTGGAAAGTGGTTGGAGGAGCATTCAATGAGCATGGGAAATCATTCTTTCACTACTACAAGTTATGGGACACCTTGGGATTGCTTCTGCAAGTCCAAAACCACCAACCACACTCATTTATCATGACTTTAAATTAGTGAGAATGGAATTTTGGGAATTGCATCCCCTCTCTCTCTCTCCCTCCCAAAATTCTATAAATTGAAGTGTTGGGCTCATTATAAGGGAGGATAGTCTGAGTAGAAAAACTCTGTCATTTTGGTTTTGTGAAGCCAATGTATTGTTGGCCTTTGTAGTGGACTCCTTGCATGGTGATCTTGACATTTATTTTGTAATAGCTTGAACTGTGCATATCAATGAAGCAATAGATGCAAGTTTGTGGATGTATCTTCCTTGTTGTGTTTGATTACATTCTTCTTGCCTCTTCAATCTTGTTGCAAATATATTGTGTCTACCTTGTGCTCTTGCATGGATCTATTGCTATTGTGCATGCATGGAAATGTTGTTGTGAGTGCTTGTATTAGACTGTGGAGAACTGTTATCACCCTTTCTAATCTGCATTTTGCTTCCATTTTCACACATTGGGGATTATTATCTTACCCTTCTTTTGGTGCATCACCTCTGTAGTGTAGATTTTGTTATTTTCATGCTCTTTCTCTTTCCTTGGTCCCTTGGAAGTGATATATTAGGAGTAATCAATAGTTTACTTTTAGTAGAGTTAGTTTGCACTAGGATTAGGAAGAAGAACTAGCTTTCTTTGGAGGTCTATCTCAAGTAGCAAGTCCCACAACTTGGAGATAATACCCATGTTACCCAGTCACACCGTGAGCTTAAGCACACACACTTGTGCAAATCGGAGGGTGTTGTGATTTAGTGATAATAAGAATTAACTTTGTTAAAATATTTGTATCAAATTTTACTAAGCTTGTCAAGCCACCAAATTGATGCTAAAAAATAACACGGATTTCAAGTGGACTACTAAAGGAAAAGAGAGATTTGAAGCTATAAAGTAGGCCATTACATAGGCCCTAACCCTTATAAATCCATATTTCTCAAGGGATTTCACTTTTTATACCTTTGGAGTTGTTAAGATGATCTCACCAAGACAAGTGTAGCTAAATCAAAAGGACTAGAGCAACTCATTGCATTCTTCATCCAAGGCCTTGAATATTATGAGGTAAGATATTCATTCATTGAGAAACATGTCCTTGTTGTGATAAGAATTTTAAAGAAATTCAAGAATATAGTGTCAAATAATAGAATTCATCTACTAGTTTAAGATGCTAGCGTAAAATATTTATTTCAAACATGGGATCCGAATGAAAAAAGAGTTGGATGGATTACCAAGGTCATGTAATATGACATTGATATCAAGGTGAATAAAATAGCTAGGGAAAAGGGTTGTGTGAGCAGTTAGTTTCAAGTCATCATGCAGATGAGAAGTTTTCCTTGTGCTTCAAAATGATCAAGAGAAATTAGCCAATGCCTTACCCAATTCTTGTTGGACTCAGGATATAGTACACTTCCTCCAAACAGGTCAATGCCCTCAAGGATTGAATAAGGCCAAGAAAAGAAATTTTAGGTTACATTGTATTCCATATGTGTTGGTTGATATTATTTTATTCAAGAAAGATGTAAATGGTGTCCTCCTAAGGTGCATCAAAACATATCAAATAGAAAAAATATTACATGAGTTCCATGATGGAGAAACAGGTGGTCACTTTTCCCCAAGAGTGACATCTCTTAGAATCATGAAGGTTGGGTATTATTGGCCTAATATTTTCAATCACTGATATGCATGTATTAGTAAATGAAATAAGTGTGCCTTTTTACATGAAAATAAAATATAGTAGGCCTTCCACTCCACCCTATCTTAGTTGAACAACCATTCATACAATGGGGTTGGATTTTATTGGGGTAATTAATCCAAATTCCATCATGGGCCAAAAATGGATCCTCACAGCCACATATTACTTCACCAAATGGAAAGAGGTTATTGCACTCAAGGAAGTAAATGAGATCAACATACTTGGACTTCTATGAAGATATTGTGACTAGATTTGGTGTCCCTTAAACTATAATATCAAATAATGCCTTGTATTTTCTTAGAATAAAAATATTTTATTAGGTTTGTGAAAATGGTGTATATTTGAGAAATTCCTCAAATTATTACCCGCAGGTAATGGCCAAGTTAATTTCACAAAAAAATGTTTTGAATATCATAAGGAGGTTCTAGATGTGAACCAAAGGATATGTCACAAAAAAATTAAAAAGGTGTTGATAGAATGACTCTCAAGAGGTCAACTAGTAGTTCTCCTTACATATTAGTTCATGGAAGAGAAGAAAGGCTATTGGTATCTCTGGAGCTTCCAATATTGGAACTTATCAAACAATTAGAGTTTTCTAAATTTGATCTCATGGAAGTGAGGTATGCAAAACTCATGGAGCTTGAAGAGCTCAAGGGTCAATATATGCAAATAATGGAGAAGGACCAGGCCCAGATTAAGATAAGATTTGATAAGAGGGAAAAAGACAGAAGTTTCCAAGAAGGGTATTTCGTCTTGAAGTGGGATGTAGATAGGGACATACCAGGAAGGCACTCCAAGTTTGATGAAATGTGGAGTGTCCCTTATATGATTTCAAGCTACAATGCAAACAATGTTTTCCAATTGTCAAAGTTGGACGGGGAAGAATTGTATATTCTGGTGAACGGAGTCTATCTAAATCATTGTTACTAAAGTAAAATATTTCCCTTATACATATTATATTAGTTCATTTCCTCCAAGTGCTACTAGCACATTGTTATGTTGATAGTTTAGGTCTGCTTTTGTAATAAGTTCTTTTGTACACTCCGGATTTTCCATTTGGGGTGTGTATGATTTTCTGTTTGTACATAGTGTTGTGCCTTTTGTTGTTGGTGACTCTTCGCCAAGTAGGGTCTTATGATGGGAACAACCAGCTTAACATCCCCGGTAGTTTTAAGTGATAATCAGGTATATGCAGGGATCTAGAGGCTTTAGGGATGAAATTTTTAGTTATCATATAAGTTTCATTTTGTAGGTTAACTCCATGTCTAATGGATGCTTCAAGGTTACTTGATCTTTCAAATCTAACAAGAAGATCACCCCACAATTCACCATATTATTATCCATTTTTGCACCCTATGTAAAATTGACTATCGTGTGAACCTAGGCATTAGAAATCAATGGGGTGCATATTTTTTAGAGGAAAAGGGTAGCTTGTGGGTGGCTCATCCAAGTTATGGCCGAGTTGATTCTATGTGGAAAGCTAGAGAGTTGTATGAGAGTAGCGACAAAGCTAGTGTGAACTTGGAAAGTTATGGCGAGGTGGGGAATAGATCATTGTCACAACGAGTCAAAGGAACGGATTGGTTGGGGTCCTAGGTGATAAATGATGTAGAGGCATTGGTAGCATCTTTAGATGTTACCTTCCAATAGCATTTATGATGCTACCAACTGGCAGTAGCATAGTGGTGACGTAAGAATGGTCAAGCGAGCAGAAATATAAGGAAATTTGGTAGCAGTGTACATATTTTACCAATGTTAGAAAAAGTATGCTACTTGTTAGTTGCAAAAAGTGGAGTAGTTTTGGGTGAAAAATCAGGTGGTGGTATGACCAAAACTAACCGGTTATATGGATTATGCAACCAACCAACAATAGAAAAGTAAGCCAAAGAGATAAAACTAGCCGATAGGAGAAAACATACTCCCATCGACACCAGGGAGAATTATGCAACCGGTTGCGGGGAAAGAAGAATGCTACCATTCGGGAGTAGGAATGCATGCAACTATTGGGGAGAAGGAATGCATGCAACCGAAAGAATACAAGAACATCAATGACAGGTCAAGCATTAATGAACACAATACATAGTAACTCAATGACCAATTTAATGAGGTATGGCGCCCATGTCCACTCATGTAAGAAAGGTACCATTGGAAAGAAAATTTTCATGGTTTCACATACCTTATTTTCAGATAATTAACGCAAGTTGTCGATTGGTGAAGAAAATTCAAGGTTTTTTGTCTATATAATGTAACTTCTCCTCATTTTTTATGGGGGGGTTGTTCTGTATTGTAAAGGAACTTTGTCAAAATTGTTCCAGAGCTGTTGTGAGTTATAGGCCTCAAATTTTGGCATTCTGTAAAGGATTATTTCCTTGTGCCTACTTTGTAATGGATTGTACATCCTTTTAAGAAATAAAATTTGTGTTTTTTGTCTTTTCTCACCCTATCTTGAGTTATATTTCATTTTTTGACTTGTATATTTGTAGGTATATTGTGCATACTTTATTCTTCTTGTAGGAATCATATTCATTGTGCTCCACAGAAATGGAGAATTGAATGTTGTTTCGGATCGTGGTACTTCTGCATGCCCTATCCCAATTCTTTTTCTCCATATTTCCACTCACTTAGAATATCTCCACTCCTTTTTATAGTGCTATTACCACCCCTTTAGCTTAGGATTTCCCTTTCTGCATCTCCTTCTTACCCTGGTACCTTGGCATGTTTAGTTTAGGATATGCTTTTTGCATTAGGAGTAGTTTTAGCAGTAGGATTAGGTAGAGGAACCGGACTTCTCTAGAGGTTTGTCTCATTTACAAGGGTCCCACGCCTTGAGACATTCCCATGTTACCCGAAAAAACTGAATTCTTATCTATAGTTTATGACAAATCGAGAGTGTTGTTTTTGGTGAGAAAAGTGACGTGAAATCAAGTTTGTTGTTTGAAAGCAAGTTGTAATCTGATTGTGGTTTTTGGATTCAAAATATATTCTTGATCATCTCAATATGTC